>JAOQML010000008.1:21400731-21416334 GCA_027568935.1 Erythroxylum urbanii
ACCCAAACCATTATGAGTGCTTAAGTTGTTTATGATTTGTTGACAAGTTTGATGAATACATGACTTATGTTGTTTATGAATTGTTTTACAAGCTTGAGAATTCGAAAAATACATGTTTTATGGATTCAATGCAATTTACTATGGAAATGAATTTTTCAATTGTATTGCTTGTTTCTCCGATATAAACTTGTTACCCAAGAGCTTTTAAGCTCACCCCCCATTCCTCCCCATCTCCAAGTGAAGAGTAACAGATGGAGTGATAGAGAGTCAAGGCATCATTCCAATTCTGCATAATTTTTGTATTTAAGTTAGTTTATGAAAACACAAGGTTTTAGCCACATTTCAAGTAACACTCGTTCATGTATATTTTGTATTTTTGGATAATGAGACCCATGATGTATTTTAGGTCTTAAAATGCCCATTAAAGCTTTGTACAACTCTTTTTTATGTTAATAAAATATATTTATGTTTTGTTCATAAGTTCCCAAGTTTTCACATTGCATTTTCAAGCATTCATAGGGGTAAAATCTGTGTTCTGACTTCAGGAGAACAACTATATTAATCTATGCTGATTTAGACAAAGTTATTTTCCTGGAAGTTGTAGCTTTATAATGATATGAAATTTGTAATTTTTGTAGATCGGACTTGAAAGATAGGATTTTTACAAGTTAGTGATGTTACACAAGGTGCATGCTGGACAATATATGGCCCATTTCTAACTTGATCTAATAAAAAAAGAGTACTATGGTGTCTTGAAATGGCAAGAATTAGTGTGATAAGTTAGAGATGAAATGAAGGTGATAAAGGGAGTGGAACGTGTGCAGAATTTATGATGAATGTGTATAAGTTTGAATGATATGTTTTTGGATTGATGACTAAACATAGATTATGATTAGGTTGTAAATGATATTAAGCTCAAATGGAAGTGTGAATGAAGGGAAATGATGAGGAAAATAAGTTAGAAATGATAGATATGCATAAGAGGGTTCATAGGTAACTTGTAGGAGTTAGAAATTTGGAAATTGACCCTAAATGATATAAGAATGAAGATGAACCTATGATGGCTAATGAGATTCCATTATAAGAACCCTATAAAGTGTTGTGCACACATTTTATGACTCTCGAGTTAGACTACAGAAATGAGGTCTAACATCTGTTGAGTCACAAGAAACTTAATATAAGACAAAGTGAAATAGCACGGGTTCTAAAACTTACTAAGGGTAGAATCTTAGACTATTGAGTCATATCATTTGAGAATTTATGAAGTTCATTTCATTCATATGCATAATAGTCGCATACACACATGAATCATGATGTAGTAAAAATTGCAAAGGTTGTATTTGCACTCAATTGACATATTCTAGGGTATGAAAGGTTTAAAATGATCATGATGTGAATTGTGCATTGCTTATGTCTTGAATTTTAGTTTGGTGGATTATAATTAGTAAATTTGGAATTAATTGATACAATTACAAAGTTGATGAATTAAAATCTACATTTGGTTTAGGAAAAACTCAATATTGACACATGAAAATTTAGGATGACTAAGTCTATGGAATAAGTTACACATGGCAGTAGAGTTGAGTGACATTTGGCATAAATAATTAACCGACAAATAGCTTAAAGATTGAGTGACAAATGGCTTAATATTTAAGTGACAAATGGTAACATAAAGAGAGGACATGTAACTGGCCTAGACTCTTGACAAGTGTCCTAACACTAATCACACCATATGACACACACATGGCAAGTTGCTTCATTTGTAGCTTTCTATTGAAACTCTCATTTTCTTCTTCTCTCATAGTTAAAAGCTTGCTCCTCTTTACATCTCTACATTTTGCCTAAGTTTTGCTCAATTGCCACACCAAAATCCTTGATAAAGATAGTTATAGAACTAGATCATTGTTGTACATGCTGTTGTCTTCTATCCTTACTGAAAACCCATCCAATTCCTACCTTGTATTTGACATGATCTTGCATGCATATAAGGAAAACTAGACTTGATAAATTGAGGTAGAACTTGAGCTAAACAAGTAAAGTACTAATCTTTGTGGCATGTTGTAAGAGAAAGTTTATGATGATTGAATAGGGATGGATAGCATGTAGTGTTGATGATGAAGTGTGTTGGAAAATGATACATGAATTAGATACTTTTATATTTTGGTTTCGATGCATGAGAACTATAGGTTATAAGTTGCTATATGGTTGATTTAGATTGAGATTTGAAGTTTAAATGAAGGTGAATTTATGTTAAAGAAAACTGCTAATGAAGGAGAAAACTAGGACTACATATATGATGAGATTAAGTGAATGAAAGTTTTTGTTTTGTTTCTATATGCATGAAAGATAATAGTTTATGAGCTATCAATTGAATGATTTTGAGTTGGAATTAAAGTATAATTAAGGTATAATTGAGGTATAATTAATGGATAAATATGAAGATGTTTTGAATTTGGTATGAAGGTACTAGAATCTAGAGAAATTGAAGAAAAATGGAGAGTGAACATTCGATTCACTCATCCCACGATCGAGGGAAGGTCCTCCACGATTATGGGCAATACTATGAAATGAAAATTTTTTGTTTTATGTAATTATTGAATCAACTAAGGATAAGCTACTTTACTTTGGTGTATTTAGACTTCAATAAGGCCTTAAATGAACCTAGATTGATGTTTGATTAAATAGTTAAGGGTTTGATAAGTTTAGGTTGTTAATTGATGTTTTGATTTAAGGAATGGATTGTTTTGAAAGAAATATATCTAAAATATGGAATTTATCAATGTTAAAGGAATGAAGGTGTTCTTATGAACACAAATGTGATCCAAAGGTTATGAGTAATATGAACTAGGTATGAATGAATAAGAATTGGAAAATTGTGTTGATATATTGCTAGAAAAGGTTGGTGAATGTATGATTGATGAATTTAGAGTAATCAAACTTACTTAAGATATAAACCTAATTACAAACTAGATGTGTACAAGCTATAATGTTTGAATGGTGAAGATTTATGAATAAGGATACATACCTGGAAAGTTAATTGAGCATGCATTGAACATGACACATATAAATGTGCGTGAGTGAATAATCATATGGTTGATCAACTTAGTAATGTGTAAAATATGTGTGACGATATATGGAAATGTTTTCAAATTGTATCTGTAATATGGAATGTGTACTCAACTAAATGTTTCAGACTTGGGTTCGAAGAATATGATAAATGATATAAACACGTTAAATGAAAAGTATTGATAGCATATTATATGAATTGATGCATTCCATTACATTGATATTCATGACCAGATAAAGGAGTTATGACCGGAGTGACCAACATGAAAAAGAACTTTAAGTTCAGGAATTAGTCACAAAGAGCCACAGGCTCAATTAATAGTGATCCCGATATCCACAATAAATACGAGACAATAAATAGGTGCTCAGTCACAATAAAGTAAAATGAAAATGGAGTCACATGTGCATTTACATATATATAACTTTACATAAATCATATGAATGATTGAGATGAATTAGTAGATTGTTCTAAAATAGTGTTATGAAATGTTTATATACATGTTGTACTTGTACTTGTTAAAATATAATAAAATGTGATGTGGGATCTGATACTAGATGATGTGTTAAACTTCTTGAAATTGGTTATATACTTCACATTTGTGTTCAGACTGGAGTGAGTACATCGATGATGGTTTACTCACTGAGTTTGCAAACTCATCAAAATTGCAACATTGATTTTTAGGTACAAGGGAGTTCTAGCTTTTAAGGCAACCAAGTAGAATTCTAGTATTGTCATTTTGAGAACAAGAATGGCTCAAAGGTCTGGTCAGTAGATATCTGAGGAGTTTAGTTAGGATGTGTTTGTTTAGCTTTTCATTTCTTGTTAAACATTTTTTATGGAGTTGTAAACTCTCAAATGTTATGTAATGTAAATATAAGGAAATGAATAGTAATGATACAATGTAAGTAAGTTTATTTTGTGAATATAAGGAGGAGATTTGACCATTTTGAATACTTGTGTTAAGTGTGATGCCATAATAAGTTAATGTGATTATTCTAACATTCCATTTTCATAGGGTATATTCTTGAATATCTTTTGGATGTTCGGGCGTATGCTCTATCGAAGTGTATGTTACACAAAGGAGGTGGATTGAGTTGATTAAGGATTATGATTGCACAATAGAGTTCATCCAGGTAAGGGTAATGTTGTAGCTGATGCATTAAACAGTAAATCTAGTAGCGATGTAGCACAAATAAGCATTGAGTTTACCAAATCTAGTTCAATTGAGAGCACCAAATGTTGAGCTATGTTTGGAATAGAATGAAGCATTGTTAGCTACGTTGAAGCTTAAACCAACATTACATAAAAGGATCATAATTGCTCAAAGCAAAGACCCAAAAGTAGTAACGATTGTAAAGATGATAAAACAAAATCTAAGTTCTGTGTTTGAGTTAAGAAATAATACATTGTGGTTGAATCAGAGATTATGTGTACCAGATGTTGATGATTTGTGAAAGGAAATTTTGGAGGAAGCACATATAGCAGTTTATACTATGCATCTTGGTACTACCAAGTTGTACAATACTTGGAAACAATATTTTTGGTGGCCAGCGATGAAGAAGCAGGTGGCTTAGTATGTTGCCAGATGTTTGACATGACAATAAATTAAGGCAGAGCATTGGACACCAGTTAGGAAATTGCAGTCATTACCTATTCTAGAGTGGAAATAGGAAAGGATTACAATGGATTTTTTTGTGGGTTTATCGAGAACTCCAAGACAGCATGATACCATATGGGTCATTGTTGAAAGATTAACAAAATCAGCTTATTTCTTACCTATTAGAGAGAATAACACACTAGATTAGTTAGATCGGAGATATATAAATGAGATGGTGAGGTTATATAGGTTCCTACTGTCTATTATATCAGATCAAGATCCCAGATTTACTTCTAGATTTTGGGGCAGCCTATAGATAACATTGGGTACAAAGCTAAATTTTAGTATAGCATTTCATCCTCAAACAGTGGATAGAGTGAGAAGACTATTCAGATTGTTGAGGATATGCTTAGGGAATGTGTTTTGAAGTTTCAACTAGTATAGGATGAATATGTAGCGCTTATTGAATTTGCATACAATAATCATTATCATAGTAGTATTGGTATGGCACCCTGTGAGGCATTATATGGTAGATGGTGTTAAACACCATCATACTGGGATGAAGAAGGCCTAAGGATTGTTGAAGGCCTATAATTGATTAAAGATACCGTTGATAAGGTAAAATTGATCCGCAGTAGGATTAAGATGGCTCAACACAGGCAAAAGAGTTATGCAGATCAACACCAAAGTGATATGGAGTAAAAAGTGAGGGACGAGGCATTTTTTAGAGTGTCTCCTTAGCGAGGAGTGCTAAGATTCGGTAAAAAGGAAAAGTTAAGCCCTAGATACATCGATCCTTATGAGATTACAGAGAAAGTTGGACCATTAGTTTACAAATTAGTATTGCCATGATAGTTGCATTTTACATGATGTTTTAAGGTGTTAGTTGGTAAGTATTTAGTGTAAATTGAGAGTTAAGTATGTGTTTATGTATTCATTATGTTAGTTTGTATGTTCATGTGTTTTTTATGGGTTAGTATGAATCTTTGAGCTTAATTGTTATAATTTTGAGATACCTTTATGTGTGTATTAGTGTTGCAGGGTAAACGGAGAAGAATGATGAAGATTTGAGGAGTTTTGGGCTAAAAGACATAGATCACGATCGTGCACAGTGGCCACAATCGTGATAGGAAAGGAAGAGCTAGAAGCAGCTAGGCCATAATCGTGGACTAGGGGCCACGATCGTGACAGAGAGCACCAAGTCAGGCCATGATCATGCACTTCAGACTGTGATCGTGATAGAAAGGATAAATCACCAACCACGATCATGGCCGGCAGGGCCACAATTGTGGCCTATGTCGGACTGACATAAAAACTCAAAATTTGAGTAATTTTTTAGACCATTTCAACCCCGAGTTTGACCTAATGCTGCTACAGAATAATAGCACATTACAAGGCAGTCGCTAGCAGTGATTGGAGAGAGAAAAGGAGTCGAGCAAAATAGTGAGTTTCTACAAAATTTTGAGAGAAACCTAGAGACAAATCAAGCTATTGAGGAAGAAAACAAAGGAAAAGAGGCACGGTGATATGTTTGATGCGAATTATTTCCCAAAACAGGTAGTTCACCGCAGACACGACCTCTGAGATCCATTCCGATAGTATTTTCTATTTTTATATTTCAATTTCATTGATGTATGAGATTGAATATTGATTGGAATTGTTAATGTTGAGTGTTAATCTTTTGTCTAAACTCACCTTCAGGTTTTTTTATTCTTGAGATTAATAAAATTTATTTGATGGTGTTTTATTTCGATTTAATTGTGATTCAATTTCAATTTTTCATAACTTGGCAATAAACTAAAAGGGGAGCCGATAAAATTCATCGATTTTAGACCAATTGTAGATTGAGAGATCGTAATTCCCATAATTTAAATTAGGGTTAAGAATTGTAACTCGAGAGAGTAATTCACCCTACGACTGTCTAAGCTAGTTAAATCGAAAATTGCACAATTGGTAGATTTTCTTTAATTTCGAATTGAATCCCCCTTTCTCTTACTTGGTTATTTCTAGGTTAGGTTTTGGATTATTTGTGTGGTTTACTATTTTGTTCAATCTTGTAGCACTTTAATTTCTCAAATTTGATTGTTGATTGATTTAATTTTTGCATTAGTTGTTTAATTAGATTTATTGCAAACATAACTGCCTTTAAATTTTAGGACTAATTCCCTTCCTTCTTGGGATCGACACCTTAGGTACTACGCGAACGACCCGTGTACTTGCAATAATTACCAAGGTTATAATTAGTAAAACTTAGCACGTGTAACCTTGAGCGAACAAGTTTTTGGCGCCATTGCCAAGGAAGGTAACTTAGTTCCATAGTTTAAGGCGTCATAATAGTTAATTTTTTCTTTTCTTCGTTTTTGTTTCTTGTTAGTTTTATTCAGGAATGGTGCTCTTACATGAACACAAGATTCATAAGGGGTTTGAGTCTTGCAGTGGAGACTTTAGGTTTAGATATAACTCGTTTGGAATGAACCCTTAGGAAAGCTTGGCAAGATGAAGGAGAAGAGATCGAGAAAGCACAAATGGTCGAGGAATTTCAAAGAAACATAGATAAAGAAGTCCCTGGTAGGCAACAACAGAGGACCCTTATGGATTTTATAAGGCCAGGTTTTAATCTTACAAACCAAGGAGTGGCTAGACTGCCGGTTTAAGTAATCTCATTTGAAATTAAGCCAGCCCTCTTGAATATGATTCAGCAGACTGTCCAATTTCATGGACTAGCAAATGAAGACTTGAATGCTCACATCGTGAGTTTTCTCGAGATCTATGATACTTTCTAATATCACTAGATGTCGAACGACGTAGTGAGGATTAGGTTGTTTCCTTTCATGCTTATGAATAGAGCAAAGACTTGGTATCATTCACTGCATTACAACATGGGAACAGTTAGTGCATGCCTTTTTAGATAAATACTTCTCGTTAACAAAGACCACTCAAATTATTAAGGAAATTACAAATTTCCGACAAGGTGATGGGGAGTCTATTTATGAAGTGTAAGAGCGTTATAAGGATCTGCAGAGGAGATGCACACACCATAACTTACCAAAGGAATTCTTGCTGCAGACATTCTACAACGGAGTGAAGCCACATACCAGAGGCATCATTGATGCAGCGTCAGGAGGATCGTTAATAAGAAAGACGGTCAATGAAGCAGAAGCGCTAATAGAGGAGATGGTCAGCAATAGCTACTTATGGGCAAGTGAATTTAGTAGGCAATCTACCAACTTTAGGGAGTAAAAAGGAGTTGTCGTTGTCGATCAGATGATGAAAATGCAAGCTAAGATTGACAACTTGACTCAACAACTCAATAATATGAAGTCGTCATCCTCAACTATGGTAAAGGCAGTACAATTGAAGTATGAGCTATACAACTAATTGGATCATGATACGGTGGACTGCTATCTATTGAGAGATGATAACCCGGAGTAAGTTAATTATATAGAGGCCTAATTTAGACATGGAAGGGGTAATAATCCCTACTCCAACACATATAACCCTGGGTGAAAGAATCACCTTAACTTCTCCTGGTCGAATAATAATAATAGAGGGTAGTTCAAGCCTCAAGGACAATTGAGCTTTTAGCAGTATAAGATAAGCTCGATGGATTCGAAGTTGGATTGGATTTTGGACAAGATAGGAGGTATGGAGGAAGCATATAGGAGGCTCGAGAGTAAATTCGAGCAAGTTACAAAAAATCATGCTTTGTGTACACATAATTTAGAAGTACAAGTAGGCCAGTTAGCGGAAGCAACGTCGACTTGGAATGTTGGAACTTTACTAAGTAACACCGAGTCAAATCTAAAAGAGCGTATCATAGTCATAACTTAGACTTAGGATGGAGAAACTTCACAAGTGTAGTAAATGGTAGAAAATAGAGAAAAAATTCAAGAAGTTAAAAAGGACCTTTTGATTGAGCCTGTGATGGAATCAATTCAAGTAACTAGACAGGTATTTTTGTTCCCTATTACGCAGCAGCGAGAGTTATATGCAAAGAGGAAAGCAAAAGGATTGTAGGAAATTGAACATAACAAGATCAAGGAAGTGACAGACCAAATACAATCAAAGCTCAAACTACAAGAGTTCGTCAAGAAGAAGGTTGAGGAGCAACCACTAGAGGACAACCCCAACATTGTGTAGAAGGATGATTCAGGGGAATTTTTCATCTCCTGTAGTATCAACAACATCATTTCAAATAGGGCATTCGCAGTTTTAGGTGTGAGTATAAACATAATGCCTTACACTCTTAGTCTTAAATTGGGGTTACGAGAGTTAGTGTCCATTAAATGTTTAGTTAAGACGGTAGATAGGACTTCGCACAAACCGATGGGGATTATAGAAGATGTATCGGTAAAAGTTGGTAAATTTATCTTTCCGATAGAATTCTATATTTTAGAAATTAGTGAAGATGAGGACACCCCAATAATTCTTAGAAGACCGTTTTTGGCCACTACACACTCATTCAAGGTGACAGTTAGAGAGAACATATCTCATTCACCTTTAGTGGATCTCAAGAAACCTAAACCTCAAGGTGAATGGGAGGACATAAAGGATCATGGGAATGCTTCACAAAAGAAGTGCTCGTGAAGGAGAAAGCGAGGTAAAGAAAATCGCAAGGACGGTGATAGTGACAATATGGTAGCGAAGGTTCAGACTCTGGGATTAATGGTGACGTTACCATCGAACCATTCATTCCAACCACCTTGAGCATAAAATTAGCGTCAAGCTATTGACATTAAAATAAGCGCTGCATGGGAGGCAACCTATAGGAAAATTAGCTTCATGTTGAATTTTTGCTAGATTAGTCGAATTCGCTAGTTCGGTTTATTTTTATTTAAATTGAATAAAAGTGAAAAGAGGAATAGGTGTTTGAAATCATGGGGAAGAATACGCATACATATAAAGAGAAGTGAAAAAGAATCTCGAAGTGAAGGAGAAAAGAATGAGAAAAGTGCAAGGAAGAAGTTGAGTATAGCCGCTGGCCACGACCGTGGCCTACAATTGAGGATATTTATGGTGATACACCGCCATGCCTGATCGTGGCCTATGACTATGAAGGAATAGGGTGGGCGTGTTTTCTTAAATGAAAATTTTACCATTTTACCCATTTCACCACCTATATATTTAATTCTAATTTTTTCACTTTTACATTTAGATTCATTTTATCTCTTTAGAATTCCAATTCTCAAACGCTCTAATCTCTCACTATAATTTTTACCTTCCTAAATTCTTCCTCATCCTACCGCAACTATGCCATGCATCAAGCAATCATCCCGATGGGAGCTATATGGAATACAACAAGTTATGGACTGAGGGAGAAGGAACCGAGCTGCAGACTTCGGAGCACCATTTCTTATTTACACTGAGGAGGAACGTGTTCATTTCTGATCCCTTCATTCTAGGAAAATTTCAATTCCCAAATACTTTGATGTTAACACATTAGATAGGCAAAAACTACGTGAGCAGGTAGAGAACCTAGCCGAGAGAGTACAGTAGGGCCAATTCATACGATTCTAATTCCCTGTATATAAGGAACTTACTCTGAAGTTCTTTACTTCCTTGACCTTTAACCCTAAGGATACTAAGGAAATGTGGTTTAGACTAGGCGAGAGAGCATATGAGTTAACTGTAGAACTCATGTGTGAGATGTGTGGATTCCCCGAGTCCACCATCATTGATCAACATGACGATTTCAGTATCTCCCAATATTGGTGTGAGCTGATTAGAATTGAGCGATTCTACGCAAAGAACACACACAACAACATTATCCAGTCACATGGACACTTGCTGCTGCATAAATTTATGTGTCAGCTGGTTATTGACAAGTCAGAAACCAATAAGTGTTCAACTAAAGAACTTTTTTTATTGTGGTGCATAGATCACAGTATTCCAGTGTGCACATCCACCCATGTCCTTAATGCCATTTCTATGATTCCATGTAAGCAGAGCAACTACCTGGGAATAGGGTACATAGTATCGGCCATTGTCAAACATTTTGTTATGGAATGAAGGGGGTTAACAGTTCACCCTCCTAACTTCCTCAATCACCACCATTTAATCTGGGTAGAGGTCATCCATTTCACAAACATAAGTCTGCGGGAGATTCACGAGAAGACACATGTACAGCCCAGAGCAACTCAAGTGAGTTCTAATATAGTGCAGCCTGAACAGGAGGAGTTAACGAGTGAAGAATTGGAAGAAGAAGTTGAGGAAGAGCAAGGCCGGAAGAAGGTTTTGGATGCAATATTTGAGACCAACAAAACACTTGCAGAGATGGCATGCACAGAACGATGCTAGAGTCTAGATATCTGGCAGATGCATTGGTATTTCGAGTCTTAGGGTATTCAAATACCACCTTCGACACCATCACCATCTCCGTCACCTTAGGATCCAAGTCTAACCCAAAAATTTTCTTCAATTTAAGTTTGTTCTGCTTATTTTTTATGTTTATATTTTTAGTTATTGTTATTATTTCTATTGTTATCTTTGTTACTTAAGTTTGTGTCTTTACCTTTTATGTTTGTGTAGTGGTATTTCCTTCTCACATTGAGGACAAAATGTTATTCAAGTGTGGGGCGGCATTCTGAGTTTTTCTTTTGTATGTGAATTTTGCATACAGTATGATAGTAGTAGGTTACGTTTTGTGAAGTGTATGAATTTGTCAATGGTAAAGACTAAGGGAAAATTATTTAATTTTGTGACATAGTCTATCAAGTTGTGAACGATCATGAGCCTGCGAAATTAGTGAAATAAGGGGCCTTTGGATAAATGTACAACATAATTTAGACTTAGTGTAAATTTGGCACCCTCTAGATTGTCAAATTCATTCTTAAATTGAGGTCTTTTAGGTTAAGTAGCTTAACTATTATTTTCATGAAAATAAAAAGAGAAAAAAATTTGTGTGTTAGTTTAATAAATTACTATTCCGCTGACCTTCGGGCAATGAATAGAGCTAGTAGCTAGTTGAAAACATGATGTAGCTGAGTTACCGATTCGACACGCGTCACAAATGTATGCCTTCGCATTAGAAGGCTATAATGATGTTTCAACCAAGCTGTTTAATAAATGACTTAGTTGAGTAGCCGAAACAACATTCATCACAAATGTTTTCCTTCGAGCAAAAAACTAAGTCCCAGATTTAAAAGAAAAGTGTTTAAATAACTACCTACTAGATTTAATAAGCCTGAATTTTCATGGAATTATACTTAGGAACAGTTACGAAGTCTAAAGGACCAAAGATTTATTAATGTGTGTGTACAATTGAAAAGGGTAACTAAGTAAACACTTAGGTCTTGATTTAGTTGTATATTAAGTTTAAAGCCCTAGACACATATTTTGTTTATTAATGATTTGCCAAAATTTGAATAATTGTGTCCAAGATTAAATTTATTTTATGAAGTCAGAGCCATTGTCTCATTATTGCATTATGTGTTACGTGTTTTTATGTGTTTTGTTGTTCTGTTTGCTTGAGGACAAATAAACATTTTAGTGTGGGGATGTTGCTAGTTGCATTTTGCATGATGTTTTAGGGTGTTATCTAGTAAGTATTTAGCGTTGAATTGAGAGTTAAATGTGTGTTTACGTGTTAATTATGTTAGTTTGTATGTTTATGTGTCTTTTATAGGTTAGTACGAATCTTTAAGCTTAATTGTTATATTTTAAAGGTACCTTGATGTGTGTGTAAGTGTTGTAGGGTAAACGGGGAAGAACAATGAAGAATTGAAGAGTTTCAGGCTAAAAGACATAGGCCACAATCGTGCACAGTGGCCACAATCGCGACAAAAAAGGAAGAGTTAGAAGTAGCCAAGTCACAATCGTGCACCAAGGCCACGATCGTGACAGAGAGCATCAAGTCAGGCAATGATCGTGCACTTCAGGCTATGATCATGACAGAAAGGATAAATCACTAGCCACGATCGTGCTCTAAGTCAGGCTAACACAAAACTCAAAATTTGAGTGATTTTTTGGACCATTTCTAGCCCGAGTTTGACCTAGGCCTACTACAGAATAAATAAAACTGTCAGTAGTGATTGGAAAGCAAAAAAGGGTTAAGAAAAACAATGAGTTTATGCAAAAATTTAAGAGAAACCTAGAGAGAAATCAAGCGATTGAGGAAGGAGACGAAGGAAGAGAGGCAAGGTGATACGTAGATGCGAAGTACTTCCTGGAACAGGTGGTTTCCCGCAGTCACAACCTCTGAGATCCGTTCTGATAGTAGTTTTTATATTTTGTTTCAATTTAATTAATGTATGAGATTGAATATTGATTGGAATTGCTATTGTTAAGTGTTGATCTTTTATCTAAACTAACCTTCGGTTTTTTTTTAATTCTTGAGATTAATAAAATTTATTTGATGGTTTTTTTATTTCAATTTAATTGTGATTCAATTTCAATTCTTCATAACTTGGCAATAAAATGAGAGGGTGAGCCAGTAAAAATGATCGATTTAGACTAACGAGAGTTAGGTAAATCGATAGGTAGAGAGTTGAATCAAACTAGTAGAGTCATGTAATGAGAGATCCAGCATAGATTCTGAATAGGTTAATAGACAAATTCAGAACTAATTTAGGTTTTGGACCAATTGTAAATTGAGAGATTGCAATTCCCATAATTTGAATTAGGTTTATCAATTAGGGTTGAGAATTATAACTCAAGAGAGAGTAATTCACTCTAGGACCGTCTAGGCCCGTTAAATCAGAAATTGCATAATTGGTAGATTTTCTTTATTTTTAAATTAAATCCCCCTTTCTCTCACTTGGTTATTTCTAGGTTAGGCTTCGGATTATTTGTATGGTTTACTATTTTGTTCAATCTTGTAACACTTTAGTTTCTCGAATTTGATTATTGATTGATTTATTTTTTTTCATTAGTTATTTAATTAGGTTTATTGTAAACTTAGCTCCCTTTAAATTTTAGGACTAATTCCCTTCCTGGTGGAATCAACACCATAGGTACTATGTGAATGACCCGTGCGCTTGCGGTAATTACCAAGGTTATAATTAGTAAAACTTAGCGCGTGTAACCTTGAGCGAACATATCGTTAGAAATGTCTCAAATTCATAATGTATTTCATGTTAGTATGCTCATAAGATATCAATTAGATCCAGCACATATATTACCAGCACAGGAGGTTGAGATTGTAACTAATCTGAGTTTTGTAGAGCAACCGATTAAAATAGTTGGAAAATAGATTAAACAATTAAAATACTAAGTAATTCCTTTAGTTAAAGTCCTTTGGAGGAATCATTCAAGAGAGGAAACTACATGGGAGACTGAGGAGAACATGAAGAAACAGTGCCCCCATCTATTTGACCAACCAGGTAATAATTTCTGGGACAAAATTTCTTAAGGAGGGGAGAATTGTAATAGTTAGTTTCCAAACCTACTAAAGGATTAGAGTGTTAAACTACTTAGTCACATGAATTATACCATATTAGAATGAATTTGGTGCATTTAGAATATGATTTTTATGATTGCATTCACGTGCATAATATAAGCATACACACATGAATGTTGATTTAGAAAAAAATTGCACTCAATTGACATGTTCCGGGGTGTGAAAGTTCCTAAATAGTTGTTACATGATTGTGTATTTCTAATGTCTTGTATTTTGATTTGCCAATAAAAAGAGTTGATTGTTTACAATTAGCAATTTGGAGTTATTTATCACAATTGCAAAATTGATGGATTAATATGTACATTTAGACTAGGAAAATTGTCAAGTAGCAAGAGACACACATTATAAGAAAATCATACATTAGGGACAGAAATTTACCAACGGAACAAAAATTAAAGCTATTTACCGACCAAAAAACATAGTTCATTCATAAAAGTGCCGTTAAAATTTTTATTTTATGACGGACACAATTTTTGTCGATAAAAGTGGAGGGAAAATATTCACAGAAATTTTTCGACAAAATATAGCGACGACCATACATTGACCGTTGGTAAGGATTGCGGGAAAGCTTCCCGCAATTAAATAACATCGAAAATTTGTCAATGGAAATATTTCCGTTGGTGAAATATGCTTTGTTTAATAGTCATCGTCGGTTATTTACCAACAGTATAGAGTCCGTCGTTAATTTTCTGACGGAGTAAACATTCCATTGGTAAAACATGAAGGCTCTATCTGTCACAAAATAAGGCTGCAAAATAGGCGCCATATTTTTGGTGAATTTGAATACCAACGAAAAATAAGTTCTGTCAGTAAATGACGAGTTTTTTATTAATAAAACGACATCATTTGGTTTTAATCCAAACGACGTTGTTTAAGTTTTCTTCTTAACCCGGCCCCTCTCCCCCTCTACCATTTTTCTTCTCTACTCTATAGCCTGCGTCGGTTTTGTGCGATTTTGTTTGCTTCCACCTTCAGTTTCTACTTGTTTTTCGGCCCATCGTGTATCATTTTCAGGTAAGCTCTCTATTGGGTTTATTTTGTTTTCAAAAAATGAAGCTCTTATATGGTTATATATATGTATATCGTGAGTGTTAGGTGGTTAGTTTTTGTGTTATGATTGTTGGTGTATGTTTTTTTGTGTGTCATTGTTAGTTTATTTGTTGTTTACATGTATTGTTATTGGTAAATAATGGAAAAATGCATTTGTTTTGTGACTAGTTAGAGATAATACATATTGCCTATGAGTTGTTCGATTAAATGTCCCTTATATAGAGACTTCCATATTCAGATAATACATGAACTTGTTTTATGTTAATTTGAAGATACAATTTCATTTAGATATTAACAATGCTCATTCAACTTTTATGAATAGTCATCCTCCCCTTTTGGATGTATGTTGGATAATATTGGGCGTGATCAATCAACTCACTTTATGAGTAGATTTTGCGTCTAATGATAATTTGATTTTTTTATGATTATAAATACCTGAGCATTTAGGTTTTGAACATCTTTATGATATTCTAAAGTTACAATAACACTTTT
>JAOQML010000008.1:21440338-21452456 GCA_027568935.1 Erythroxylum urbanii
AAAATAATAAACTTTCTAGAATAATCATTTTAATATAAGGGGTATAATAGTCATTTATTATACATTACATTCCATTCTATCTATCATCCAAACAACATTTCATTACGTTACATTTTGAACCCTTCCATCCTTCCCAAACAACGTATCACTATATTACATTCCATTCCATTATAAACCATTCTCTTCCGTTCCATTCCGTTTCCTTCCGTTCCATTAATTAACATCCAACCAAACAGGCCCTAAAGAAATATATGCTACCTTTATATATGTTTTTATTGACAAGATCAGTTGTTTAAAGGAGAGAGGGAAAAAGTCTTGGACCTATTTGTGCCCAACATTGTAAGCCCCAATAACCATGATCTTGGGCTATTTCCATTAGACTCAAATTTATAAGTGACATGGGCCACATGATTTGATGGATTCAATATCTGTGTTTACATAACTTCTATTGAAGGGAGAGAGAAGGATTATTGTTAAGTAACCCTAATAATTCTAATTACCTTGAACAAGCCCAATAATCATTATTTTGAGCCCACCTTTATATTATAATCCATTAAAGTAATATGGGCCATATTAATTATTAAATATGCTACAGGGACCGTAGAATTCAGATATTTAAAACTGATAAAATTGGAAGGATTTTTGAACCAGTAGATGGAGATCCTCATAGCAAAACGTTTAAGCATAATCCTCACAAACGAGCGATTAATCATATCATCAGCATCATCATCGTCATCAAGGGGCTTGCTCGCGGAGATTAAACAAGATGGCCTCTCACAAGGCAACTCAGAACAGTTTTAGCAGATTAAAGACGGGAAAAGTGGTTTTATGAGTTTGTGAAAGTAAGTGATATAGGGGGGTTTCATTCTCTAACATCTTCACATGGCTCTATAGAACTAGAAAGAAACCAAATGTTAGGTGAGAATAATTTTAAAACTGTTTTGAACTTTGACCGAGTAAACTGATTATTGAAATGGGAAATTTAGAATGAACATGTGATCGTGCAATTAACTTTATGTAAATTATTATATGATAGTCTTCTGTCATGTTTCTCAGGTCTCTTTCTTTCTTATTTAATTTAACAAGTCAATTGTGACTTAGTTGGATTCCAAACAATCTCGGGTTTAAAGGCCAACCTAAAAGATCCCATGACCGGAGTCTTACCACCCAAATGATATTGTAAGTCGTATACTTTTAAGTCAAATTTGAATCGCGTGGAGGGGGTCTTGCCAAGTTCGAGCAGCCTCTGATTCGACCTATTGTGAAACTTATTCTTACACCAGTCAGAGTTGATTTGATCAAGTTAGAATTTATTTGTGCATTCTTCAGTACCATTCAGTAAGCAATTCTCTACTTCAGTTTAGACATTTCAGGATGGTTTTAATGCAATCAAACAAATATAGACATATATTTGAAAACACAGTCTTTTCCTGTACAGACATATACACAGCCACTAAGCAACTTGAAGATAATGTAAAGTGGATGAATGGCATATTTATGCTTTTGAAACAGTCTCATTTCTATCCTGTTACTATAAGCCAAATTGCCAGCGGAACAATACTCATAGATGAGATACAGATGGCCTCCCTCAATGCAGGAGCCAAAGAGACGAACGAGGTTTGGATGTATAACCCTTGAAAATCCTGCAACTTCCCTTTGGAAAGAATCACTAGAGTTATGCTGATATAGGTGTTTGATGGCCACAACTTGGCCACAGGGCAAAACACCTTTGTAAGCCTCCCCTGTTGTAATCTTATCTTATCATTGCCATAACTTATGGCATTCTCGATCTCTGCTATGGAAAATCTATAGAGGATAGGCCACAAAGTACTCTCTTTAGATCGAGTTACAGGTTTTAGGAACTTCTTCTTCTTCTTGTCTTAGCCAGGTATTGTATCAGAACAAGCACCAGCATCAGTTCAATGCTTGCTATAAAGATGGCAAGTACCATATTCACCACAAAACAGATCTTTTCAGAAAACGTAAGAAGCAGTATGAAGAACTCAAACTCTGAAACAAATCTAGCAGTATCAGTGACGAAATTATGAAGACAGAGAACCAGTCTAATCGATCAACAGCTTAATTGTGCAAGACAGAATTCTGGTGATTCCTGCAAATTCAGAACGAAAACTCTTCAATGCTAGATTTGCCACTAGATATCCTTGGCTTTAGCTGCCGAGCATCCACCATTTCTTCTTCTTCCTAGTATCCATCAGAGGCAGCTCTGGAAAACAAATATGAGACAAGAACAACAAGAAACTCGAAAGCTGGAAAGTATTCATGCACTCTGTCCAGAAATGAATCGGAACTTTGGAACTGCATTCGATCATAGCAACATATGCAAAGCTCAGAATATGAGAGAAAACAGAGATTTCATGCTTCACGACATGCCATGAGGCAAGTATCTATCTCATTCATTTCAAAACTGATCCGATACATATTCAGTCCCAAAATGTTTACCGCCTTCAGGATATATTTATAGTCTCAAAATCGTTCTCCTCCGACTTTTGAGAGTGTGGCAAGATCTCAATTTAACATGTATCCCTGAATGATGTTATAACAAATATCTTTATTCCATACTACACTTAGGTGGCAAGATGCATTAGTTCTCAATGCAAAATGCTTCCAAATAAGAAAGAACAGAACAAAATTAACACAAAGCTTACATAAATTTAAAAGTTAAGACTCAAGAACATAACTTTTATATGTTCCAATAAGCAAATAAAAATAGACAAACATAGAGAAAATCAGCAAAATGAAAAGGAAACATTGAAAGATTGGAAATTGCGAGTACAGAATCCGCAGCAGCTTATTGGAACATATAAAAGCAATGTGACATTATCATCCCATTCACCACTCCTAATACCAACCATAGAATAAACAGAGTAAATATGGGTTCATTCAGAAAGCTTTTGAAGGGAAGCAAAGAAAGAAGGGTAGAAAATGAACAAGGACAACAAACTTGTTCATTTTCTTCAAATATACACTACAAACCGTTGGAACATACTCATACAGTTCTTGGTGAGACATGAGCAGATGCGATATGGATACAGATTACAAATTTCCAATTTGAGTCTAATATATAGACATGGTATCAGCTCATCAAAATAGTTTTACAGTAACTCATTCAGATGTCAACTAACCTGATTGACTATTTGTTCTCTAACAAGTTTGTGGTATTCAGGAGATCGGTAAAATTGATCCAATAAGGCATTCAGCTGAAATTCGAAAAAGGGTTTAACAACATGGGGTAGTAACTAAAAGAAGTGAGCTACTGATAAGAACATAGATCTTTAAAATTCAAAATAAAACAAACATGACAGTTACCATCTCCTTGATCCTTGTTCTCAACTAGATGATATACTTTCAGCCTGAAAAACAAACAACACATCATTGTTTGGAATTCAGGCTTAAGCCAACATATGTTTCCAATTTCACCAATAAGAGAAAAAGTTTCAATTACTTTTGGATTATGTTTTTGCTTGAAAAACTTGAGATTATTAAAATTCTGCAAAGTTAAGGTGTTTTAGCTTAATTTAATAAATTGCTTAAGTTCAGGAAAACATGCGCAGAAAGAAGCAGTATGACACCTGTCTAGTAGCCTTTGATGATAAGAGACCTCTCCATCTTCTGATGGCATATATCAAATCAGCCTAGATAAACAGAAATAACCCACTATAAGCAATGAATCATGCTCAATACATTACCGGAATCATGGCATCTTCCACCAGAAGGACCAAGCCATTGCTGGTTAAGAACCAAATCTGGAGCGGGATCATGGAACCCAGCTTCTTCAGCAGAAGCAACCCCGGGAAGTTATTTTTATCTTATATATATTCATAAAAGTTTCAAATTTGGAATTCCAAATTCATAAAATAGATTTAATAGCTTCTCTTATCCACAACTTTTGTTGGAACTCAGAACAGAGAAACATGTATAGCTCACCTGATTGAAGCATTGAACTTGATTTAATTTCATTGAACTTCTTCCGTCTTCAATCTTTTTTCAACTTGGATACTCCTAAATTTGGAAAGTCAAATGTTCCACAGAATTCATCCTCATCTTTTTGGGCATATATTGGAATAACCCCACACTTCTTTATTCCATTCTTCTTATATCGGCTGTTGAACTTAAAATAGGCTACATTCTCTTCAAAGATACTGTGTCTACATACCCATTCACAAAATCTTCCATTAACGAAGACTATCATATGCTCTTTATTTGCTGGTTGAATGGAAATTGTTTCCGACACATTAGAGGGGAAATGGTAATTGCCTCCAAAATAGCAATCATATCCAAGACCGTAAGCCAGCTTATCAGAATCGAGGCACAGATAGAAAGCAAATCCCATAAGAACATGATTAAACCTATGAGAAGGAAGGTAGAATTGAATGGAATCTCCTATGCTTTGATACTTGACCCATTCTGGTATTCTACTCCCTGGATAGGTCATTTGAAAACAAGCCTGAACAACAGAAATTTCTTTTCAAATTAATGATTATACAAACCCAGACAAAGAGAGAGAGAAAGAAAAAGAGTTACGTACCGATGATTTATGAATTTGATTTCTTGAATAATTCCTCAACATTGCATTTACTACTGCTCGACATTCATCTTCATCCAACCTTAAGCAATTCCACAAATTGAAGTTGTAGAGTAGTTCTGAGTTAAGAGATAGTTGTCCAAGGGTCCATATTTGTTTTAGCGATCCACAATCACTGGCCAATAACATGGAGACACTTGATGGAAGTTCTGGTAAGGATAGAAGCCTGTTGCAGTTTTCTATATTAAGATATTTCAATCGTGAAAGTTGTTTGATGGTAGCAGGGATTCTCTCAAAATTATTTTCACAGAGATAGAGATATTCTACGGAAGATAGAAAGCGCAAGTCCTCAGGCAATTCCCACACATTACAGTTAGAAAGGTTTAAATTTCGTAACATGGACATGCCTTCTATGCCTTCTATCGACGAACTCAATCTATGGTGGTCTTCGAAGAAACAATTTTCGAAACTGTTTGGGTTGAAAGCAAACTTCCAACAATGATTCATCCACAACATCTTGAGCCCTTTGAGATTGCTCATAGACGATGGCAACTTCTCTATAGCTGTCTTATTTATGAAAAGACCCCTCAAATTATCCACAGGCTCCAAGATTTCAGGAAGCACTTTAAAGCTTGAGCATCTATACAGATCAAGATGTTCGAGAGATTTTAACTTGCTAAAAAAGTTGCTTGGAAGGCTTTCAAGATCTCTACAATTTCTCATCCTTAAGTACTCCAATTTGCTTAGGAGTTCAACTGATGACGAAGGTACCTGTTTTATAGCTGTCCCAGTTAAGTATATCTTCTTTATGTTGCTTGAAATTTCTGGAAATGTATTCAAATTTGAGCAACCACAAAGATCAAGAACTTCAAGAGCTTCTAAAAGTCCACTTCTACTGTTGGGAAGATGAGTTATGCTTTTGTTATTTACTAAATTTAGGGACGTTAACTTGGCCAATCTCCAAAAACTATTAACAAGCATACTCATCGTTCCACATGTACGTTGAGAGACCAGTGAATCTTCCTGTAATTAATACAAATAACAAAAAGATTAAGTAATCCAATCTAATATTACTTTCTACTTGTATTATAGTAAATTAAAATGTTAGGTAGTATATAATTTGCGTACCTTGGCTGCTCCCTTCCATAATTGCTTAATATTGCTGTCGGATAATTCAAGAACCACAAGATTATCTGGTTGAAAATTAGGTGGAAAAGATTCCAACGGATACTTATCCCATCTAAGATATCTTAACGTATTAGGAAGATAATCAAGACCTTGAGAGAGACGTAGATTACTTTCTTCATAGAAACTGAGCAATTTAAGATTAGGCATCTTCATAAATACTTGTGGATTTAAATTCATCTCTCTTATTTGAGATAAGTCTAACATGATACTTTCCACAGCTTCAGCCTCCTAACAAAAGACAAAAGACACCCGAAATATATATAGATAAGTTATTATGGCAATAAATACTTTCTCTCAATAAATCAAGAATTATAAAAGACTATTAATAGTAAATAATAATTTTTAAATATCTTACCTTATTCCCCACAAATACTTCATAAATATCTTCAGGATCCCATAATCTACTACGTTGGTTCGGATACTTAGCTTCTCGACGAACGATTTCCTTTCCCATTTCTTGTAACAAATTGTGCATTTCCAAATTTGAAGAAGTAACAAGGCATTTGTCTTCGAGAACACTTAATACAATATCTATATCGAAACTATTGCTTTTGTATATTTTCCTTAAAATATCTTTGCTAAGATCTGTTGTCCCTGCATGTTTTAAAAAACATGCAATGTCAAGAAACACGTCCTTCTCCACCCTACTTAAGCCATTGTAACTAATTTGTAGCACTTGATGGATATCCTTATTTTGAACCTTTGACAATTGATTCAATGCACTCCTCCACTCATTTTGCCCTTTTCCGATTAGAGCAGAACCTAAAACCTTCAAAGCCAAAGGATTGCCTTTTGCATAACTCACAATTGAGTCTGACAAAGATACGTAGTCATCTTCTGGATAATTTTGCTTGAAGGCACTCTTACTGAAAAGATAGAGGGCTTCAACGTAATTTAATGGTCTAACTTCATAAAGAAAATCAGCCCTCCCTGCAAATACTTGCTTATCTCTACTAGTAACGAGAATTATACTTCCTGAACCAAACCAACATGGATCTCCAATCAAAAAATCTAGTTGTAGTGGATCATTTATATCGTCAAGGACAATTAACATCTTCTTGCGACCAAGTCTTTTAATAAGAAATGGTTCAAGACCAGCGCTGAATGTATTTTCACCTAATGCTTTTGAGACGAGTTCTTCCTGTAATTTCTTGATACCACTTGCTTCTACTTGTTGTCTCACGTTGTGTACAAAGGAACAACCTTGGAATTGATGAGACATAATTTTATATATGACTTCAGCAATAGTAGTTTTACCCACACCGCCCATTCCCCAAATTCCTAAAATACGAATCTGCAATGGGTTAATAGTAAATATTTCTTTTATTTCCTCAATGCGGGAGTCCATTCCAACTAAGTGCTTAAAATCATCACATGGCATGGATTGGTTCAATTTTTCTAAAATGTCTTCAAGGATTTTCTTAATAAGCATATGATCATTCCTGTAAATTATGAAACACAATTTAAATGAATGAAAAGAAAAAGAATCCTTTACTTGGATTGACCATACAACCTAAAACATACCTGAACTCTTTAGAATTAAACCCAGATAGATTGGCAGTTGTGGTCAAGGCATCCCTCCACCTTGAAATCTTTTGTGCGTTTATGGGATTTTGCTTGTGTTTAACAAAAGCTGCAGCAACATCATGAGACTGTTTCCTTAAATGGGATGGATCTACCGCATAAAAAACAGGTATGACAATCTGTCCATCGGTTCGATGACATTCGATGATATCGGCAAGCTCATCAAGACACCAAGTGGAAGATGCATAGTTTTTGGAGAAAACAATAAGAGCAACTGTGGAATCTTTGATTGCTTGGGGAAGTGACAGAGCAATTTCTTCTCCTCTTTTGAGTTCCTCATCGTCAAAGAAGGTTATGAGATCCTTTTGGCACAAAGCAGCATAGAGATGACTGGTGAAATTGCTACGGGTGTCTTCACCCCTGAAGTTCAAGAAGACATCGTACTTCAATGGGTGAGAAGCCAAAGAAGAAGAAGAAGAGGAAGAAGCCATTATTGTTGAAGGAAGAGGGTGGAAGCTGTCTAATAATGGAAAGTGTGCATTCATAAGCTCAAATGCATTATTGAAGACAATGAAGTCCTCTTAATAAAGCGTTCTTCTGTTGACTGTGAAGCTTCCATCAACTTTCTCTTAAAAGTAGAAGATTGGTTTTTTACGTTTTTGAAGATGTGGGATTCTTTGGTTATTAATTATTGGTGTACTAATATGCCCAGCATGTTACCTCTTCCAAAGTATTCATTAATTAAACACAGATGAGGGATAGGCATGTTATCAAAGTATGAGTAGCAAACGTAATCAAGCACTTTACGTTATACAACATATTTATTCTTTCCTTATAGTATAGGCAAGTTGATGCAATGCCTAATTGTCAACTCCTTTTTAGGGTTAATTTAATCAAATTATAAAGAGTCTACATGTGCTCTTCAAAATGAATGTGGGATCAGTAAACGTTTGAAGAAGGCAGTCGCTTAATAAAACAATACAAGCAAGGGTGTCCTTCAGTTCACATTGATGAGTTTTTAAAGCAAGCAGCTGGGTAGGATTAGTATATGCAATCCTAAATAAAACCTTGGAGTGTCACTATCGAGCAACAGGACCAGTAAAAGCGGTGCCGCCCAATTTTCAAAATCTTCATTACTTCAGTCCTAAGCCTCACCATTGACTATTTTCAGCATTCCAAAGAGGCCTGGGTCTGGCAACATTTAATTATTACAAGCCATTTTCTTTCGTTCTCTAGCTTGTCTCTCCTCTGTGTCTTACTGTATCTAACGTTCAGCTTTTATATTACTATCTCTCTTTTTTTTCATTTTTTTGTCAATATTATCCTTTCAAGACGGCAAATTCCATGATGAGTGAACAGAGAGCTTGTCTCTCAGTAAACTTTGATCAGGATCCAGTCAATTTTTTAGTGGCCCAAGTCTAACTAAGCTCAAACTGGCGCTGTAAACGTCAAGCACAATCGAACTTTAGATTTGATCTAAACCCGAGCATAAATTTTTGTTAAGATATTTTGCTGAGTTATTTGATTAATTATTTTGGGCATTATTTGTACTTGGATATATTTAATATATCTAATGTCAGTTCACTTATTCACTATCATGGATAAGATAGAATCTAAAGGAATTCTACTTGAATCCTAGATAGATAGGATTTATTGAAATTATACGTGAATAATTGGAGATAGAGATGCAACATATTCGTAATGTTGTCGCCTGTAACTAAATTAATACTAACTCTGATAATAATATATGTAGTTAGTAAAGAGTTGAGATCGTTCCCACGAGGAATCTATTGGTAAGTGTTTCACCAGTTAGGGGTTGGGGGTTTAAATAACGTGATTCTAAGGAATTAAAATTGACGATAATTAGAAATAAACAAAAATAATCAAATCTTGAAAATTAATGAGCAAACCTTAGTTTCGGGTCACTTACGTTATCAAATTAGTATGGATCATCGATACAAATTTAAATTAAATCTATTAACAAATACTCATTGAATGGTGTTCTTTTTTAGGATTAAATGAATAGAAACATATATTCTAATCACTCTTATTAAAACAACTTAGATACGATCTTAAATTTAATTAATTAATAGCTTTAACAACTAAGAGAATCAATGAGCAAGACAATACATATACGATATGTATTTAATCTCGATAAATATCTTTCTTAGAATTTCCAATCCCTAACGTAAAAGATGGTAGTCCTATTTGCTACTTTTGATTAGCAAAATTGAACGTCAAATCTTACTAATCTGATTGTAAATTAAATCAATCAATTTTTAGTTGCGTACTCTAGAGATCAATTAATTAAATCATGAAAGTAATGCGAAAGACACTGAATATTATTCAATAAAATAAACTTTATTCAGAAAATCTCACACATATTAGATGATAACGTTAGTTTCCTTCAATCAAAAAGACAAATTTGGCTACTCATAACAGTGATGAAACTTGATAGAAGAATAGCAGAACGTCTAGTCTCCACATTTGCCTTTTTTCTAGAAAAATGAAAAAAACTCTCTAAAAGAAACAAAAACGCGAATGATAAGTTGTCAGGGGGGCCCTCCTCCTTTTTTTAAGTTATTCGATTAGATACACTCTCCCACGAAATCATGTAGTATATCCCCACATAAAGAAAACAACTAATTCCCAAAATAATTAGAATCCTAAGTCTATTGAATCTCCTTTCAAATTAGACTCTGGTGATAAACTTTCCCTTATACATACCCGGGCTTATTCAAAAACTTTTTTGTCTGCTGGAAATTCGAATTGCCTTTGCTTTTCTTGCATATTTTTAATTCAAATTCAACTCTCATGTGTTCAAAATCACTTGATAACAATTAAGAAACAAGTTCATTAATTTTAAATAAAAATTTAAACACATTAAAGAGATTTATAACCAAAGTTAGCCGAAAAAAATAACTTATCAAAATCCCCCACACAAATCTTTTGCTCATCTTTGGCAAACTACATTTGCAATCAATTGAGCAACTAATCAACTTTCTTTATTCCAGGTCTCACAACAGTAAATGGTGCACACTTCAAGAGTTAAATAGTTTTTTAACACTTAATACCCCAGAGTTAATCATTCAAGTAAATATAAACAAAGTCAATTTAAGGCAATCATATTTCAAAAACTAGCACATAATTATAGCAAACTCTCATAGATCAAATTTCGTTCAAATCACTCAAGTATGTATTGGTTCAGTATTTCACTCAAATTCTTCTAATGCAAATATTCTACCATATGCTTACTTTTTCACCAACTTTTCACCACTTAAAATATAAACATGCACAAAAGGGCTTTATTCAAGGTTGTATTAGACTATAGGTAAAGGTAAGGATTGATAAATGGAAAGAGCAAAAATTATAAACATTAGCAAAGCATCTAACCACTTGTGGAGACACAATTTCAATCACAAAGGAGCAACAAAGTCATTCCGTATAGAGATAGATTACACTCTATATTTTGTTTTTCACTACTTTTCTTTTAAATAATGAAATATACTGATATTTAAGATCAAGAGACAGCAGTATAACATCTAATTCAAGTCTCGATCTCTGCAATTTCCTTTCATCTTTTTCTTTGCCTTGCTTTCCATATTTCTCCCCAATAAGTTTTGACATAAATTGTAGCTAGAATGCTTACTTACATTTATGATGGGTGAAGATATTAAAGGTCTTAGTTGTTTATTATAGGTTTATCAAGAAAAAGGGTTCGACTCAAAGGGTTTAACAAAGGATATTGAATTGGATTGCTTTTTAAGCTAAAGGTTTAAAACAAAAAAGGCCTTTATCATTTTTTATGCGCGAATGTATAAATGTGATCTCAAGACAATTCCAACAAAGTTTTAGAGAAAAATTCAACTTAGAAGATAATCACACATCAAAGAAATACAGATTGATATAAATGTTTCAATCTTTTAGGTCCAAAAATTCACAAGTTAATGCAATTCACCACAATTATACACCATCAAATCTAAGTTGTAGGCACATATGATGCGCCCATTATAGTGAGATCTGTGGTTGGACAAAGTCCTCCAATGAGCCCCCAAAGAGTTCCGAAAACTTTCAAAGAATAGTCCTTTATTCTGGTTTCTAATAAGCCACATAACACCGATTTCTTCCCTTTGATAAGATCCCTCAATATTAACATGTTCGAGGGATCATTCAACCCCCTCATGTTCCATATTTAAAAAGACGTTTAGGGGATAGTATCCCTTTGTTCCTTTTTTTTTTCCCTCTCTTATTTGCTGCACTTCGTTTAGCAACTATTATGATCGTGTGAATTGGTTCAGCATCTTTTAAACCAGTAACCAGATTATTGCCTGAATTGTCTAGCTCAAAAGCTGTTTGTCTCCATTTCTTCCCCGTTGTCAATGCTTCTTACCACTGAATTCTCTGCTAACTTGACAGTGTTTTCTTGGTTTCTAGTATTCGAAGTTTGATTACTGCAACTTTTAGAAGCTAGATTAATTGAGGCAAGGTTAGCATTAAAAATTTCTTCCCCTGGGGTAATTGGGTTAATCGCTCTGCCTCCCTCTGCTCCATCCCCTAGCTCAGTAGCTAGCAATTAATCTTTATCTCGCAATACTAATTCTTCGTAACTTTCAGTTTGAAACACTTTTCCTGTGGGTTGCCATTTTTTCCTCTCACTGGTTTCCAAGGATAAGTCACCAAGATACTTTTTTGGACTATTTCTCCTTTAGCATTCAAGCTTAACAACGATAAGCTATCCGGTAGGAGGGACTTGATAGGAAAAGCAACACCGATAAAACGAGTAATACGCAGCGGATCAAAAACACAAAACTCAATTAATTCTTTTCCCTACTGATCGAATAAGAGGAGCAACTAAACCCAACC
>JAOQML010000008.1:21452556-21462846 GCA_027568935.1 Erythroxylum urbanii
TCAAGGTTCTTTGTCTTTGATCAGTCCACCCATCTGCCATAATAGTGCATCCCGTTGATTCCCAACTAGATTTATATATATCTACAATTAACTGATATTCCTTTTTTAATTCTTGAAGCAAAGGCACACGTAACTCATAATAAAATGGTACCTTAAATCCTGGGCCTATTGCTGTTATAGCATCAATTGCTTCTTGAAAATATGGTGAATTTAAAGCATTTAAAGGAATACATGAATAATAGAACCATCTAGCCTATGCTCTTTTACATCTCAAAACAACATCCTTATCAACCATAAAACTTTTTAGACTAGGTTGAGAACCACGAGTAGTTCTTGGAGAAAAATATGAATTTATGTCAATAGCATCTTTGCTTTTTCCTTTATCTAATGCTTGTGGTGTTTCATCATCTCCAAAAGATATATCATGAGCCACTTTATTTTCCTTTTTCTTTTTTACTTATTGCTGCAAATATTTTCCAATCATATCACGCACATAAAGTGACACTTTTTTGCAAAGAGCAATATTACCCTTAACACCAGCAAGATATTCTTTCATTCTAAAAATTCCTCCCCCTTTAACTATTCTACCACAAAATGTACAGTTATATTGGACATTCCCATCAGATACTTGAGAGGAAGAAAAATAATTCTATGCTGGATCGGATTTACCACGAGTAGAGGATGATTCTATATTTTCCATTATGATTTAACCTAAAAAGTAAAAAAAAAATAATTGGGTATACTATTGTAAGGGCTAAAAAAAATAATTGGGTATACTATTGTAAGGGCCAAAGTATACAACTTAAATAATTCTCATTTATCAATTGTAATAAAGAAGACCAACAACAACAGAATGGATTAAAAAAGACTAACATATGTTACATATTAAACTTTGCTCCATAAATTCACTACATAATTGAGTTGATACTATATATTTATTGCAATTCTAATACTTGAAATTGTAATTTTGATCAAATTCTAAAATTAAAAATTCTATTTTGAGTAGACACCAAATATTAATTCCCTTGACCAACAAAAATACACCCTAAATTTGAGTTATTAATTACACCAAAAAAATTTGGCGTACAAGATTTGAGGCATTCTTTAACTTTTCAACTAATAGAAATTCTTTAATTGGTGTTGAATATTTATGTCAATTTAATAAGTGTTTTAGAATTTTTTGAAGTAACAAAAACCCTACAAGTTTTATGAATAACTAATATACTTTTTTTCTCTCTTTAAACCATAAGACTAATATGAGAAGCACTTGTATTTTGTGGAACTTCACAACACTTATAAGCATCACCGACATCACACCCTTGAGTCAAATAAAATGCTTCTTTACTATACTTGAGTGGCTTTGTCAGGAAAAGAACAAGTTTGAAATACGCTTTTGTGACCTTTCCCACTGTTTGGTGATTTTATCTTAAAAAGGGCATAATTTGTTTAGAACTAATGATCCCCATTTTAGACTTTTAGTGTGAAAAAAAGATTGAAGCATTCTTGCTCAAAGCAACAAATGTAAAGAGACAGATCACCACATTTTAGTCTACAACTAGGTGGAAATTCTGCATCAAGCTATTATCACCACATTTTAGTCTACAACTAGATGGAAATTCTGTGTCAAGCTATTACTTTACTACTTAATATCTACTATGTTTCTCCATATTCATTAAGATACCTACTCATAGTAATTAATAAACATAGTAATATGGTCTTTTGGGATTGATATTTAATACTCTAGAATCTATTACTTACAATGATTGATTATATGCACTTGTAGAAAGATATGATTAATACTCAAGTCGGTGTTTCTCGCTAAGCATCCGTACTAATTGGATATTTCAAAAAAGGCCATCTTTCCCTTAAATGTAGGTTTGGAAAAAGACAAAATAGAGTAAGCTTCATTTAGAGAAGATATTAGTTAACAAGGAAGATATTTTTATTTAACTTCTATAATAAAGCTAATGTCTTGAGGATTCTAGAGCTTGGTTCTTGGAATATCTCAAGGAAGTCTATTATGTTGCAAAAGTAGATAATTGAATTATCTTTAGACAGGTGAAAAATTATAGAAGTCTCCATTGAGATTGACTTTTATGATATTCTTCTAGAGTATATACAATTATATGATTAAGTTACTTGATAATTGCCATTGATAAGACAATATGCTTGGATGAAAAAACAACTGAATTAAGGATGATATTATAAGCCAGGGTTTGTCTAGAAGTAGAGAAAGATAAAGAATTTCAGGCTAAAGAGATTGATAAAGGATGATGAGCTAAAGTTAACTAAGATCTCACTATCTTATCAATGAAAATAATTAAAATACAAAAGAAGTTATAAAAAACCAATAGGAAAAGTGTTCAATTTTAGTAGCTATAATGAAATGATGGGTATGGATCAGTTACCAAATAAGAAATAGATTATTAGTAACTCAGACCATGGTGAGAAGAGGTTAGAATTAAGTAACAATCCTACTTCAATTAAAGATCAAAAGGCATATTTACATAATTTGGAAAATAATATATTGAGCCACAATTTATGGATATGGCTACTCCTAAGGAGGTTCCAACAGACATATGATTCTTTGGAGGCCAATCAAGTTATTAAAGATGTAGGGTTTTAAATTCTATAGAGTGAGGCCACAAAGATTGACCAACTGAATGACTATAACTCCTACCCTAGTCATCAAATTAATGGCTCAACTTTATCAAATCTAGGGGGAAGTAACTTAGAAGGCATGTTCATTTCAGTCGAAAAATTCCTGAAAGGATGCCTAAGAAGAAACTTGGTACTGGCTCCAAATCCTAAACCATTTCTTAATGTCCTTTTTGATCTAGAATATAAAAGGATAAACAGTCTTAATAAATAGCAAATAGTTAATGATTTAATCGAAGATAGGAAACCAATATTCATAATCCTTTTGGAAATAAAATAAAAGCCAACACTTGTAGTTCTAGTTTGTATTTCTTTAGGAAGAAATATAACATGATATCAAACCATCAATATAACTTTAATAGCAGGATGGAGGTTGGTTTAATGGTAATAAGGTAATATTCCTTCATTATTTATTCATAGAATAGTTTATTCATCTAATCATCAAAATCTTAACTTATCCTATTCCTATTAGTTTATCTATCATATATTTTGATAACTTCGCAATCTAAAGAAAAAGCCTTATATAATTAATTGAAGTAGACATATGTGAGCAACCAAAACCCTTGTATTCTTCTAGAGGATTTCAATAATGCATTCTTTTCTAATAATAGTGAAGGAAAGAGTTTGGATTATAAACATTTGAATGAAGATTTTAAAATATGTGCTAGCCAAATTGGTGTTATTAACTTATTATATTGAATGTAATTCTTCACCTAGATTAATAAATAAGACAGTAATTAGCTAATAAGGAAAGTTGAATATATCAATGATTAACTCAAACTAGATGAGGTACTTTCCTAAGCTTAACTGACTTTGACAACATCATCTTGAATTACTCCTTCATTGAGATCCTTAATTTGACAATAATCAATCATGTCTTAGTGATCCTTCCATAAGGATTTTGACTCAGTTTATTTGCAGTTCTTATCTTGATGGGTTTGGCTTTCCTAGTCTTTTTGTATAGTCAATTATGTATCTCCACAACATCTTACAGTTGGAAAAACAAATCTCTATCTTAGGCCAGTAAACTTCAGTTGATATCTTTAGTTTCCAATAATATATACATCTATTGGAGCTCTTATTTAAAAGCTTCTTATGCTCACGTGAATTAAATAAATCAAAAGCAACAAAAGTTAAATGGTCAAATTTATCATATCCAAAGGAGGAAAAATTCTTTGTATTTTTCTCTGTCAAAGATAAGATGCTCATCACTAAAATGGTATGGAGGTTTTTCACAGAAAATGAGTCAATTTAGGTCAAATGGACGCATTTCCATTATTTAAATAACATAAGCTTATAAAACTTGAAAAATTAGGATTGATAACTCTTTGACACATAATTAATTAATTGGAATGAAAGATACTATTGGTCAAAAAATAAAATCCATAATAGGCAATGCAAATGATACTTAGTTCTGATATCGTAAGTTAGACATATGCTTCCAGACAAAACCAAAGTGAAAGAGATCATTCAAGAAGTGGAGTGGAACTATAACACTAGAGGTTTCTCCTTAGTTATTGCTAATATTCCTAACTACTATCTGAAGACTAAGTCCTCTAACTCCATAATATGGCTAAGGCATAAATCAAGGAGTTTTATAAGTAAAACTTGTATGGATATTATTTGGAAACAAAATTAGAAAACTAGCCAAATTGACCTAGTTTGGTCTAAATATAATATGTATAACACTTCTTTCATCTTATGTTAGTTTTCAAAACAAGGCTAAAGACTAAGGATAGGTTCAAAGGGAATATCAGTTGTCGTCCTTTTAGTTTAGTATTAGAGTCAATCAATCATCCTCTATGATTGTTAGCTCTCATCTAAACTTTGGCTTTGTATCTAATCCTTTTTAATACCTTTTACTCATTTGTTGAATGATCAAGGATAACTAAATGGGTTAAAAACTATATGGGTGTAATTAAAGGTGATTCATATATATGCAAGATTGCCCTCAAATATGGCATATATATTATGTGGAAGGAGAGGAATTTCATAATTTTCCAAGATAAATCTTAAGAAAGGTCCACATTCATCACCAAAATTATGAATTGAATAATAGAAGAAATCATAGCTAACAAAGTTCACAACATAGATAGCTTTGGCATGAAAACTGGATGGAACTTGTATGAGGAAGACTTCATACCTAGGAACTTAACAAGTAAACTCACAACCTTACATATGTAATCCCCAAATCAATCTTGGAACAAAATCTCTTAAAGTTCCCATTCGAGGTTGATCTTTGGAGGAGTTTCCTATAAGAAGATACCAAATCTGGCTAGTTAGAACTCCTAAAATGTTGTAGACACAGGCCTAGGAATTATTATACTAAACCAAGCTGATTATCACAATTTTGTTTCTAATAGCAATTTAACCCTAATTGATAAAAAAGAAAATAAATTTTTTATATTTATATAACCCTCATGAGGTTATACATGAAAATCTCATAATATATCATTTCTACTTTTGTTTAAGTTTTAGGATGCAAATATATCTTTTACTTTTCCAAAATATTACCAAAATTTTATAAATAAGTAAATTCAATACTACACTTCTAGAAAATCAAGTTGAGTTTGCATTAAGTGAGTTAAGAACAAAAGATGTAATTTTAAATAAACCATTTATATAATAGTTTTTATTTAAAGAAAATTAAATCATATAAAAATTAAAATAATTTAAATTTTATCTAAACTTGTATAATGGTTTTCTAATTTTTTAAAAATTAAAAATTATACAAATATCTATTCAATCTCCTATTGCAGAACTATTTTAATATATGAGAACCATTTTAAATAATATTTATTAAAATAAAGTTTCTCAACTAAATGAATAGTTCAAATTAAGTACAAGTAAGTTGATATTTAACATGACAAATATTATTTTTCATAAATTAATAAACATGGAATTTTATACTAGAAATACTGTTTCTGTTAAACAAATTAATTTTGTCATCTTTTTATCAAAAAAATATAGATGAAAAGTGTTGGCCAATAAACAAATTAAAGAATGAGTGAATATTTTGTATCACACCGAAAACAATAATTTAATTGATTTTATATTAAAAAATTATACATAAGGATCAAAAATATACAATTGTAATATGAAAAACAAAGTGATTTGAATTTTAATTTTCTTCAAAGTAAAGATTAGTTAAGTATCATCACTAAAAAGTAAATAAGAGTCTTATAAATAGATTTCAGTTCTTGACAAACCAAAATTAATAGCAATTAATAAAAAACATTAACTGAACAACTTGAAAGATTTTCTTCTCTTAAAAATAGTACGCTTAAATTATTTTAACAAAAAAATATTTGAAAAATTTAAGAAAACAATAATAAAATCAATGATAAAAAATTGAAAAGTAAAGTGAATTGAAAATATTGATATGATTTTGTTGGGTTAGACTAAGGACAAAAATCAAAAATCAAATCAAATGTTTGATTTTCTTTAATTAAAAAAATTAAACCATTTTTATGTTAAAGAAACCATGGTTTGATTATTTGTTAATAATTTGGTTTTAATATAATGGGTTGGATGGTTTATGCCGCTCTTAAAAGAACCTCATTTTGTACATAATTTCACATTATATTATATTGTATTGTATTGTATTACAAAAAGAGTTAGAAATAAATATATTATTAGATTGAAGAATTATGATATGAAAAATAATTTAAGATATATGTATACAAAGTCTTCTAAAAAGATCAATATGTTAATTGGGAATTTTATGTATTTTCAACAAGCAAAGAATAATCAAAATTTTCAAACTATATTAGTGAAATGAGCTATTTAACTATTATATAATTGATGAATTAAAAATAATTATTCCCACTATAAGGAATGGAAGGCAATGAACAAAATATATGGTCAAAGAACGGTACTTTTAGCTAGTTACCAAAAAGAAATAAATCTCTATCTTTCTTATATAATTTTGAAAAAAAATGTATTTTAAAATTTAATAAATATCAGGCATACAAGTTTTCGTTTTGTATAAACAAATTATAATATGTAAATGATGGTATTTTGTATGACATTAATCAGGATCTTTGTTTAAAATTGTGAATGAGAGTTTAGTTTGGAGATGATGAGCCCATTGACATGAATAAATTTGGTTAAAGTAGATCATCTTATAAAGGACAATTATTGAGTTTGAATAACAATTATCACTAGAATCACCCTCTTAGTCAAGTTTAGCCTTCTTGATTCCATCTCTTCTGCTCTATTCAGGCATATATGGCCTATGGTTCTATTTGTTAAGAAATTTGAAGCAATATTTTAAAAATGTTTAAACGAAGAGACCATATATAATTACTATATAAGGACTGGAGTAGTGCTCGATGATCTTCATATATCTTAGACTATAAATCCTATTTAAGGTCTAAATTATATGAGGAAAGATTGTTTAGCTTATATCCCTAAAACGCAGGCCTTGAGAGTTGACAGCCCTTGAGAGAAGAAGGGTTTATGTCTTAGCTATTATAACTGAGATCTCAACTACAGTCATCTTTGTATGATCTTCATCTTTAATAAAGATTTAGATCTCAAAATCACTTGAAAAGTATATAGGCTGGAAACCCATGATGCAACTCCTTTGAGGCTTATCAATGAAAATTTTCACTAGCCTAGGAATCATAAACAAAAGAGCCTTTCTCGATTCATGTAGTCTAACAATGTTGTACTCGAATGGTTTTTCAGTAATTCCCATAGCCCTATAGCTAATGGTTCTAGAATGGTATCAGAGTCAAGTTTCAATCCTTTTAATGAGGGTCAACTCTCAACGCCTATCTTTTAGGTTTCTAAACTAACTAATCATTCCTTATATAACTATGACCTTAAGCAGGATCTATAGTCCAAGACCTATGAAGATCATCAAGCATAGTTCTCACATCCTCATCCTTTATGGAAAAATCCACAATTCTTCATTCATTTAGCTTTCAAAAAGAATGAGGATATCAATACTACCAAGGTCACTCATCGTGGAATGAATCCTGATGGTTTAAAGCCAACATAAGAGGAGTGTGTTATAATACTTCAACAAGAATTAATTGAGCCCCAAAATCAGATTGGTTTGTCAACCTTTTTATGTGAATAACAAGGCTAAGCAACGAAGAGGAAAGAAAAAGTTGGTCATTAACTATAAACCTCTTAATGCATTCGTTCAAGATTAAAAGTTTCGATTACCAAAGATCAATACCTAAGTCTTATTTATTAAGGAAGAAAAATATTTTTAAAGTTTAACTTGATAGTAACTTTTTGGAAATTGAGAATAGACTCATAATAAAGATATAAAACAAATTTTTGAAACCCAAATGCTCAGTCACAATGGATTGTTATGCTATTTAGACTCAAAGTAGCTCTATCACTATTTCAAAGGGTTACGAGAAGGATCTATGAACCTATTCTTTATAGTGCCTTGATCTATATTGATGACATTTTAATATATTCCAAGACCTTTGAGAATCATAAAGCACTACTCTAATCCATTTTTTTATCTTACTTAGCAATATAAGATTATATTCTTAGCCAAAAAAAGCCACATTGGATCAACCCAAATAGAATTTTTAGGAATGAACTTTTATGAAGGATTATATCAACCTGGTCTACATATGGCTAGTGAATTATTACATTTTCCTGATGAAAATCTTAGCTTAAAGCAAATCCAATAATTCCTTGGAATTGTTAATTACATCAGAGATTTTATACCACACGTGGCTGATTATAACAGCTCTTTATCAAAATTATTGAGAAAAAATCCACCACCATGGAGTAAAGAGTAGACTAAAGTTGTCCAATACTTAAAGCAAGTGAGTTAACATTAACCACCTTTAAAGATTCCTAATAAAGGATAACATATTCTTCAAACAGATGCCAATGATCATTATTAGGGAATTGTCTTAATTGAAGAGGTTGATAGGAAGCGATATAATTTTGGTCATGCTAGTGACCAATTCAAGGAATTAGAAAAGAACTATCATACCATCGACAAAGAGATTTTGGAAATGAAGGAAAGCATTGAAAAGTTTAATTTTTACCTTAACCTATATCACTTTGTGGTGGAAATAGACAACACGAACTTCCCCAAGAACCTTAAGCCTAAAAAAAAGATTTTGCTAGACAAACAATTACTTTGCTGACAAGATTGGTTCTCTTGCTATAAATTCACAGTCTTTCATATCAAAAGTTATAACGGCATGCTAGCTGATTTCCTCTCAAGACCTCAAAAGCTAATTTAACTCCTCACTCCTATTTTGAGAAAATCTTCTCTTTATCTTCCCACTCATGGATCTCTATCTTTATGCCAAGATAAAAAAGAAAATTTCCTCTGATTACCAAAAATATACCTAAAAACTTAGAAGAGATTGTTGTTTTTCTCAAGAAGAGTCTCTTCCATTATCTCCATCTTGTTCTTACCACTCTGAACATCCCTCCGCATCCATGCCACTTTGATATTCTAACACCTTATCACACTTTGCATCATCTTTATGATTCTCTCACTGAACCACCCATGTGGCATCTTTAGGCTTATCCACCTTTTATTCATATCCTAATTCCTTATCTCCATTACATATTTATCAACATTTGGCCAATCTAACCAATACAAATTCTCTGTTATAGGCATCTTTAGAATAGTCCTAACGATTGATAAAATGACACATCCAGTTGAGTCAAATACTTAACAGGTATCAGTTATAGAGTATTCCTTTGAAAGAACAGAAAACCTAGTCTTTCTTCATTGTCCATTGCCCATATAGTATGACTAGCAATGGTTATGTCTATATTGTAAATCATTTTCCACATTGGAAAACCTCCATCGACTGGCCCGAAAATCAAAGGAATTTAATACATGATCTTTATCAGTTCCTTGATTACCTCAATCATCATCCAAAAATCAGCAAACCTACCATATAAACATATTTAGGTCCATAACTAGGAGATTTTGCTTTACTTGAGCCCATTTTACCAAGTGATGGATACTGTTCTTCAGTTGACCAATTTGCTTGTATGGTTTTAATGTCATGGTAAGAGAATTAACATGTCCACCTAGATTTAAGCCCAAAAGGACTTCCAAATTTGGAGAAAGCTCTACTATTCATGAGTTCAAGCCTAAAGACCTTCCAAACTACTTCTAAAACTCCCAAGATCTGTGGTCCCCAGGTTGGATTGATGCCGGAATAGCCCATTTCATCAAAGAAATAGAAAATCTAGATGATGATATGTCTAATGATGATAGTATTGGTGGACTTTGATCCTTATCAGCACTACATTGTTGGGAAATTCCTTCCTATCTCAAAGGAAAATTATTAGAACCTAGTGTCTCCCAATAATTTTCACTTTAATTGTGTTCTTTTATATTCTAGTTTGCATTATTGTACGATATGAGTTGCTTATATCTTTCTTTAAAAGTTGTTTGTCTTATTCCTCCTTGCTTGGCTTACAAAAGCATGGTTTTGTTTCGATTGTAAACAAGTTAGTTTTCTATTAATAATATCATGTGTGTTTTCTATCTTATGAATTCCTTCTAAGTTTTCTCTCTCCTAAAAGATTGATTCTTAAGTAATTGATAGTGTGTAAATCTAGCATGTTTTAATTCCTAATTCTATGCTTATTTGGTGATTTATTGTGCTTAAATGTGAG
>JAOQML010000008.1:21467105-21498304 GCA_027568935.1 Erythroxylum urbanii
ATACATTGATTAATATATTAAATAATTTGTAAGAATATGTTCATTTTATTTATTATTTATACTTATTTTACTTATAAATAACTATTTTATATATTTAGAAAAATACAAAAATAAGACATAAGCCTCCTCTATTCTTTAAAAAATTATTTGTAATTTTTAATTTTCCAAAAAATTCCTTCTCTTAGATTTTTCTTAAAACATAATGGCAAAACACATATTACATAATTACGATATATAAACCAATAAAATATTGTTGATATGATAACCTAATTCGACTAATAAATATGAATTTAACTAATTAAATTTAAAATTGACTTAAACTAATAATTTATTGTAATTATCTTAAATTATTAATTTAAGTCAAATTTAATTGAATTTAAAAACTAAGTTGAGTTGCCGTATCAGTAACATTTTATTAGTCAACGTATGATGTTTATGTGGTTTTTTAATAAAAACACAAAAATTAGTTTTCTTGAAAAGTTTAAAAATTTATAGAATTTTAAAGATTATAATTTTTTAAAGTTATTTAAATAATAAAAGAGATTCGTATCTTTTTATCCAAATATGAATTATAAATAATTATTGATTTTTTTAATAACGAGATGTAAAATTGATAAATAAATAATATAATAAGAAGCTTTACAAATTTTTATTAGTAGAAAAATAAATCCAATTAGTTATTATTTAGCGTTAAATTCATTAAACCCCTATGACATTTTATCAACTTATGAGCTGACTTATAAAAACTATCAATAGTTTCTTATAATTTTGATTTATAGCACTTGTTATTCCGCCCTTAATTTTTATTAAGAATTTTAATTTTAATATAATACATTAATAAATTATTATATTGGACACATCACCTCCACAACATATATAATTATGAACGTGGAGTGTCACGTGGTTAAAAAATGTTAAATAAACAAAAATTGATTTACTGATGCCAAATTTAACTAATAATTAAATTTAATCATACATTTTACTTTATTCATTTCCATTTCCGTACATTGTGAAAAGGAAGATACTTGCCAATTGAGGCAAATTAGGAAGTTGTGTTGTTGTCCATTAGTCATCAACTACTCATTAATGTTGTAAATGCCGGGAAAGAATTTTATTCAACTATTCATGCTTCCAGCAACATTGGAAAGGAAAAGAAACCCAAGCACCTGTCGTCCCAACCAGGTGATCATCAGGTCAGGTATGGTGGAGGAGCAGCCAAACGCCTCTCCGGTGTTTAGTTCCCCTTCTTACTCTTCTTATTTCTTTCAAAAAACTATACTAAAGTTAAGATATGATGCAAATCAACGATCTAGTTCCATGTATCTAATTCTAATGATTGAAGAAATTTTCACTCTTTATTTGTCAAGGAATTTGATTTTGATCTCTATCATTAATTAGGTGTAACTTGTGATATTTAAAGTAGGTTATGAATATCAGAATCTTGATCCACTACGAATAAAAATAAACAAGGTGACGAAGAGATCAATTAATTAAATTAATCAGCAAGTGGATACAGACCTCAATTATGCCTTCCATAGCATGATTCTTGTTGCTTATGTCATTTTCCTTTTTTTTCTTGGTAAGATCCTATGAATGTGACTTATTGCTAGCTGAATGCTACTGTGACTCAAAAGTCTTGAGTTGGATAATAATATTCCGATCATTTATTTTATTTGTCCCCCCTAGGCCCAAGGGGTCTTGGAAGTTTATTGCCGCGGGATCTAAGCTTGGATACTAACCTTTCTTCTTACATTTTAAACTTTAAAATAAGGCAAATTAAATTATCACGTGTTAAATCTAATTTAGTTTAAAAGTCTCCAAATATAGTATAGGGCGCGCCTACCCCATTACACTCATATTTATCATTTCATATTTCTATAGATAATATTTACCGATCTGAAAAATAAAATTATAAACTGTGGTTGACGGGCTTGTACATTTTACTTACTTACCAATCGATTGGAATGACGTGAATTATACGTACTGTTTTAGGTACATGCAAATGAGAGTAAACACAACGCTAGGACGCAGATAATATACGTACGTCGACATTATAAAGCCTAATCAAATTAATCTATGCCTGATGGTAATTATTTTAGTTGAGAGGGTCCATCAGTAGGCCTTGACTTGGACCACTGATGCCACTATGCGCCTGTTCAATAATTGTACCAAGCACAAGGATGTTCTAGCATATATGGTAAACCCCCTTTTTTTATGAAGGAATAATTATACTATATATTAAAATAAAGTAAAGTGGGACTGACCATAATGTTTAAAATATTGTTCAAAAGTGATTTTGGAAGAAGTAACGCATGGACTGAAGGACAACTTAGATACCGAGTAAAAGGGGTCCAGACGCCTGTGGAATGCAGCCATTCAGAACATACAACTCATCCTCGCTCTCAAGTTCATACAAAAAGCTCCATGAGAACAAAACACACTTTTCTATCAACAATTGCTTCTTTTCTTCAGCTGATGTCCAAACAAGAGCATTTGGATCTCGCTGCGTCCAGGAGGTGTTTTGTTCATAACATCTGTTCTACTTTACAAAAACGTATGGTAAAAAAGTGGCGCTGAGGATCTTGTTCGTTCCCAAGCAGACAAATTCACTTTCCAGGCTCCAAATAATTGAGAGAAAAAAGCTCATCGACAACATTACTCATGCAGAATCTTCTCTTTTTTTTAATTTATTTAGTTTTATTTAGTTTGAAGTTTTGTAGCTTCCATACTCTCTTATATATGCATTATTGAAACATTGGGATGGCATCTAATCTTAGATGCAGAAAAAGAAAAATAAAACTTCTATGATTTTTCAAAAGATAGATATTTTAATCTATAACTTAAAAAATGTGTCAAATATAATAAAGTATAAATTAAAAATTTGTACCTTATTATGAAGTTTGATATTTTTTCTACATCTCCTGTCATACTGATTTCTAATACAAGTTCATCGTCACTACTATAATCATACAAGTGTCTAACCTCTAACAATATTTACATGAGTAAGTAGGAGAACTCTACACTTAGAGTAGAGAAGCGTAAGTAAGACGTAATATCTTCTTTATAGCGTACACCTATTTATAATAGGTTCGAATTTTTGATAATTTAATTAATTATACTTCAACTATAATTAATTTTAAATCTAAATAAGATTCAACATCTTATATTGATCCTTATTTATTAAATATCTCATATTTAAAATTTAAAGTTTCTCAAACTTTATAATCAAGACTAACTTGATTAAATTATATTCTCTCTCTTTAATCGTTCTTTGTGTATGACCCATTGGATTTTTAAATATGTTGACAATAGATGTAAATTATTATCCTAAATTATATTTGAAAGTAGATAAATTAAAATTCTTTAACTTATTTTTAATCTTTTAACTAAGCAATTTGTATCCATAAATTAAGATTGACGTCTAACAACTTATCATTATCATCCAAATATTAAAAATATCAAAGTAATTTTAACTAACCTTTTTCATGTATAATTTTTTGCATAATCCATTCTTTTTATCAAACAATATTTTGATAAGCATTAAATTAATATTTACTTTATTTCATTCTAATCATATTGGTTCTCAATCATTAGTAATTGATAATATTAATAAAATTTAAAATTTATTTTCAAAGTATCAATTCACCTTTATCGAGGAATTTCTTAATAAATATCAATAAAAAACAACAAAATAATATTCTTAATCACTTTAGAATGATGAATTATATATTGATCATACAACTATCTCTGTATAGTCATACTATATCTAATGCTTACCAATTGAGTTATCTTTAACTAGGATATATCTAAATAATATCAAAATACAACAATACCTACATGAGATATTTTAGAGATCTCAAGCTAAATGATCACTTATACAATCATCACAATGAGAATTTTCATAGACATACAAGTAATGTTTCATATGAAATTATCACATTAAATTAATTCAGTGAACTTGTTCTCTAATATGCACTCACACGTATGTTTAAGTATCTTCATTCTTTAGTCTATAAGATTGACTATTTAGAAACATAATGTGCTTTATCCTTTACGTTATTAATTCTAATCTCAATAGGACCACTACTAGGAATAGTTTAGCGATAATATATAAATGTAATATAAATACCATAATTATGTTCCTATCATAATTTTATTTGTAGTGTATATTTATCTCATACGCTTTATCGTATACATCAGTTAATTAAACAACTATGCATAAGAAAAATAATGTCTTTAAATAATAATGACACAAAAATTACAATGAATTGATTGGCTACATGATATTAACTAACAATTTCCCAATTGTACTAAGTCATACAATTAACTGTCTTATACTATATCTTTGTATGACGATCATGTTATTGTTGGAATAGTGGTTCAGTAAGGGAATTCTACAAGATTTTCATTGTCAAGGACTTGTTTAAAACCTTATAACTTTCATCTCAATTATCATCATTATTAAGAGAAAGTGCCTAAATATGTACTTAGATCTTTGATGAGACCTTAGCTCCTTTCACACGCACAATGGCTCAAATGTTTTATAGTACATTACTGTTTCAATAATAAAAGGAACTATACCTGTAACGAACCACTTCCATAGTGCATATGCCCAAACATCCAGAGGACATTCGAGAACATACCCTACGAGAATGGCACATTGGAACAATCACATTAACTTATTATGGCACCACATATAACACAAGTATTCAAAATGATCAAATCTCCTCATTATATTCACAAAATAAACTTACTTACATTGTAAGCCATTCTTGTTCTGAAAATGATAGTACTAGAATTCTACTTAGTTGCCTTAGAAGCTAGAACTCCCTTGTCCCTGAAAATCAACAATGCAATTTTGATGAGTTTGCGAACTCAATGAGTGAACCATCATCGATGTGCTCACTCAAGTCAGAATATAAACATCATAAGTATATAACCATGTTTAACTAGTATATCACCTCATTTAGTATCAAATTCCACATCACATTTTATTTTTATCATATTTCAATAAGTACAACATGTTAACAAACATTTCATATTACCATTTCAGAACAATCCAATAATTCATCTCAGTCATTCATATGATACACGTAAAGTTATAAATATGAAAATGCACACGTGACTCCATTTCCATTTTACTTTGTTGTGACCGAGCGCCTATTTACTATCCCGTATCTATTGTAGATACTGTCCCTATTTCATTTACTGTCCCATACCCATTATGGATATCGGGCTCATTATTAACTGGGCCTGTGGCTCTTTTTGCATAATTCCTGAGCTTAAAGCTCTTTTTTACGTTGGTCCCTCCGGTCATAACTCCTTTATATGATCATACATATCAATATAATGGAATGCATCAATTCACATAATATACTATCAGTACTTTTCATTCAATGTGTTTATGTTATTTATCACATTCTTCGGACCTGAGTCTGGCATTCAACATTCAGTTGAGAACACATTCCATATTACACATATAATTTGAAAACACTTTTATATACAGTCCCAAGTTTCAAACTCGTCAGACCAACAATGTCCATAATCATAGCAATCATATAATTAACCATTCAATAATTGAAAGTTAACCAAAAACAATTCAATTATAATTAGAAACATCTAGGTTAACTCACAGTATGCTCCAGAAAAGCTATTGTGTTGATGATTTGACAATGTCTGGATGTTGGCGATCTACTTATTCGTCTATAGTCATGCAATACATACATAGTTCACAAATCACTAACTTGTTTAATCATATGAATACTCAGTCATGCACATGTATAAGTGTCATGTTCAATGCATGCTCAATTGACTTTTTGGATATGTATTCTTATATATAGATCATGACTATTCAATTTGTGCTTATACACCCTAAGACCATTCAAACATTATATTTTGTATACTACCATTTTGCAATCACGTTTGTACCTTTAAGTTAGCTTGATTCACTCTAAATTCGTCAACCATCCTTTAAACTTATCCTTGAACACTTTCGTGATCAAAAAGCCTCTTATAACACAAACACAATTGTTACTTTAAATATGAAATTTTAGCTAGCTAGATCTATACATTCACCAAACTTTTTCTAGCAATATATATTCATACATTTACCCAATTCTCATTCATAATTACCTCATGTACTTTAATGCTCATTCATCCATACCTTATACACATTACTCATGTCCTTAAGATCATGTTTGCATTAAAAGAACTCATTTACTCTTTTAACAAATCATAATTTTCATATTTGAATTCAACCACATCAAAGCAGTCCATTCTTTAGGTTGTGACATCAATTAACTACATAAACTTATCAAGCTCTTAACCAATTAAACAAACAACAATCTAAGCTCATTCCTAGCCTTAATCAAGTCCAAATATACCAATTTAGAGTAAATTTTCTCAACTAGTTTTACATGTACACAAGGCTAAAATTAAAATTCCAAAATTTGTCATCAATTTCACTAATATGTGTAACTTTACTCCTTTAATACTTCATGAATTTTACAAGTTTAGAGACATCACTAACACCTGCAATTTTCCAAATTTCATGTCCTTTAAGGTTACTTCATTTAGGTTAATTTAACTTCCATATTGGTTATGCTAAGGCTTACAAAATTCTGCTCAGTTATGTCATTAACAGTCACTTTTTACAAACACATCTACAGCTCTAATTTTCCATATTTAAGAACACTTCAATAACACCTATCTTTACCATGAATTCACCTTCATTTATACTTCAAATATCAACCTAAATCATCCATTTAATAGTCTATAACCTACTATTTTCATACATCAATAACAAAACAGAAAAGTAACCAATTCATCCATCACATTCTAATACAAGATCATCATCAACGCTACATGCATTCCATCCCAATTCAATCATCATAAAATTTCTATTTCAACATACTACAAAGATAATAATTTCACTTATTTAGCTCAAGTTCGATCCACCTCAATGATTAAGCTAACTTAGCTCTCCATGCATGCAAAATCATCCAAGTATAAGATGGAAGTAAAATGATTTTAGCAAAGGCAAAATGATGATAGCAAATTATAGTTATCTTTAAGCAGATTTTTGTATGGATCTTGAAGTGACTATGTACAAAATTAAAACAAAATTTAGAAGTTGTGAGGGTATGTGAGTGTTTCGGTGGTAAGAGTAAAGGAAAGAAGAAGAATGAACATAACATAAACTATCCCCGCGGTAGCTTAACTCATTAGGTGCTACGTGTCACTACTATACAATGGCATTTGTCACCTATGCATGTAAGTCACTTGTCCTCTCCATAAGCTGTCATTTTTCATAATTATGCTAGGCCATTTGTCACTCAATCACTGCTTCCATTTGTCACTTAGTTTCCTATGCCATTTGTCACTTAATTTTCCATGTTAAATGTCACTCATTTTATAAGCTTAGTCATCATAAATTTTCATGTGTTAACTTATCTTACCTCTTGACATTTTTCCTAAACTAAATGTACATTTTTAATTCATCAATTTTCAATTGTAACAATTAATTCCAAATTTACTACTTGTAATCCATCAAACCAAAATTCGAGACATAAGCAATACACAATCAAATCATAGTCATTTTAAACTTTTCATACTCCAGAATATGTCAATTGAGTGAAATTTTCCTAAATCAACGTTTATGTGTATATATATGCTTATGTTATATATGTGAATGAAATCATATCCCAAATGTACCAATTCTTTCTAATATACTACAATTCATGTGTTTATCACTCTAATCCCTCAATAGGTTAGGAAACTGACTATTACAATACCAGGCTCATCAAAAAACCTTTTAATTCAAATAATCATTTTTCAAGTTCATGAAAGAACCTTTTAATTCAAATAATCATTTTTACTAAATAAAAATTATTATAACTTGTACTAAATTAGAACCTTTTTAACTTAAAATAATATATTTTTTAATTAAAAATACCTTAACCAAGATTTACTTCTATCAAATTAAAGTTAATATCTATATGACCTTTAACTCAAATATCAACTCACACATAGAAAAATGAATATAGTTAATACTTTATAACTATTAAATATATCAAATACTAAATACCTTTAGTATATTATTTATATACTTGGACTACAATAGGGAAACAACTTTCTTATATCTCTATATATCTACAATAACAACAATAACAAAAATATGCAGTATGAATCCTGTTGGACCGCGAGATCTAGGGAGGTCCGAGAGGACGCAATCTCTAACTAGTAAAGAGATTGTTTCCAAATGACCCATAATTAAGTTATTACCTTTTTCATATTCAATAAGAGTTATTCTTGGACTATCAAATCTTCAACAATTAAAATTATTGTTCTCTATAAGCAATATGTTATTGTATAATCTAGTGAAAGGACAATTATACTTTCATTAACCTTCTTATAAACAAGATAAATTCACAGTCATCTCCAAAGAAACTCTTTGAATTCATCGTAAAAGTGAATCTTTAATCAATTTATAATTTTTTTAAGAAAAAGATATTTGTATTAACTCAAGCTAAGCTTGGCAAAATATAAATCTCAATGGCATAATATACATCTCAATGGCAAGAAAATCATTATTACAATACAACAATAGGGAAAGCAAAAACAAGGACTAGGAATCTACGTTTCCTAATAAATCACGGATCATTTATTCCAATGTCTCCGCATGCTTGGACTAAGTTTATTATGCTTTTCTTTGGCTAAAAAGAGTTCTTTAATCTAATGAATAGTTTCATCTACAAGCTTTTGCATCGCTAAAGCCTTGCTCTTGTCTAAACTTCTATTTCTCTCTTTCTAGATAGAGTAAATGGAACAACATAAAGCTATCTTGAGAGTTACACCATCTTGCCTCATTTTAGTTATCCTATTAATAGTCCACTATATTAAGTTTAAACATACGTTATAGGTACATTGAACTTGAAAAATATTATGGATTCTACCCCAAATGACATGTGAGATCCTCATTGGAAAAATAAATGATTCCAAGTTTCACTCTCCGTTCTCCATAAACTGCACCTGGTATCCAAGTTAGTTACAATACACTACCATCTACCTTTAGTTTTAAGCTTATCTTTCATCGCAAGCCAACATATGAATGTTGTTTTATGGGATAAGGAATTCTAGGATATTAGTTCAAACCAAAGTACCTTGGCATAAGTCTCCTTATACAACTTGTAGCATGATCTGTTGGTAAATTCTCTGGAGTTGGTGAGTGTCCAGATAATTTTATCCTCCTCAACAATAGGTGAATCACTAGGAAGTAAGTCATTCAAGCTAATATCCCCTTGAAAAATGAAGTCCCAAATTCCATAATGAACGATTGAGCTAACTTTTGCTTAAGCAGGAATCTTGATAATCATATGTCTAAGTTCATTCCTATTGATTAAAGGACTCACCTTGCTCCAATTATCAAACCAAAATCACGTTGATTTTCCATTTCCAATTATTTTCCTCATCGAGTGGTAACCTAAGAAAGTTCACGTAATCTGCTTGATTCAGGCATTCCCATCAACCTCTTAAAGAAATTCATTCGCAATATTTTGTATCTCAACCTGACTAATACATAAATTGTCCTTGTCATCAGCTAGCGTAGTAATTTTATTTCTTTTTCTTCAAGTCAAAATAGTGTTGTAGAAGAATTTCATATTAGCAACACCATCCCTAAGGCCATTCATTTTAAATTTCTGTCTCAAATTGGAGTTTTGAACTTTCAGTGCAGAATTAAAATCTCTCAAGCATGCTACCTCTAGATTTTTCAAATTCTTATTGTATGGAGAATTGTAACTCTTTTATTGGATTTCTAATGGCTTGGCCTTAGCTTTTTATGATGATTATGCAGATTCCATGTTATTAATCTTTATAAAATCCTTTAATGTAAGCTTAATCATCTATAGCTTCCTAATTAGTTGATAAGCCTTATAACCCTCCACCTTTGTATGCCACCTGCTACTAACCAACTCTTCAAATCCCTATTTTTCAACTAGGCAATTAAAAAATCTGAATAGGGCTCTATTGAATTTATTAACTTGCATGTTTTGAATTCCTATCCATAACTGATCTAAGCATCTTGGTTCTCCAAAATGGGCATAAGAATTGACAAAATTATCAAGTCAATGCTAATTTACCATAAATCTATCCAATTTCCTTCTTATAAAATACTCCCCCTGTTGTTTGTTGCTCCACGTATAAAGATACCTGACAAACCTTAAGTCCACCAGATTTAGTTGTAGCGTAATCTCTTATACTCTCCTTAATCTTAATCTATCTCCCTTAGTCTCCAAAGGAGAAATTATGCAATTGAAATCTCATGTAACAATCCACGGTCCTCCTATCAAAGATTGAATTACCTTAAGGTCCTCCCAATGTTTAGCTCTTTGGAAAGCATGATTAGCCCCGTAAAAAATAGAAAGTTTGACACTGCCAGTTATATCCTGAATTTCACATTTAACATGCATAATTTGGTCTAACATGAATCTTGGATGAACGTCAGCTCTCTTAATGTTAAATGCAATAATGAGTATACCATTATGATGAAAAGAATGATTAGTAATTAGTTTCCATTTACCACCCAAAAAGCAAGTGATGCTTGTAGCTAATGAAGCTTTATTTTAGTTTCCAATAAACCCAACACTGCAAGTTTTTTCTTCAAACATATGTCCCTAAATGTTTGTTGTTTAAGATTCATTAAGCTCTCTTTTGTTCCAAAATAAGAAGTTCATAACTCAAGTTAGAGTTTGAAACTCCATTAACCTGTTCTTTCCTTTGAGTTTAACTACCTTTCTTTTCTTAATAACTAGCTCAAAATTCCCCATGTTAGGTCCCTTTTTCAAATCGTCTCCATACCTTAAAAAGTCAAAAGTATCTTTATTAGTTTGCACTCCAGTATTTTGATTCTTCCCTTATGTAATCTCCTTAATGTGTTACTCCTCTGTTATGCTCAAATTCATTTTCTTTTCCCCCATCAAATCCTCAACCAGGTTTTTTAGTTGATTATTTGCTTCCATCTCTGGTATCCTTTCATTTGTGGTTTCCTCCACTCCCATAATCCTATTATAGTTACCCATTATAAACCTTTTCCCCGTAGGTCACTATACTTTATGACTTGTCCGTGGCTTCTAAGGTTAGCTAAGTTGGATCACCTCCTTGACTAGTTCCCCCTCCACACCTAACATTATCACTGATAACATCTCAAACAACTCACTATCCTTCCCTATTTCCATATAAATATGCATAACAAATTTTTTCCATTCTAGCTATTTTAGTATCCATGTAAAGGGGCTTTCCTACTGAACTAACTAGGAAGCTTAACCCTTTCAATGTCTAAAACTCAAGTGGTACATTGTGAAAAATGACCTAAATGAGAATTGACTCAATGTTGCTCCTATCTAAGCACATTCTAGGCCTCTATTTTTGTAAAAACATTGGCTGACCTCCTATATATCATGATCCTAATTCTAATATCTCATTGAGGTTGCTTTCATTGGAAAATTGGAAGATGAACATGTCCTCCTCCATTAGCGTAGTCTTTCTGGCCTTTTCTTACCCTATTTTTCCAGCGTCTATTTTTATACTTACGAGTATGAAGGTCACTTACTCCAAAAGTATCCCACCAGCGCTAAAGTCCAAATCATTGCTCCTACTTCCAACATTTCCTTTGGTGGAGATAAGGCCCCATAATCCATAACATCCTTGAAGTGGGTTAGCTTGTTCTTAATCATTGAAGCTGCTACGTTTGACTTTTAAGAGAACCTAAGGGAGACTAGATCCCCTTCCTTGCTTTATGTCTAACTCCCATCACCATAGGATACGTATTTTAAAATCAGACTCTTAGCTCTTGTGGATTTCTTTGAACTTTGCAGATCTGGAAAATCCTCTTTAGAAAACTCTAGGGTTCCATCGCTCCTTACAGATCCAATGTTCTTCACAGATCCAACATTCTTCACTACAAAGTTCCCACCTTTGGCTATCTCACCCTCCTTTGTCTCCATGTTCCCAGACACAGGGGCATTTAGGTTTGCTTGGAGCATCTCCAAATTTCATCAAGAACTTGCCAAAACTGGAAAGTTGTGAGGGTAGGTGAGAAAATTTGGTAGTGAGAGGTCAGAGGAAAGTTTGGGTAATGAGAGGTTAAATTGATCATTTTATAATCGTTTGATTACGCGTCAAATGTATTAAAAAAGACACTAGTTTTATTTAGATGTACTAACATGAGACTCTCTCTACTTATCTTGAGAACCATTCTCCTATAAGAATGCATTGAAATTTTATTCAATATGATTTATATGACGATATTTTACCTTTTAGATTTATTATAACTTCCTATTATTCAATTTAGTTCAAAACTTATTAGATAATAGGATAAAAGACAAAGAACTCTCTAGGAGTTTAAGAAATTTTTGAAAATCTTCTATTTGAAAACTTTCTATTCTTCAAAATTTTCAAAAATATTTATGATTTTCAATTTTATGGAAATAGACTCTTCTTTATACTTCAGTTAAAAAATAACAATAAAACACATACGATATAAATATCATACATGGATTAATCAAATGTCACTAATATAGTAACCCAACTCGACTCTTAAATCTGACATGAATCACTAAACTCAAATTTAATTAATAATTTAAAATAATTATAATAATTTAAAATAAATATAATAAATTATTAATTTAAGTTGATAATTATAATAAATTATTAGTTTTTGTATAGTTTAATTAGTTTGGTTCGATTTTAAAAGCTAGGTTGGGTCATTATGTATGTAGTATTTATTTGGTTCATATGTTATCTGTTTTTTATAGTTATTTGTTAAATCAAAGTTTAGGAGAAAGAGTTTATTTAGAAAATTGAAAAAATAAGGAGTTTTTTTTGGAGAATTTTAAAGATTAAATGAAATTTCTAAAACTTTTAAACTACAAAGGACCTCTAAATCTATTACCCCAGATAATATGTGCTTTAACTATCACGTCCCAAAATCATTAACTTTGAATATTTTAAAGCATTAACAGTCTATATCTAATATGGGTTCTTTCTATTGATTCAATTGAAATTATCGAAGACAAGTTATTCTACTAGGAATAGGTATAGGAGAAATAACTATTTTATTATACAATATCCCATATTCTGTATTTCTCCTTACATAAGACCATATGATTATAGAATTTTGCTGTGGAGATATTAACAAGAGAATCTCACTTTTTAAGATAACAAGGAAAAATTTAAACTTACCATATCAATCTCTTTGATGTGCTTCAATATTCTTAATATGTAATACTTAGATTTAAGTACATCAAACTATTTAAATTTTAAATTAATATTTCATGTAGTACATATGATTTTATTATATAAAGTCAATAGTAAATTTGAAGAGATACAAGTATTCATCTTTTCATGAATTATTATTACATTTAATACATCATATATATAAGATTTAACAATTCAATACCATAATCATCCTTTCACTAAAGGTTGATTTGGTCATCCTTCAACCCAGCAAGTTTTATAAGTTTCATATGATTCATAATCAAAGGATACATATATCCTTGTATGGAACTTTATAGTTCTCATTATATTGATTTAACTAACGTAGAATAAAACGATGATCGATTTTCTAATCTGTATTCTGACCACTTTTTTAAAAGTAAGTCTTCTTTGATCCGACACATAAAGACTATTTGTACAAACTTAGATCAACAACTTTTACTCAATAATTTATTTCTTATCATATCTTGAACATTTTAGTAATGATGAATCCAAACTCATTATCAGATACGCAAAAACATGAATTAGAAATATTTATGATCTCTATCATATTTTGCATCGAGAAGAAAAGTCATCAAAGTATCTTCTTATAATGACAACTATAATCATGCTATAACAAATGCCTTCAATTGTAGTCCACGTTTGTGATTTTAGTAGACTAAGTTTAGTGAAACAATTCCATCAGGATATTATATCTTTTAGCTCTATTTTATGCAACCATTTGCTTTATGCTATCATGATGTTAGCATCTTTCTGACATATTGCCTTAAAAGTTTATGCATTAGTAAATTTTAAAATGTCATTATATTTTGTCATCTCTGTGATATAAATATCTCTTAAACTTTGTTATCAAAATCCTTAACAAAGATTAATAGTTATATTGCATAATGGATAAACAACTTTCCTTTTTAACTTTTAGAACTCTTATTAAACCTAACATATACCAATGAGATTTATTTCATTAAAACTTAGTGTAAACAAAGATAATCTTCTACTCGAAACAAAATATAAAAGTAAGAAAAGAAAAAACATGTTATAACAACCAAATAAGTTTGACATATTTAGTTACTTCCATTATTTTATTCGAAATAATAGGTGCTACTACCATTATAAAAAGTTTAATCTCTTTAGTAAGATAGGATCCCTTTTAAATTTAGTTAATCTTGAGTTACTTAACGAACTAATTAAATTTAAATTAGTTAATAATATCTTTATCAATCACATCTCACATGAATTCTAGATCCATTAGGTGATAAATCTTCAAAATATATCTCATGTATTATTTCTAACCTTGTCTATAAATTTATATGATTAAGAGTTACTCATTCAAATCATATAAATTTAGTTAAGTAAGACTCATTAATTTAAGATAAAAATAAATTCAAGTCAAAGGGTCTTTTAAGTACACAACAAGTCTTACAATAAACTGAATTATGATTTTATACTTGATTAATATAAAACAACAATCATGTTCTCAATATGTACTTAATATTTAATAAGGGGTTTAATTTTAATGGTTTCATCAAACATGTATTACACGTAAAATGTTATACCTTTAAATATACAATTCAATATGCATAAAAAAATATCAATTATATAAATAAAACATGCAATTTCTCATACAAATATAATCAAATTATAAATTCTAATTAATATCATTGAACTCTAATTTAAAATTTACCCTCAGTAACCTTAGTTCAACTTAATTACATGGCTTATCCTTCCTTTAACTTATTGGTGCATACCAAACTCTCTTTTCGAGCTATTTCTTATACTTGTCCCCTTCTCTCCAACTCCTAGTTCTTTTCTGGTTCATTATCACTTACTATTGCATTGCTTTGTCCCCTCCAAGTATTTTATGTTTTTCCTCATTTTTCCTGGGTATTGTATTATAGTCTTTTTATTTTCAATTCATGTCTCTACTCTTCTCCCATGGTTAGTCTATTTTTGTGTCATCTTATGTGTCTTTTATTTATTTTTCTAGATTATCTTCTCATTCAAAGTTTCTCTCTCTTTATTGTGCAATGCAAAGAGGAAAATGTGAAAAAATCTTGAGAGAAATATAAACATGAAAATATATTAAAAGGGTCATCAAATTGAAAAACAACGTTTTGACCTAGTTTATACAAAATTTGAAAAGTTAGTCATTAAATTGGAAATTTTAAAAGGTTTGATACTGAATTAAAAAAATTCAAAAAGTTAGAGATTTTTTAATTTATTATCTCTTCATTTTAACAATTACTAGCTAACTATAGTCTTATTATTATGCATTTTCACCGAATATTATAAAGTTATAACATCTATATAAATATGTTTATTGAACAATAATAAAAGAAAAGTTGCAAGGATTTTCACTATAAAGATATACTAAAAATTTGACATAAAATGGTATGATTTATTAGAATTTAAAAATAAAATTGTTTGCATTTAAACATACATGTGTGTGTGTTTTTGTTTGTTTGTTTGTTTATATATTGAAAATTAGATCAAACTGATAAATAGTAATTAATCTATACAACCAAAAATATCAAACTAGAGAAACATAAAATTGTTACTTTATGAGATATAAGAAACGAAATGTTAGGTAAAAATATATATGTGTATAGTTGAGCATAAATACAGTTAGGATTTTTTACAATTATGTGTGAACATCCATAAGTCACTAAATATGATTATAATAAGTAAGAAATTGAATGTTATTAATTAAAAAAGAATCGAATAAGTAAATTAGAAATTAAATTTTAACTCAAGGCTTGTAAAATATAAAATAGAATTGGATATGAAATATTAAAAAATAAATATATTATATGCCATTTATATATTCTCAATCATTTTTGTGCATTATAAGCTATTTCTAAAATGATTGCTAACAGGGACCAGTTGAAACGCCCTTTTTTTTAGTAGATGTACGTGGCAATTAATTAATCCCTGTTATTGGGTCATTTTATTAGGTATACCGCAATTAATTGTTACATACCAATATACACATCAAGTATATGTGACAAGTTGAAGTAAATTACTTATTATTATTGGCATAGGATATTGCATTTGGCAACTTCTCTTCGTGAACACATCCTCCTGCCTGTTTCCCTTTCTCTTTCTCATTTCTGACGACAATTCCAGTTCATATGAAACTTACGATGGTCGATCCACGTGGGGTGGCCTCAAGTTAGGGGTTTTGGTATAAATGCAAGACCTTCACCGGTCGCTTATCATCGGTGGGGACTGATTAAATGTGCGAGGACCTAAACATTTTGACCCCTTTTATTCTGTCTCTACTTGTTTGTGGGCTCAACTAATTATTTTTTTAGGTTGAAGTATAAATTTACAAAACTTACCCTCACTAGCTACTTTGGTTGGTATTGGTTGATGAACTGTATATTAAATGTCAATCAAGAACTGTATTTTAATAAGACAAACTCTATCCCTAATCACCATGGTTTTGATTCAACCAATGTTGCATGATATTTTATCAAACTATTTCTTATTTTGTTGACAAGATATTTACCAATCCTTAATATATAGTATGTTAATGAGTTTTTTTTCTCTCTTTATCCAATAACAAGATTCTAACGAAGAGGTTATATGAACATTGCATGCAGACATAATGGGCATTAGCTTAAAGCGATGCGGACAGAGTTGCAGTTTTGAATCCTTGTTTAATATGGTTTTGGTAAAAGTAAAGGAAAGAGAGGTGACATTGAAACTACACCATGCATATCCCATATAGCTATCCACCTTTGGATTCTATGATGGGGCTGAAACCGCAAAGGCATGATGAGTACATAATATAACCACATATGACTAGAAATGGAGCCGTAGGAAGAATGTGAGAGAAAACAAATTAAAGCTTATATATAATAATTTCCGGAGATGCAAGATTGTAGTGAATTATTGAGATGAAGACTTTATGAGGATACTTCTCTACTCTCAAGTCACTGCCACTTACTGGCATTGCACAGGGGTAGCAGCTGAGTCACTGTCGCTACGAATGTGTTTCAAAATCAACAATGACTCCTTTTCAATGAGCTGTCTCCATTTTTTTCTTTTTTAATATATATAAAATGGTCAGTTCCATTGGAGAACCCTTTTTCAATCTATTGAATTCGGCCTACGATCAATCAAGTCATTCGTCAACATTATTATGAAATGCATACTATTGCAAACTCTTGCCATGTATATTTTTTAATATCTCTATCCTCTTGGGATATGTGGTTGGAGCAAATAGGGCTAAATTATATACACATTTTGGCTGAAGATTAGCAACAACTTACGTGGCAGCCCCATTTATTATTCAATCATGATCAGGCTGATAGTTATAAGAGTCATTAAATTAGTTATATGGCGTTTTTACGTGGACTTACTTTTTCCTTTTCGGGGTTGGAAGCTTACAAGAGATTTTATTATATTCATGGTTTATATGTGCAATGCATATTACACATATAAACCAATGCAGGTAAATGATATTTTAGATATGTTGTTTATTTTTTCATAAGCTTAATCTTCATTGATGTCCAATGTTAGAAGACAGATTTGGTGGGAAGTTCTCCAATCGTAGAAGATCACCACCTAGAGGGAAAACAGAAAAAATCACCAGCAGCAGGAGAAGAGTTGCAAGGTGGGTCAAAACCAAGTTGCTCAAAATTATTGAAAGATATTATCAAGAATTTGTCTAGTTTTCTCCCCAGGGATAAAAGAAAATAACACAAACATCTAAATCAACAAGGCCAGGCTCCAATATCAAGTCTCAGTTTTTCTGAAGTATTCTTTTGTACTGGTTATTAGTTTCAATGGTTCGTCCCCACATTTTATAGAATATTTGAACTCAGTACGCGATAACAAAAATCATTATTATCTAAAGATCCAAGCGAACATCTCTTTTACAACTACATAAAATACATGTAACCTAAGTTTGAAGATTTAATACATTGTGTTGATTTTACATCAGAATTGTTTACGTTTATAGTAACAAACTACGTCTTAATGATATAATGACATGCTCCTTTTTGTTCACTTACATAAGGTTTAAGCAGGGACATACTCCTTTTTGTTCACTTCTATTAGCTGTGTTTTGAGGGGCACCAGAACAGTGGGCGTTGATCCAATCAAAGAGGAACAAAAAGCTTAAAATCAGCCATGACCCCAAAGTTTTTAGAATCTTGAAAAGAACATCGTGAAACATCAATTCTTTCCCTTTTTCCATGTTTTTGTTTTCTAACATAGCTTTGTTGGTATCGTGATTTATTTGCTTGTCTCTAACTTTTGTTACAGTAAGATTCTTTTACTAATTATTGAAAGAAAGACTGCCGACTTTAACAAAGACTTTGTTGCTCTCCAGTACGTACTACTGCTCCTTTGTCATAAGAATTCTTTGTTTGTTCTCTTCTAAAACCCCATGATTTTTAACTCATGTTCTTGTTACGCTTTCTCCTTTCCTCCAGCTAATCCCATCATTTTTCTCCCACTTGGAAGGTAGGACCTAGAAACATTATGGAAGACTACAATAATCCTTTATCTATGTGTATTCCATATTATAATAAAGCTTCAACATTCTGTATATAACGAGAAATTAACCTGTTCATGTGAGTAATTTAGGCATCACGTTTAGTTCTTAAGCTGAAATTATACACATGCTTTACATAATTAGACATAAATCAGCTCTATTCATCTAAATTATGCAAGTTATATATATAATATACAATATTCAAATAGTTGTTACTCTATAACAATTTCCAAAAAAACAAACGTGTTCATAAATTTAATATAATGTCAAGAAATAAATTTAATAAAAATTGGAAACAATTAGATAAAATATATTTGGAAATTAAAAGAATGTAGCAGAAAGCAATAAATGAAACGAGAGATATAAAGATATATTTCATGCAATAAATGAAACGAGAGATATAGAGATATATTTCACAGTAGAGACATAAGTAGATTACATAATGTGAAAATTAACATTATGAGAAAAAATATAAACGTTGTGCTTTGTTAATTTTATTAAAATATATATAGTAGGTGGATTACAATTTTGATGTTAAGTGCAAATATGTAGAATATTATACATTCTCATGCCAATACCTAGTAAAATATGTGGAATACTAATTTAAATTTGTGAGAGGACATTTATTTTTATTTAATATCCATATATGAATTAATTTATCAAATAATTGTGGGATTACTTATTCATAAGCATTGATAACTATATTTTCGAAATATTAATATTATATGTAAAAAGTAATTTTCACGACGACTATCTTAAAAGCAAGTGTAAATACCAAGTCTATACTTGAATAGGTAAATTAGTTTCACATTATTGAAAATAAAACTAAACACAACTGAGATAAACAACTATAAAATTTTTCATTTACAAATCTTTGACAAAACTTCCTGTCCTTTTTAGCTATGATATAAGTGATGAAAAATCGAGACAGGATCTGATCTCAACTGTAGCAGAATAATTATGAAACTTTTTCGTATTTTGATTTTCCAAAAATTAAGATCATTTTAATTCTATAAAATGATTAACATAAAAAATCATAATAAAGTGAAATCTTAATTTGTACCTTATTCTAAAGTTTGATCATATTCTTGTCGTATCTCTCGAACCATTTCTGAAACTATTCCATCTCAACCACTGTAGTCACACAAGTGTCCAGCCTCTAATAGTATCCACAGAAGCGGATTGAGAGAACTCTATAACTCATACAGTAAGAGTTAAGCAAGAAGTGCTAGCTCTATAAAGCTTAAGACTATTTATAATAAGTTTTAGACATTTTAATAGTTTAATTGAAAGTAAATTCCAATTTCAATTTAGCTTTAATTTAAATACTAGTTATTTCCAAATAAGATTCAATATCTCATATTGATCCTTACTTATTATATATATTATATTTAATCTTAAAGTTTCTCAAACTTTATAATCAAGTCTAACTTGATTAAAATAATTTTGCTCTCTGCAACCCATTCTTTACGTGAGACTCATTAGGTTCCTAAATATGTTGGCAATGATTATAAATTATAATTATAATTCATAATTAATTCTCCAATTAAGTAATTTATAATTATAGATCAATATTTACATCTAACAATGCATCATAGCCACCCAAATATTTAGGAATGTCAAAATAGTTTTGATTAATCTTTTGTGCATAATTTTTCTGTATAATTCAATTATTTCATCATACAATGTTTTAACTAGACATAAAACACTATTAGCTATTGATTCAATTAATGACATCTGTAAACTATTTATAAAACGTTATTTTACCTTGGCTAATGATTTATCGAATCAATACTAATTGAAAATAACGTAGCATTCTCTCTAATTGCTTAGGGTGATGAATTCTATCTTCACAAGATAGCTTTCATCACCCTAAGCAATTAGGGATAATGCTATATCCAATGACTACCGATTAAATAATACATGATTATATAGGTCATAAATAATATCAAACTATAACAATTCTTATACAAGATAAGTTTGATGACATTAAGTCAAATTTCACTTACATAATCACCGTAATAAGAATTTTATAGAAATACTAGTAATGTTTCAAATGAATTTCTCATATCGGGTTTATTCAATGAACTTATTTTCTAATAAACACCCACACGTTTGTTTAATTATCTTCATACTTTAAACCTATAAGATCGACTACTTTTTTCATAAAGAAAAACATAACATATTTTAACTTTTTTATGTTCTATTAATGCCCAATTTTATTAGAATAATAACTAAGAATAATTTTTGGATAATATATAAATGTAATATGAATTTCGTAATTATAATCTCATTATAATTTCATTTGCAATGCATAATTATCCTATAAAATTTATTATATATATCTAAATATGTACAAAATAAAAAAATATCTTTAAATTATTTTATTACTAAATTACAACCAAAATAATTAGCTCTAGAGTATAAATTAACTGTAAGGTTATTTTTCATTTACAAAAATGTCTCTGTGGCACGAACGATCATTAAAAAAGAAAAAGAAGAATATCAAAGAAAGAAATGGAAAACAGCAAGGATCCAGCAGCAAGTAAAAAAAAATTAAAGGAAAACGGATGACAACGACTGTCGGCAGTCACATCTCCCGCCACGTGTCATTGCCTTTTCTGGAACTTTGAAGTCGCAGTCTATCCCCAGATTTTAGATGTCTCAACTTTATTTTATTTTATTTAAAATGGATGCTCAATTTTATTACCGCCACTATTTTTACTAATCATCATTTACAGAAACCAAAAAAGTCTCCTGCATCTGATTCGCTTATACTTTGAATTTTTACCAAGTTCGATTTTGACTCGTTTGACGTGCTTATTTTTCTATGGTATAATCAATTTACTTTTGACTGCGGAACCAAACTCAGATTTTTTAATCATTTATGAAATGCTTTTTGTCTTCTTGTTTTAGCTACATGCAATAAGTTTGAACTAGAGGCAAAAAGATGAAATGACTTCGTTGTAGAAAATGTTAACAGGTGTTAACTCCTATAAGAGCATGTGTCCTGTCGTTTTGAACCCCTTAAACCATTCCTAATTTCAGATTACATTAAATTAGATGTAACTTTTTTATAATATGATAATTACAAGGATGTTGACAGAAAAAACGAAAATCTCAGGGATTTTTTAATTTCTTCACTCTCAAAACTTTACGCCGACCTTAACTCTTTGGAGGACATCGGTCCATGCCTTGTCCTAGTGCAAACGGTGTGCGCTCTATCTCTACCCTATTTGCTCTTTTCGCTTTTCTCTCTCTTTAGCTTCTTTTCTAATTCCATGGCCGACCTATTCTGAGTGTTAGGTGGTTATGGCCGGTCATCGGTAGTCAATTATAGCCCTTCATAAAGTACTCTGGAACTTTTGCCTCTTATCGTTGACTGATTATAATATACAGTCCACCAGATACAATACTGGCCCATATACTACGTCTATAATTTTCTTGTAGGCACATTTTGTCTTAAACGTATATTTTATACTTTAAGAAATCTAGATGAATAACCCTGTTGACATAAAGAGATATAGACTGTAAGGATCATCTCTAATGGAAGGTAGAAGGAGGAAGCGAAAGAGGAGTAGGAGTAGCAACATACAAAAATACAACACTCCAATAAAAAAAATATAACTACAATAACTCCAAACTACAATCAAATTAAAAAAGTGTTTAAAATAACTACTGTTTACCTTTATTTTGATTAAAGGTTAATACGTAGCTCTTTGTTTCAGTTTGCGAGCGTGCCAGAAATTTAAAGTGATTCCAAACTAGAAAATAAGAAAGAAAATATTGCGACTCTTAACTTCTGACTTCTATTCAAACGATTGTGTATGCTAAAAAGGGACAAAAAATCTAACAGAAAAGAACTTTGCCTTATTGATAAACAATTCGGCAAAACACAATGACTAAGAAATTGAAAATTGCTGAAATCAATTGAAAAAGAAAGACTAATGCTAGGGAAAAAATAGAGGATTGCCGAAAATAGAAATAAGCTAATAGGTTTGCTAGGATGTCAGGCTTTTGATATGTGAGATGTTAGAAAGTTTCTTTCTACTTCAAAACTTCTATTTATAGCCAACGATGATGAATGTCTTGCTTCAATTCAAACTTGTAATCCTGATAAAATTTTATCTTGCTAGATAGAGATAAAATTTGGATAAAACTTTATCCTATCAGATAGAGATAAACTTTGAGCTGATGTCTATCAAGTTTATCATCTTATCTCCTTTGTATCTTGGATTTCTAGACTTCCAATCCAACTCCAATTCTACTACTTTCCTCTTTGCTGGACACTGGAATTTGATGGGTCAGGGTCAATGGATTTCTTTTAGACTCCGAACTATGGGCTTTTCTTTGGGCTTCGAGTTTTTGGCCCAAAACAGTAAAAATGGGCCCAACCTATTTTTCGGTGTAAACAATTGTCCCCTGCACCATTGGGCTTAGAGGTATAAGCCCTATGGTGGCTCTTGAACATCTGGTTAATGCCCTTGCCTAGAGTACCCTTTGGATGCTTTGTATATTTCAATTCCTCACGAAATTATATCCAACAGTCTGCCACCTATGATTGGTAATAACTCAAGCAGATCTCTATAATGGCCATCCGCACATAAATCGTCAAATGGACATGGACATCGAAATTTCAAAATACTTTCTGACGAATACAGCGCCAAACACCAAGCCTAAGGCATAACCCATTTGAAGCTTTCTTTTAAAACACAAACCCTATGGCTTTCAAAAAACTCTAGTGCCGTCGATATTTAAGGGCCCCTCCTTTTTCTTCATTAAAACACCCAAAGGAACGGTTTTCAAAAACTCCCCCGTAAAAGCTTCTTCTCCTCTTCGACTCGCGCACCTACCATTCTACCGTCGTCACCAACGTCGCACATCCCTTACACGTTTCACTCTTTAACATCGTTGAAGCCCAGTCGTCTGAAGGAGTTTCACCGCCATCGTCGACCACCGGTAAGCCTGCGCTTCCTTCTCCTCTTCTTCATTTCTACGACTTTTGCCAACTCTAACAAATCGTATCCGTCCTTTTCCAGAAACACCATCACTTTCTTCTTTTTACCGTCGAAAGCTCGACAAATCGCTCTACAGGATGTCAGGTATGAACCTTCTCGAACTCCATCATTTTGATTTTTGGGTGACCATTGTACTTTCTGGTGACTTTGAGAGTTCTCAGTGACCTCCAAGGTTTCGGATGTCTCTGAAATTTGAAGTTTGGGAATTATTGTTTGGTTGGTGTAGTGAGTACTGGGAATGTGTTTTAGGAGTGTATTTGCTTGCAGGTAGTTTCGGGAACTCCTGATTACAGGGGAAACTCTGCCACATTTCTTCATAAACTGACCTCCCATTTTTGTGGATCGATGGACATGGTTACCGAGCAGGTATAGACCTCTTTTTCTGTGTTCCTTTACCCTTCGAAATTTCCTTCAGTCTAAACAGCTTTAACTGTGTAGAGTGACTCTCAACAGTGCCTGACTGTTTCTCCGTCCTTTCCAACTCCTCCGGGCATGCCTTTTCCCTTACTAAAGGGAGAAACCCTTCTTTTCCATCATAATTCATTCGCTGCACTTGGTAAACAGAGGATGTGGATTCCCAACGCGTCGGAGTATAGAGCTTGGGTGGCCACCTTACGGCCACACTTTGAGAGTCACTGGAAGTAAGCTGGTGTTGCTGATCTTATCGAGCTGACCCTACACCAACAATATTTTGACAGGGACCTGGTCATGGGAGCCCTACATTTCTGGAGTCATGGCTACAATTCTTTCATTTTTCCCCATGGCCCGATGTCAGTGACCTTAAGGGATGTAATGGCGATCACTGGCTTACCTTTGCAGGGAGAGGAGGCTGCTTCTGCTATTATCCCGGAAGAAGATAGCTCTTTAGAGGATGCACTAGTTTCTCTGCCCGCCGCTTCTTCCTTCAGCGGGGTGAGTGTCTCTTAACTTAGTTACTGCCTTCTTTTCCTCTACTCTCTAGCATTTCTAATTACTCGTTTTACTCTCCTGTAGGTGGTGAGACAAGCCAAAGACTTGGACCTGCTAGGTCAAAACTTAGCTTTGATGTGGTACTTAGTCACCAAGTACATTACTTGTTCCCCAGCCGGGAGACTTACCAAAGAGACTAGGAACCTGACCTCTTACTCCACTAGGGTCAACAGGTCTCCTTAGCCAACATTTTCCTTGGTCACTGTTACCGGGGATTATATGTGGCTGTTACCTCAGAGCCATTCAAGGAGCTTCCTTCGTCTGCTTGGCTTCTCTAGCTATGGCTCCTTTTGTACTTTCCAGCTCTGCGCTCTTCTGCCGCTATTTAGAGGAACGAAATTTCCCCTGGGATTGCAGCTTCTTATTGCCCATGCCCTTTACCTCAAGAAGATGTAGTGACGTATTTCCTAAACTTGAGGGGATAGGGTGCCCCTCCTATGTTTCTTTTTGACCGTGGTGAGGAATGGGATGTCCTCCCGGTGCCTCTACAGCGGTATGTGTCTAGTATGCCTGAGGAGCATGAAAAGGAATGGCGTCTGGTTTGTGAAGCTAGGCATCTTTTGACTGGGACTTCTGCTATGTTGAAAGGAGGTGGCAAATAGTTGGGAGACTGCTGCGAAATCTATATGCTGCAACTGTGGTGCCGACAGTTTGGTTTGACGCAGGGTTGTCCGGACACTATCCAACGTCTTTTCAAGCCTGATGGTAGTAGGGTCTCTTTTTCAGAGGCCAAAATCAAGGATTTATTGAGAAGCGATAGGAGAAGTTGTCAGACACCAGAATCAGGCCGATCATCAGTGTTGAGAGGGATCCAACCTCGATGACCAATTCCTTTGATTCCTGGTGGCGGAATATTTCCCAGACCTTCATTCTTTCCCCACCTGTTCAAGGTATATCTGGTAATTTTCTGACCTTCCTCTTTACCTGTCCAGTACTAATGTTTGATTTCCCTTTTACACTCAAGTATTCTCTTGCCGCCAGCTTCCAAAGATAAGTCATCTGCGGCCTCTGCCAAAGGCAAGGTTCGTAAGGCCGATTAAGGTAATCACCGCTTCTCTTCATCTCTTTCTTTCTTTATTTCTTCCTAATTTTATCTTTGGTTCGTAGCTCCCTCAAGTGATAAGACACCCAAGTAACCCAAAGTCTTCTCTAGTGTCAAAGCTAAGAAGACACTGGACAAGAAGAAATTTGTTGCTGCTGGCTCTCGCAAATCTAGAAGACTAAGTGGTCAGCCAAAATTCACAGCAGTCACTGTTACCCTAAAGGTCACCAGTGACGAAGGTTCTGAGGGGGCAGGCGAAGAGGAGGAAGTCTTGAGCTTCCATGAAGCCACCCGGAGTTTAGAAGTTGCTGGTGACTAGTAGGAAACCGAGCCTGTGGTCACGGACACCAGGATCGCCAGTGACCAGGCTTCCTCTCCCAAGACGATATGGACTTTGTATCGCCAAACTCCTTCTTCCTTTATGCTAGTAACATCCCTACTAACTTGTATTTACTCTTTGCAGGCTCTGGCTTCCATTAGTGCCGCACTGGAGGAAGAGCTCTCTTGAGAGGACCCCTTGGCCTCGATGGACCTAAGCGTTTTTGATCCTCCTTCCGCGGCCCCTATTGTGGTGTCCCCAAAGGAGGTGGCTGTTGCTAAGGAGAAGGTGAAGGCTTTCTTCTCCTCTGACTTTGACACCTTGATGAAGTTACTGTACAGGAGTCCCTTCAGGCTATAGAGGTTCTGCTATCCTCAGATCTTTTAGCCACCGAGAAGGTAGTGTTGAACTCTTTGAAGGGCAGGATTATTAGCCTGAGGGCCCAATTTTTAGCTTGCTCCAGCCAGATTGAAGATTCCAATCGCCAAATGGGTTATTTTCAGGCCTTGAACACTTCCTACGGTCTCCAAAAGAAAGCAGTGGAGACCCTCTCAGAAGACATCAAGCGATCTAAGCTGGAGGCTGATACTCAAATCACTCAGATAAAGGCTTGCGAAGAGGAGATTGAAGAACTTCAAGGGAAGATTGCTGCTGCCCAGCAAGAAATGTCTGGACGTTGGGTCTCCTTGGTGGGTAAGAAGGAAGCCTTAAAAGTGAAAAAGCAAGAGGCCACCGCAAGTGGCGAGGAGCTGAAAAAGCTTTATCCTTCTATTGTGGCTTGTTCTTCTAGTCTGAGGGGAGTTGAGCGGACAATCCATGACTGCCTAGTTCAGTGGGATGAGATCTGGCACACCCAATATTCGTTCCTGTAAAACATTTGTGGATTACTTGTATAACCTGCTTTATAAGCAGCTTATTTTTGGAAGGATTTTTACATTTGGCTTCGTACTGTTAAATTCGAATTTGCTATAACTGAATGAGGAGCCAAAATTTTATTCCATTTACTTGACACTGAGCCAATCGCTCTTGCACAAATTTTGGCAGCCTACTTCACAAATTTTTATCAGTGGCTGCCCATTGATACGAGCATTTAAATTCTACTCCTTTTGAATATTTTCACACATAGTGGGATAATATTTCTTCAAGTATTTGCCGTTGATGTACCTTCTGTGAGTTTCTCCGAATAGACTTGATAACCAGTAAGCGTTCCCGGGTAACACCTTATGGACTTTGAATGGCCCTTCCCAGTTCGATGACCATTTTCTGTACACCTGATCTTTACTTTCAATGGGCAATACCAACTTCCAGACCAAATCTCCTTCATCAAAATTCTTTCTTCTTACTTTCTTGTTGTAGGCTCTAGCCACCTTCTTCTTCTATAGAACCATCTTATTGAGGGCATCCATTCTCACGTGGTCCAATTCCTCTATCTCCATCATCATGGCTTACTAGTAATCCTCTAGCGTCAAATTGTTTTGCCATGCAACCCTTAACGAGGGCACCACTACCTCCATAGGTAGTACAGCGTCATGTCCAAAAGTCAACAAAAATGGGCTCACCCCAGTCGCGTTTCGTTTTGATGTCCTATATGCCCATAGAGTCTCGGAGAGAAGGTTGTGCCAGTCCCTCGGATTATCCTCCATCATCTTCTGTAGAATGTTGATTATGACTTTGTTCGAAGCCTCGACTTGTCCATTTGCCTGAGGATAATAAGAACTTGACCTTAGTAATTTAATACCGTAATCCTCCGTGAATTCCCTGATTAATTCTCTAGTGAACATTGTCCTTTAATCAGTGGTAATTGACTCGGGAATCCCAAACCTATGGATCAAATTTTCCTTGATAAACTGAATGACTTCTTTTTGCTCAACCTTCTTCATTGGTAGAGCCTCCACCCACTTGGTGAAAAAATCCGTAGCCACTATGATGAAAGAATGGCCTTTGGATGATGCCGGGTAAATTTTCCCAATCAGGTCAATGGCCCACCCACGGAAAGGCCAAGGTTTGATTATACTTGTCAATTCTGCGGCTGGTATCCTCTGGATCTTCCCATGTTTCTGACACTGTTTGTAGCCCTTACCATACCTGAAACAATTATCGAATATGTGAGGCCAATAGTAACCATGTTTACGAATCAACCAATGCATTTTCTCTCCGGATTGATGAGTGCCGCACACACCTTCATGTACTTGTTTCAAAACTTCCATCGATTCCACCGGACCTAGACATCTAAGGAGGAGACCATTGGCACCTTTCCTATACAGAGTGCCTTCCACTAGCAGATAATTCAACCCCTGCATCTTGATTCTATAGGATGTCCTTCCTTTTGGATTTTCCAAGATTCCCTGATAGAACTTCTCCAGTCACCATCACACTCTACATTAGTATTAAACACATCCAGTGGCATCCCTCGGCCTTCGATGGAAGGATGATTTTTCTTCTGGATAAGGACGAACTTATGCATCAACTCATCGGACATTCTCACTCCCAAGGCCACCCTAGCCATTGAATCCACTTCCCGATTGTCTTCTCGTGGAACGTAGAATAAATTTAAGCACTCAAAATCTTCTAACAATTGAACCACAGTAGCAAAATACGATGTCAAAGAGAAACTACTGCACTTATACTCACCGTTTAGTTGTCTGATGACTAGTTGCGAATCCCCATATATGGCTAACTCCTTGGCACCGAATTCTTTGAGGATCTTCAACCCAATTATTAGAGCCTCATACTCAACTTGATTGTTAGTGCATGGAAAGTTGAGATTAAAAGAGAGCATAGTTTTGATACCTGCTGGGGATATGATAATGACTCCTACCCCAGCGGCATCGGTTGTGCTGGATCCATCAAACTTTAAAATCCACGAGGCTCTTTCTAAATAGAAAACGTTCAAGTCAGGTTCCTCAATGTCGGGGACTTCTACACTCGGATGATCAGAAAGGAAATTTGCGATAGCTTACCTTTTCACGGATTTCTAAGGCAAGAATTGGAGCGTAAATTTGGCTAAAGCAATAGCTCATTTTCCTATTCTTCCAGTGATAATCGGCCTTGTCAATATGTATTTGATCATATCAGTGTTGGACACCACAAACACTAAATTTTCCATCATGTAGTGTCTTAACTTAGTGCACGCGAAATATAAGGCCAGACACACTTTTTCAATCGGAGAATACCTAACTTCAGCATCTTTGAGAGTCCTACTCAAATAATAAATAGCCTGCTCGTTACCTTTAGTATTGTTTTGAGCTAAAATGCACTCGATTAAGGTTTTTGACGCTGCTAAGTATAAACAGAGGGGAAGGTTCCTCCTTAGCGGCATAAGCACTGGTGGCAAAAATAAATATTCCTTTATCCTATCAGATGCTTGCTGATGTCTATCTACCCACACGAACTCCTCTTCTTTCTTTAGTTTGAGTAGTTTTGAAAAGACCTTCGTCTTGTCTGCCAAGTTGGAGATAAACCTCCTTAGGTAATTAATCTGACCCAGAAACCTTTGCAGCTTCTTCTTATTTTTAGGAGGCTTTGCTTGCGCAATCGTCTTAGCTTTGTTGTCGTCGACCTCCACGCCCCTTTGATGGACCAGAAATTTGAGAAAATTTCCAGCCCTGACTCCAAAGGCACACTTTAGAGGATTGAGCTTGAGCTGGTGTCTCCTCAGTCTCTCAAATCCTTGCCTAAGATGCTTTGCATGGTCAACCTATCTTTTAGACTTGATAACCACATCATCGATGTAGACTTCAACAATTTTTCCAATGATATCATGGAAAATGAGATTCGTGGCTCTTTGATAAGTAGCTCTAGTGTTCTTTAGCCCGAAAGGCATCATAACCCATTTGAATATGCCGATTGCCCCTGAACACCGGAACACTGTCTTATGAATGTCATTCTCGGTGATTTTGATTTGATTATAACCAGCAAAACAATCTCAAAACGTTAATATTTCATGGTTGGTAGTGGCATCAATAAGCATGTCGCTAACCGGCTACATACACATCTTTGGGTATGGTGGCATTTAAGTCTCGAAAATCTACACATACTCTAATTTTTTCATTTTTCTTGACTACGGGGACTATGTTTGCCAGCCACTCGGTATACTTAGCTGGTCTAATGAAGCCTACTTTGAGAAGCCTTTCTATTTCTTCTTTTACCTTCATCTCCACTTCCTTGGACATTCTTCTGGGTGTTTGTTGAAAAGGACAGAATTCAGGTTTGATGGGCAGTCGTTGTTCAACTAAACTCCGACTTAAACCTGGCATATCCTTGTAATCCTATACAAAGCAGTCTTTATACTCGTGAAGCAACTTGATTATTTCCTCACATAACTCCTTATTAATAAGCCTACTGATGTATGTTACTTTAGGATCCTCGGTAGTATTCAACTTGATTTCTTCCAGAGGGTCCTTTACTTGAAGTCTCTCATCTTCCATTTTGGGTGGCGCAACTTGTAGCTCCTCTAGACTTATTTCATCTCTTATTATTTCTAGGATTTCCCCTTCATAAACTAACTTTGTTCCAAAAATCTTCATTTCGTGGTTGACCATTAATTGCTTCTTGGCCTGCTGTAAAATTGCTTCCTGGATAGCCCGTGCAGCTACTGGCCACCCTTCTTTACTTCCTTGAGTAGTCATTGGCTTGACTGGCCAATGTCTTCTTCCATCGGCTTAAGCGACCTAACGCTTTTATTCTCTATACTGGCACCCATTGCTTGAAGTAGCAAATGTTTGTCCTTGGGAAACTTCATCAACGTGGGCCTACCTTCTTTGTCCAAACCTTCAAAAGTAATTGGTGTGGTATCTCCATGGTAATAGCAAACATCCACCAAATTGACTTCAGCGCTGAAAGGATTATTGTCTGCCTTAACCATTTCCACGTTGTCCCATACCAGAACAGTAAAAATTGGTGGAGGGAAGACGACACACACATGTTTGCGTGAATCCAGTCTCTGCCCAGAAGTAACTTGTTGTTAGTAGTGTGCCCTAGGCCAATGGTCATATGTGATTTTTGTACTGACATTCTGACTTATTAATAATATATTATGAGGTATTCTTTTAAATTTGCATGTATATTATTTATGTA
>JAOQML010000008.1:21521114-21536993 GCA_027568935.1 Erythroxylum urbanii
TTATACAAAATTTAATAGTTTATTAAATCAATGAACTTTTTAGTAATTTTATCTCTTTTCAGTAACCCCAACTGCACTTGCCAAATACCTATTTTTACGTTTCAGTAGTTACCAAAATAGCAATCCGAAACACATAAGTATTTATTGAGAATAAGTACTTATTATTTCAACAGATTGATTTCAATGAGTTATCAACCACCACCGCTCCTCCAAACTGAACCTAAGTGTAAATGGACATTGCAGCTAAATCACAAAATTAGAGTTTTAGGAGGAGAAAACCATTATAATTTAACTAACTTAGAGAGGGTGAGTAACACTTTTAAAATAGACAACATGGTTTAGAAAGTTTATGTTAAAAGCAATTGCGAGTGGAAGGGTACTCCTTTATATGTTTTGCGAAGAAGCCTTTTGCACCCTGTTTTTTTTAATCCAAATTAATTGTTCACATTACAACAAGTAGGAGTTTTGATTATTTTTTTGCGATTTGCAATTTGTTAAAAAGCTATTGCTACAAAAATATTTTCGTAGCAAAAATAAAACGAATAAAAATAGTTAAACCGAAGTCGTTTTGTCCACTAAAATGATGTTTTTTTCCATACTAATAACCTAAAGACGATGCTTCTCTCTATTTTTTCTTTGTCTGTCTTTGTCTTCTAATAGTGTTATAATGACCTTGTCTGTCTTCTTTATAGTGTCTTCATGTTTTCTCAAGCAGTTCATGTATCTTCGTATGTTTTTGTCTATTTTCTCTCTAATGTCCTTATATTTTTTCACCAATTGGCGACTTCTCTAGGAGGTAATTGTTTTTTTAGTTTATTCGTGGTTAATATAAGTTAGGGCCGAGTCAATTAATTAATGTAGAGTTGTAATAGGTGCTATTTCGCTTCTGAAAATTTGTTCATGTTTATTAATGGTCAGAAAATCTGTTAATGTTAATGTCTTTCTTTTGTATGGAAGGAAGTCTTCAATAGCTGCTATTGATAAAGAAATCTTGTGTTTTAGTAGGGATTCAAGATCTTGTATATTCCAAGTTCTTTTTTGTAAGATGAGTAATAGTTTTCTTAAAGATAAAGGTGTTTTGGGTTAAGAGTTACCTATGCTCTTTTAGGGATTATGTTCTAGTAATGTCTGTAGTATCTACTAATTGGACAGTAAACTGTATATTCTAGAACTTAAATGTCCATATGAGACCTTGCTTTGGTTTACATTTCTCCTTAATTAATGTTATATAAATGTGGTAACGCTTTCCTTCTTAATCCACCTTCTTTATCTCTTTATATATTGCTTCCTATTCCTGATTCGTAATTTGTTTCTCATGCATTATTTCTAAAACATTATTCATCTTCCCTCTTCCTTAATGGCAAGCAAGCAAATGCATGGCTTAGCTTGGTGTTGAAAGTGCTTTTGTTCAATGTGGATTATTTGCCTAGATATAAAAATTAATTGGTAACTGCGAAAACATATTATACTAACTGAAAAAATGGGTTATTTGGGCAAAATCATAAAGAAAAGGGAGGGTACTTACAATATTCAATTGACTATATAGTCATAATTTAGTTATGAAGTCAATTATTCAAACCTCCACACTCTAATGAACTTGATATTATGGGTTGTGATGACTTCATTCCAATTGCTGAGCTTATGATGGGAGGTCTATGCCTTCTATGAATTTTGTCAATACCGTCGTCATTGGACATCTTTATGTCATTCACTCTTTCCATCATCATTTTGCCTCTACCTACAACTAAGGTGCTGTAATCCAAAACACAGTTTGAAAGAACTTCGCCAGTGTCCTGGTCCTGGACACATCATAATGTAGCCAAAAACTATTGACTATGTTTTATTTTTATTGTTAATTATTTAACACCAAAATTTCACTAAAAAGATTCAACTTTTATCTATATTTTTGTAATGTTTTAGTTATGAAAAATTTTCGTAGCTAATACTTTTTGTCTATAATTTTTGGAACATCACCTATAGTTTTTAGCTACAGAGAATTGGTGATGCTTCATGTGATAAACAAAAACATCACAAATAACTATATGCGACATTTTTAAGACAATTAGCTATATTTTTTTCATAGCCAATTGTATGTTGTAGTGTTAGGTGCTCTTCTTTCATTGGAACTGCTTCTTGAAAAATGTAGTAGATCGAAATGCTAACAATAAATTTAAATAATACCATTGAGCTTATAGAATTTAAAAATGTTTTAGTATCCTGAAAATTATGTCTTATCAATTTGGGGGGTCCTAGTGTTTGTCAAATAAGTTCATAAGATTGACTCAAATGAAGGAGGAATAAGGCAATTGTAAAATAAGTAGTGGTGATTTTGGTCAACTCGATTACTAAAGACTTAATTGGTTATCATAAAATATTCTTTATTTTGAATATTTCCTTAAAACCTGAACATGGAATAACACTGGCTCTTAGAATATTATTTTTTGAATTAGAGCAAGGTATGCCAAGATACTTGTGGGATGATTTGTTTTAATATAATAAAAAATTATTGGCGAAATTTTTAGAGGGCTATGTAATTAAATTATTTAGTTACTCTTAACTTTACTCAGAATTGTAAAGAGATTAATTGCTTTTGATGGAAACTAAGGCACTAAAAGAGGTTGGACATAACTAACTATTGTCAAGAATCATTAAACAGACTTTGATATGGAAATGAATTCCTTCGAGACTACTCGAAAGAGAAGACATAGTTTATAATAGATCAAGATTATGCCAATTATAAAACTAAAATAATGTGTTTTTACCATCAATTATGATGTATCTAATATAGTTCTATGTTACCTTGTGGTCAAGATTTTCGTTTTCATGTTTTAGAGGCATTATTGCCTACTTTTAATTGCCAAATCTTTTGCTTTAGATGTAAATAGAATGAATCCTTCACCCAATGTGCATTATGATTCTTATAAAATATGTATATTCTTTATGATAGAATAGTTAGTGAATTTTATTAGTTTGGTTCTTAGTTTTCTTTTCTTTATACTATGACACCCTTTACTCTATTTTATATTAGCATTATGGGACTTTTAAGAGAATCCACTTCATTGAAAGTTTCTTACAATTTTTCTCAATGAGTTTATTGGTTTTAGAGGGTATTAACGGATGCATTGTCTAGTATGTATGTATGAAGCTAAGGATAGATTTAATCGGCAAAGTTTACTTACATAGGAGAGTATTTCAAAGGTCCATGAGTTCATATGACTTTTAACTTTCTAAATGAGGGGTATGCATTCTTTGTGGATTTTTCTTAAGTATATTAGAGGTAGGATAAGGTATTTATAAAGGATGAAGGCCAATTTTATCCTTACTGACCAAGGTAGTGTATGATGAGGTTGAGATGCATTCCTCTAACCATTTGATGAATTAGAGGAAAAAATCGAAAGCTTGTAAGACTACAATAATAAAATCTTAATACATGTTACCAAATGCTTTTGAAAAGTCAATTTAAAGAGATAGTTGACATTATCTTTTTCTCTATAGTAGTTTCTCGAAAGATTTTGAGCTATCATGATATTTCTTCACTATATCTCTACCATTTATGAAGGCATCCTAATTGTCACTAATAAGAGATGGAAGTATTTCTTATAGCACTGTAGAGAACATTTTGAACATAATTTTGAAGAGGAAATTGTAGCTAGTTCTATGTTTATAGTTTTGAAAAGTTAGAAAGGCACGAGATTTTAGGACTAAGATAATGTTACCATTTGATATATGCTAATTGCACTATATTTTCAATATGATCATTTTGAGAACAATCAGCTTGCATGTTTGTGGATTTGTATATGAATTAGTACTTAATTTGAAAAATATTTTAGTCAAATGCCTATTTTAGCTACCTAATGAAGAAGCAAATTTGAGCAATTTAGAGCCAAGGTGGAGAATTTTTGAAATAATTTGGAGGACAAGTTTTTAATATGGCTTTATGTTTAGTAACATCACACCTACACGTATTCAAACTATGTAGCTCAGGGTGCATTATTCTTTTTTGACAACTTGGTATATAAAGGAACACAGTGAAAACACATCCCTATATAAGGCCTATATTACAAAAGGATACTTTTAGATTCTTCGATAGTGCAATCATATGAAGGAACATAGCCAGAAAGTGGTCTTATGTTAACAAATAGGACATCTATATGGTATTGTGCCTAATCCTATGTTTTAAGCAAGAGGTATTAGATACAAAATAGAATAAAAATAAACCTAATATGGCGTTTATATAGGTTTAAGACAATACCATGTTGTATACTTATATTAACATTTATAAAATTTAGTTTTTTTGGTGGTAGTAAAGCAATCCAGGGCAGCCATGGTTAAGTGTTAGTCTTATGTTGATTAAAATTTTCTAGGATTTTTTCATAAAAAGGCTAAAAACATGTTGGAGAACTAAAAAGAGACATCTAAGATGTAGCGCACCACTCTCGCAGGGTATATTCCTAAACATACCGATGATATTCGTGAGCATACTCTACGAGAGTGGCATGCTAAGACAGTCAGTCAACTCATTGCAAATTTTTTTGAACATCACACACAATTTCAAAAAACCAATAATCATTTCGGCCCATTTTATTCATAACATTTCCAGTCACAAGTTTCATAAATAATAAACACATCATCAGAATTCTAGTAATCATTTGGGCCTATTACAATTCCAAAACGTGTTTAGTCAACTATTATTATATATTGAATTCACGTATACATTGTACAGAATTCATATATAGACATTTTCAACAGTTGTGAAAAACAAATCTTAATACAAAAATGACTGAGGACATATGCAGATGCAAACTGATCTTGACCTCTATCTCTTATTCGATTGTGGCTATACTCCGATTTGTCTAACTGGGTATCCCCTGAACCTGAAAAACAATGTTGCAATTTTGGTGAGTTTTGCGAACTTAGTGAGCGAATCATCCTCGATGGGCTCACTCATATCAACATAGAACAATTCACATATTCATATCACAGACAGTTTGCACATTCATCTAATTGCACATCATTTCACAATTCATTTTCATAACAGTTCATATAACTCATTTTAATCATTCACTTAATGCATATCAATTTATAAATATGTAATGCACATGTGACTGACTTTCAGTTGTTACTTTGTTATGACCTGGTGCTTTTAACTGTCCCGTATCCATTGTGGATACCAGGCTCATTAATAACTGTCTCGTATCTGTTGGAGATACCATGCTCATTACACATAGTGAGCCTTTGGCTCTTAATCACATTCTGAGCTTTAAGTTCTTTTTCAGTGGCTATTTTAGTCACAACTACCTTTTTTAGATTATGCATATCATGTAATGAAATGCATGAATTCACATATATGTAGTCAATCACATTTATTCAGTACACATTCACTTTTCGCATTTTCATTGGATCTATGTTCGGCATTCAACGAAACGTTGAGAACACTTATTTCTTTCTCATTCACATTTAATGAAACACTTCCAATACATTCACATTTATCAAACTCCTCAGACTATTAATGTCTGGAATTGTCTTAATCACATTCACATCAGTAATAATTCAATACAAAAATTTAAAATAGAACAATCAATTAATGTGAGACCATCTAGGTTACTCACAGTACAATCCAGATTAGCATTTGCTTCCATGATCTAGAAACGTCTGGACACTTTCGTTCAATCCTGTGTATCAACTTCATGCAATACACACATTGTACACATATTACTAGTTTGCACAATCACATAAACATTCAGTAGTACACATACGTATATGTGTAACGTATAATGCATGCTCAATTTGACTATTCCGGGTATGTTTCTTTAATCTCATCTCTTGATCATTTAAATATCATCATTTGTGCATATCAAGCTTGCACTTAGGTTCATAGCTCAAAGAACTTGGTCATTCTAATATCATAATTCAATCATTTATTATTTCTTTTCTATCATCATCACATAATATTCAAGTTCTCATTCATTCTTACTTAATACACATTACTCATCTTCTTTGAATCACATTAGCATTCATAGTGTCACTTTCATTCTTATAATATCTCTAAATTTCCAGAATTTGTCTCATTGATGTCAATCATCCATGCTTAAGTTATAACCTTGATTTTCACCCTAAGTATATCACACATTTAATCAATTAATCCATCATCATACTAGGTTCATTTCAAGCCTTATTCAAGCCTAAATGCATCATAAGAAAGTACCTAACCATTTTTATTTCAAACCTCACATAAAAGAAGAAAAATTTACATAATAGTCATTCCCACGATCGTGGATGACTTCCCACGATCATGGGTTTAGTCACTAGAACGTTTCAGCCCTCCTATGATCGTGGGTTATGAAAACCCGAACATTCCTGCTAGCTTTCTCCATGCTTTCCAGATTTTTAACTCTCATATGTTACATCCAAACCATCTTATGCTTAGTTAATCATTTCTACTTCATTTTCCTTTCATTCTCACTTCATTTCCAACTCAAAAATATTCTTGAAACACATCATAAATCATTGTTCATCATATATACAAAAATAAGACATCCAACTATCCATACATTCAACAATGTTTTAGCTCACATTCAATTCCATTATCAACTTCACATTATCTATAAACTATCATCTTATTTCTTCTCATTTTAAGAACACTATAGTAGTCTTTTCTTTAACTTCCAAGCTTAATCTATATCCTCACATAACAACTTATAATTTATGGTTTTCATATATCCAAAACAGAACATATTTATATCATTCCTTCTTCAAAATTTCTGCACTCATTCTATACACAAAATTAGGTCATATACACATCTCTTTATTCATCAATTTTTAACTCTCATCCAAACACCAATTTCCTTATTAATCATATATACAAAAACAAGACAGCTATATGCTCATTTCTTCAATCACATTTCAACATATTTTCATCACCATTCTATGGTCTATCAACTTCTAACTATCATAAATTATTTCTCATCATATACACAAAGATATGATATAAACCTACTTGTTTTCTCATAAACGTATCATCATATTTCAACTCCTCTATCATTATCATTTAAATCTCAAAATATCATCACATATGTTTATATTTAACAAATCAAGAAAAATAATATTCTACTTACTTGATTAGCTCAAACTTCTTTAAAAACCACCATGAAACCCTAGCTTTCCAAACATCATACGATCATCTTTCATGGAGGAATGGGTTGGGTGTTTTAATAGCAAGATGAAAAAGACAACAAAAATGAAGAGTAGCAAGTGAAGGATGAGACCAAGGTTCAAGATGATAAGGGTTGAAGATGTCGTAAATGGAGAAGAAGAAATGAAGAAGATGAAGAACGAAAAGAGCATGAAAAAAATGAAAAACAATGTAAAGTATAGTCTTTTAGCATAAACATTATGGCTTAAGGCATGTGGCAAGGCAAGTGACACTTGTCATTTGCCATATGTCACTTCCTTATAGTCTCCACTTGGCTCTTTTAACTACTAGTCCATTTGTCTCCAATTTCTATTCCAATTGTCTCCCGATTTTCTACGACACTTGTCATTAAATCTTAGTGTCATTTATCATTAATTTCTACTGCCATTTGACACTTAATTCTACTACCATTTATCAATTGTCTTGCCACTTGACATTTTTCCTAGTCCATAAATATACATAAATATCATAAATTTCCCAAAATCTCACTAAAATTTCTAAATTAATATTTATACTCACCAAATCAATTTTCAAGATAAATAATCCACAATTCATATTATAATCACCTTAAAATCATTTATACCCCGGAATATGTCAAATGAGTGCATAAGCAGTCTTTGCAATGTGTATAAAAATCAATTCGCAGGTGTATGTATGCTACTAATATGCATGAGTATACAATGCACCTTATAATTTCTCAATAATGATTCTTATGTACAGAAATCCAGGGATCTAACCATTAATATGAAAAAACGGGATATTACATAAGAGGACCAAAAATCAGTCACGATGTAAAGGAGACTTAAGAGAACATCATCAAGAAATAATGTTGGAGAAAAGTGAGATTCCATTAAGACTCAATCAAGAAGAGTCAACATCTAAGAGTCATCATACCTCTCTCTTCTATCATGTTATATTTATTGTTTATTTTTGGTTTACTTTATTTGATTATAAACTAAAATGGGATGTAGATTTAGGTGGAATGATCCTTATAATTATGTTTTGAGATGATTCCTTTGATTTAGTGAAATATTATTATTTCTTGAGAAATGTTCTTATATGCCTATTATGTTGGATTAAAGTAATTCTTATCGAGGATTAAAGTAGTGAATGTAGAAGCCCTTATATATAACCTAGGTCACAACAAAGGATGAATGTTGAATGGAGTCCTATATATAGGATCTATAATCTTTCTAAGTTAGAGTGAAATTTATTAAGGGAATTCATATAATGTATTAATGTATTCTTAAGGAGAGAACTTTCAGTAAAAAATGTTTAAGAATAAAGATTGTATTGATTGATCATAAGTGTAAAACTGTAACTTTAGAATTCCTATTGGTAAAAGAAACTATGATTATTAATTAAATCGAGATAAATTCAAGATAGGACTACTTTTAGGGGGATTCTTCATCTAAATCTATTATTATATCTACTAATTATTTATTCTTGTCTTTTGCCTTACCTAATTAACTTTTATTCATTGTTGTAATTTAGTTTATTTTCCTTTTAATCATATCATTTATTTAGTTAGATTAGATAATAAAAAGATGGTTATTACTAATAATTAGAGTCCTCATGAGATTGATACTCAACTAACCTAAGCTACACTATAAAAAAGATAAATGCACTTGCCTCAGTAATTCTTTAGTATTATTTTTATGTTTCATTTCATTTATATCATATCAAGTTTTTGATGTCGTTATCGATGATTATAATATTATGAAAGACTTAATTTTATTTCTTGTACTTTATATTTTTAATTTCTTAATCTAAGTATTTCTTTTCTTTTCTTTTTTAGAGCTCTCTTTCTTGATCTTGTGATTATGGTTAAATTTCAAGATTTGGGTATTTCCTACTTTGTCAACTAAATATAATAAAAGGATGGGCATAATAATATACTACTAGAGATAATGCTATGTTGTCACTTATGACATCATTAGACGCTTAGAATCAGAGGTAAGATAATTTGTATTCGTAGCTCAATTGTTTATGATATTTGTAGTACGGATCATTCTAATTATTAATTTCAAGCTCCTTATAGTACTTAACAACTAACCAATCAAGATTATTTTATGGGGAACTAGCTTCATAACATCTCTATGGTGATACTTATAATTTGGGGTGGAAAGACTATCTAAATTTTACATAGAACAATCAAGCTTTATTCGAATTTCAACAATAATAACAACAATAGGGGAAGCCTAGTCTCGAGGAGAATGTGACAAGATTTAGCATTAAAATCAAGACGAGTATATAAAGATATAGAGAAAAATATTCCATCCTTGTATGGGGCAGTCAGGTTTTGCCAATATTCATTTAGCAATAATAGCAAGAAGGGAAGTCAAGTCTTGAGGTCCATAACAAAATCCATTACCACAACTTATGCTTCTTTCTAGAGGATCAATACCTCTATCCACAACCCGAAGATTTAGATCAGACATCTCACTAAGATAATCTCTAAAAAGCAGCAAGGTGTTTTACTTAACAATAGTAAGTCAAACAATATAGAGTAAGTCGATATAGTAACATTGGTAAGGAGTTTTAGGTTGAAGAGAAAGAGGAAGATAAAGAAGAGAATTATGAAGCTACTGTTTAAGAAGAGAAGGAATAAGAGAAGGATAAGGAGCCAAAAAAGGAAGAAGAGAAACAAGATGAATTGCAAATGAAATTATGATAAGATCATAATTATGAGATTCATATTGCATTTATGTAATATCCTTAAATTGTTCTTAATCATTGTTCTATTAAGACTGGACATTAATAGGATGTAAAAAGACTAATAGACATTACATTTTTTCTTATAAAGGAAGAAGTCTATCTCATAGGTTAAAGTATGGAAATATTTAAACAACTATGCAAGTGCTTGTTAGAGAATACTTTTACTGAACTGACCCTATATGAGAATTATATATAAAATATTAATAGTATGTCTATGGAAATTCTCATTGTAATGATTATATAAGTGATCGTTTGACTTAATTGATATTTAATTAGAATTTTTTGTAATTCTACTAATTTACTTAATGATTCTTTAACATTATTTTTGTATTTTGTTTTACTTATATCACATGTTAAATTCCTTTAAAAGAGTTCCTCTAACAAAAAAAAGTTAAGGAATGCCTTTTTCTAAATTCCTTCTAATCAAGTGCCAACCTTTGATTTAGAAATGACCATTGAGATTATATAGACTTGTTTCTTTATTGAAGCTGAAATTGTTGAGTGTCTTTTGGACGTCTTCGTTACTGAGAGGTCCTCTAAGAAAACAGTTAAGAAAGGAAAAAAGGTTTTAGGATCTAGGCTAGAGATGTCTTGGTGAAACAACGAGGTTCCCTTCCTTTGCGAGTAGAAGTTTGAAGTGCTAGAAGATTAGATCCTTAACTGAATCAGAATCAGAGAATTGAGCTACAATGCTATCTTGAAAGGTTAAAATTCTGTTGAAGTTTCTTATGCCAACCGTGATCATGAAAGAAAGATAAATTATCAATTTCACCTTTGAGTCAATTTATGCCAACTTTTTGGTGTACAAGTCGTTATGCTGATGCAATGCCTCTTTATTGTGCACATGAGATGTTTTCCCAAATTCTTTAAGGACACATTTTATGGGTTCAGGTTTAGGAGATTTTGACAACTTTTCAACTTAATTTTTATAGGAAAGGAAACACAGTGGTCTGAAGTGCTTTGGCTTGTAAAAAATGTCAAGGAAGAAATTAATTAACAAGGAAATAAAATTCTTCTTCTGTGCAACTGATGTAATCCTGATTGATTGCTGCATTAGCGGTAGCTCATCTGAGTGGAAATCTGTCTGTCATTATAAGAATACGTACTGAGTTTAAATGGGCAAACATATATGTACTGTCCTCTCAATCCAAAGCCGACCACGAAATTGTATATATAAAAGCTTGTATATCTAGGAAAGATCTTTATGATCAATGTGTGGATACTCAGCTTCAACACAGTATCTGTTTTGAAAAGGCTAAATGGGCATCGCGAATGGACAAGACCTCTCGAGGACATAGGTCTCCATAAAGCTATACACAATTATATAATTAAGCTGACATCTACATTTCACCCATGGCTTTTGTCGACGGGTAGAAACACTAACTTTTCTTTTGTTTTATACATCTCTTCAAATTCAATCATATGACGTGGTAAGTGAGATGTTTAATTTGCCAGATGCCACTACAGTTGATGGAATGGAGACGAGAGGAATGCCAAAGGGAGGAGTTCAGTTTTCATGCTTCCCATACCAACATCTGTCTTAGAATTATTGTTCCCCTATTAAGTTTTAAACTGAAACTCGAAACTTACCATGTTCATACTAATTTACTATATTCAAAACTCTTTTAGATCCTGTAAGAGTAACGAACAACCTTGAGATTGGAGTTTTGGTAGACGTCAAGGTCCTTCTGTTTCGGGTGATGGGTGAAAACGATTAATTCTTCCGTAAAACATAGCGATTTAGTACTGTATAAGACAGATTATTTCACCTATGATGAAAACCTTGGTTTGGACAACACTTGCTTCGGCATCTTCTTTGAATTATGGCTTGATGCAACAACCAAGAGACGGCACAACAATATTGGGCTAGGCATGTTATACTCCTAAAGCCTTAAAAGTTGTCATACTGCCAACTATTGGAAACTCTGGACTAGCCCTTCGGCTACTGGCGACCTGATGAATTTCTATCTTCAAACTTAAAAACCTGTGTTGGGTCAGGGGAGACCTGAACGCTCCTGTCCTTCTCAGTGATTCGGGCTCAGTCTCTCTGAAGATAATAGGGCTCCACTCCTGATCTCCCAAATGCCTAACTTGGAGTGAAAACTACGGATTACTACCATAAGTACGACCGTGTAATGGCTAACTACTGGCTTTCCTAACGAAAATCTTAGATAGTGCTTACTTGTATACGATTAGAACTAAATTCCAAGTCATACCAGTGTGCTGTATTATACTAATTATGACCTTAAAGGCGGAATCACATAATAAAATTCAAATTTTATTACACTAAACAACATCCCACCCGAAGCCATACCCTTGTTTAAGAAATAGACAGAGGTGCTTGAAAACTAAGATGCTCTTTTGCACTTAAAATAGAGGGCGACTAATTAACTGTATGCATATGGACTTGCATGTTTATAGAGTAAGAATCTTTCATAATCAAGAAATGCGAAATTGTGGTTTCAATGTTTCATTATTTTTTTACTGGTCATATTATGCATCCCTTTACATATTTTGTATGAATAGAAGTAAAATAATATATTAAATTATGAGATCGTATTAAGAAATTATAAATTATACAATAAAATATTGATATTAATAATTGTTAAATAACAGGACCTTTAAAATTAAATTTAACCATGATTTTGTAATTATAGTAGATAGCCATGGTTGTGATTTTCTCGTAAGTTTAAAGTGACGTACTAAAAATTAACTTCAACTTATATACTTGAGTTGTGTTATATGCTCGAGTCTTTGTGAAAATACTGTTAAATATATAATTTTATATCAATTAGGAAAACAAATTAGTAATATTTTTTATATAAGAATTGATAAATAATTTAAAATATTAAATTTTTAGAAAATGTATATGAGGTCAAGAGAAACATGATTTTTTAAGAAACTTTAAAAATGCATTGTTATTTGTAAAAAGAAATTGTAAATATAATTTAATGCTCAGTGATGTCTAATATGTATTTATTTTCTTCAAGAGTCCACTAGGAATACAAATCATAGGTTTTGGGGGCCCTTTCAAAATTATATTGACCTTCCAAGATTGTTAATTCCATATGAATATGAACATGGAAAATGAATAATGAGGGACTAGATCACAAAACATCAAGAAGATGGAGACAATATAGATTCACTTTCAAATTCACAATCTTTCACGGATAGAAATACGACACAAAAACATAACTTTCACTACGTATATGTCACTCTCATACCATAGTAGTCTTCAGCAATTGCAAGTAATTTCGATGAAACAAAACTCTCAAAGCTTTTCAACTAGCAAAATTTGTATGAGGCCGTGCGTTTGGGCAGACTTTATCCCTCGAACCAAAAAAAGAAAAGACAAATAGAAGAGGCAAGAAAGTAAAAGATCCGGAGTTCACGTTCTTTAATTACCAAATATGCACGCAATCGCTTGCAAACATTTTCTTTGATGTTGCTTCCATGGTTTATTTTCATGTTCGATGTTGGGAAATTGGGATATTATCTCATTACTATGTTAGAAGCAAATAAAAATTTTTCATAATTTTTCAAAAAAGAAAATTTTTTAAATTTTATAATGCGATTACTTTATAAACATAATAAAACATCAAACATAGTATGAGTATTGCTTTTCTCTACAATTCCACTTAAATCTATAATTTGTATGAAAATCATTATAACTGTATAAGTGTTTGACACAAATAAGTGGAGAGAAATTTATAAGTAGTATAGAAATGGGTAAACTAAAGGTGTGAGCTCTTATACAACCTATACTTATTTATAGTAAGATTTGAATCTTTATTCGTTTAATTTAAAAAGAATTTTACTCTCAATTAAATTTTAATTAGAATTAGAATTAGAATTAATTAATTCTAGCTAAACACTAACTACATCTCAATAAGATCTAATATCTAATATTAGTCTTTATTTATCAAATATTTTATATTTGATCTTAAGTATCTCAAACTTTACAATTAAGTTAACTTCATTAAATTAGTTTTTCTCTCTTCAATTATTATTTATGGGTGACTCATTAATTGTCTAAATATGTTGACAATGCATATTAATTATAATCCTAAACAGTATTATGATTAGATAAATCAAACTCTTTTAATTTATCTTTGATTTTCTAGTTAAATAATTTACATTAATATATCAAGATTGTTGTCTAGAAAAATATCATGATCATCTAAAGATTAGAAATGTTAAAGAAATTATCTAAAGACTAGAAATGTTAAAGAAATTTTGAATGAAATTTTAGTATACGATTTTTTAGAATTTAATTATTTCATTTTATAATATTTTGATTACAAAAAATATGGAATTAGTGTCTACTCTATTTGAACTATATTCTCAAAAGCTCATTCCACTTTAGCTTAAGTTTTCTTAAATCAACACTACTTAACAATAATGTGATATTATTTGTAATTACTTTAGAATGATGATTCTTCTATTGATCATCTAACTACTTCTATATAGTTCATGTCATATTCAATAACTATCAAGCGAGCTCCTCTTGATTACAAAAGATCATAAGTAGTATCAAAATATAATACTTTTATATGATATACTTTGAAGATCTTAATTTGAAGAATCACTTATATAATTGTTACAATGAGCATTTATGTAGATATACAAGTATGTTTTGTATAAAATTCTCATCTGAAGTAGTTTAGTGGACTTTTTCTTTAAGAAGCACCCATAAGTTTATTTAAATATTTCCATACTTTAGCATATAAGATTAAATACTTCCTTTATAAAAAAGAAATATAACACGAACTAATCTTTCTGCTTTATTAATGTTCAATATTAATAAATAAACTAATAAAAATAATTTAGAGATAATAAATAAATGCAATATAAATATTATCATTATGAATTTATTTATAAATGTATTTGTCCTATGGACTTTATCTTATACATTAGTTATTTAAACAAACATATATAATAGACATAGTATTTTCAATTATTTATGTCACAAATACTTAGCTAATTGATTGTTTGTAGGGAAAAACCATCACACTATTTCATTTATTTCACAAGAGTATGATTAATCAACATAATAATGTAAATTAATTATGTATTTTAAATTTATAAAAATAAAACAAATAGTATTGCCATTCTAACTAATAATAAGTAAGAAATTCTTCTTTATGATTGAAAACGTTGACTTGTGATAAATTGTTTCAAGTGGTCCATTCATTCCTACTAAATTCATAGATGAGAGAAAAGTTTCTAAACTAAAAAAATAATTGGACCTTTAAGATAAGAGACTAATTTCCTTGAATAACAAGGCTTTTCAAATTTTATTTTATGCATTAGGAAGAAACAAATTCAATAATCTTTATGTTTTAAATGTGTGATGAAATTTTTTATAATTTAGAAGTTAAATATAAGGAACAAATCAAGCAAACATAAATAAAGTGATCATGATGATATATCAATATAAATTTCAAATGAAGCATGATGAATGCATATCTAGTATATACACTACATTTTTTTTTGATATATAGGATTAAAAACAAAAACTATCCAAATTAGTTGCAAAACATGCTCCTGTGATACATAGTTCTTTGCCTATCTAGGATTATAAAATCCAATGAGTCCTCCGGAGGGTCTGATAGGACATGTAATCTTGGTTGTACTCGCATAGCTAAAGTAGCTAGCCTATCTGCGCTTTGATTCCTCTCCTTATAGACAGGTTGAAGTACACTACATTTATTGATACTAATAATACTCACAGAGGCTTAGGCAAGATATAAATTAAGGGCCTCTTTGTTTCCACTTATGATTTTGGTCTTTAGCTTTTGTTTCAAATTTATAAAAAACTATTTGTTTGAATTTTTGGTTTTGATTTCTTCCAATTTTCAAAATTTATGAAAACCACAAAAATTGTTTTTTGTTTTTATTTGTTTCACAATTTGATTTACTATCAAGTAAATATCTGTCATTTAATCATTTAATATATTAATTATGGA
>JAOQML010000008.1:21537199-21547349 GCA_027568935.1 Erythroxylum urbanii
AAAATATTATATAAGAGATTAAAATAAATGTAAATAATTAAAAAAATATCTTTAAGTTTTATTTAATATGTCATTTTTATTAGTAATAAAAATATTACTATATTGACATTAACAATAAAACAGAATTTTGTTTTTATTTGAAAGAAAAACAAAAGTTAACAATAGAAAACAAAAACTAAAAACCACAACAAAAAAATAAAAGTGAAACCAAACGAGCTATAATCTTAAAGTGGTGAGGAAATTGCCTAGGTCTTTTCCAAATTCTTGGGAAGCTAAGGTAATGGTAATTTAAGAAGAAAATGACCTAAATATGCTACCATTGAATCTAATGGGAAAAATACCTTTTCCTCCTTTTAAACATATTTTAAATCAAGATTACAGTATGATCATATATCAAGGGGTTCATACATTAAACTTGGATTTACTTTAGGGACATAAAGCAAACACTCACCATTAATTAGAGCCCTATCTACTTTTTCCTAGTATGCCACCTTAATCTTTGTTTACTACTCCAAGTGTAATAGTTTCCTTTAAACTCAAATATATAACCCCTAACTTCTCCACACAATCATTGAAATCAGGAGAGTAGTTTTGCAAGGTCTCACGATGAACTTGTGCTTATGATGTCATTAATGTACTATTTGAATGTCCTAAAATAATCTAAGGGCTTAATCATGGAGCCAATCTCTTGTAGTTGATCCTAAAGCATTTTCCTTTAAAAAGCATGATTTGATCCATAGATAAAGGAAATCATCACTTCTATATTCTCTTATATGAACACATAATTAAATAAGTGCACAACATGATCATTAGATTGCAAAGCTTGTATGTTAAACAAAATTTGTCCAGAATTAATCACAATATGTCTATAATGGTGATTGAGATGGTTTGACAAAAAAGACCATTGATTCTTACAAAGATAATCTTCCCCTATTCAATTTAGTCTCTAAAATGCCTATTAAAGCAGACTTATTGTTCAGAATCAAGTCCCTTAAGAATAATTGTTTTAAGGGGCTATTAACTACCTCACGTTCCAAAAAATTATTAACATACAAAAGGTAATTTTAAATTTTGATCCTCTTGCCCTATTCCTTGACCATCTTCTTATATCCACTTTGAATTCCTCATTATCTAGGTCCTTACCATCACTTTTTTTTGTTTTTGTTAAGGATTGTTTCACATTAATTACAGGACCATTTTTAGCGATGAATCCTCCTTTTGAACTAACACTTTTATGCCATGATTAGATGCATCAGCTTCCCCCTCTCTAGCCCTTCACCATATGTGGCCTTCCTATATATGGTTATTTAAACTAGGCTAAAAGCCCAAATTGGGACTTAGCCTTTTTGAGTTTGACCAGTTTGGGAATTAAACTTATAACTTGCTCATAAAAGGTTTAAAATTTCGTGAGTCTGCTCAATTTAAGACTTTTTTGGGCAGAAATTAGGGTATGTTTTACACCCGTTATTACATGCAACAACGTGGCACCGTTACCCTTTTTTTAAATGTGACGTATAAAAGAGTAAAAGGTTTTAAGTTTTAACCCTAAAATTTTGTAAAAATCCTAAATTCTGTAAATTTCGTAACGTAAAAAAAGAGAAACCTAAAAGTTACAAAAATCCCTAACATCCTACCGTCGCCCCCTTTCTGACGCATCTTCACCATCGACCATTCCGCTCTAGTCTTTGTACAAGGGTTGTCTTGCCTGGTTCATGCATCAAAACCGTCACCAGATTCACACTTCATCCTTCATTGAAGGGGTTGCGTTGCCTGGTTGACACATCTTCACCATCCCCCGATCCGTACTCCAGTCTTCATTGAAGGGGTTGGCTTATGATCGCAGGTTCCGATATGATAAAGTTTTAATATTTTTAAACCTAGATATTTAAAAAGCACACGGGTCATTCGTATAGTACCTAAGGTGTCGATCTCACGATAAGGGTTAATCTAATCCAAAATTTGAAATAATTCAAAATAAACAAAACTAAACAAGAAATTATTTAATCATGTAATTAATTTCAATAATCAAATTCGAAAATATAAACAAGATAGCAATTGCAACCTCCAATCACAAAATAACCTAAAAATTACCAATTGAGAGAAAGGAGATTTTTATCCGACTTTAATGAAAATCTAATTGATTATGAGTTTATTGAATTACTAGTTTTAGATGATCCTAAGGTTGATTACTCTCTCTCAAGTTATAATCATTAACCCTAATCATATTATGAGAAATAGTAACCTCTCGATTCACAATTTATCCCAAAACCTAAATTAGATCTTAAGTTGTCCAAAAAACTATCGAAAACCTATGCAAGATCTCTCGTTACATAAATTTACCAGTTTGATTCAATTCTTAATCTATTAAACTACCTAACTCTCATTAGCCCAATGTAATGATTGTCGCTCGGTTCACCCTCTCAGTTTGTTACCAAATTATGAAGTGCAGAAATTAAATAACAAATAATTCAATAAAAACATGACAATCAAATTTCAGTAATATCAAAGACAAAATTCTCGAGGGTGAGTTTAGACAAATATCAACATTAATTCAAAAATCATATTCTCAACGACTATCCCAATTTTATACATCAATAAAATTGAAAACAAAATTGGAAAATACGATTGGAACGGATGATAGAGGCAGCAATGGCGGGAAACTTCCTGTTTTGGGAAGTACTTTGCGTAGGCTTCTTCTTTGTGTCTCTCTTCCTTCTTTTCCTTCGTCAATCTCTCGATAAAGCTCTCTAGGGATCAGGATTATGGTTGATGCAAAAGCTCTCTTCATTATGTTCTTCATGTTCTTTAAATTCCTTAGCAGCCCTAGGGTTTTTTCGGGGTCGAAACAGTCCAAAATATTCCTCAAAACTTGACTTTTCCTCTTATTTGCACGTCTGCCCAATGCAGGCCACGATCGTGACCCTGCATGCCACGATCGTGGCTAGCATCAAACCTTTATGTCACGATTGTGACCCAAATGCCACGATTGTGGGTTGTGCTAGAGTCTTTTGTCACGATCTTGTCCTTTAGGCCACAATCGTGGGCTGGCTCTTATGTTTATGTCATGATCGTGGCCTATGGTGCCACAATCGTGAGCCGTGGTTTCAATCCGAAAGTCTCCAAAACTTCTCTTTTCTTTGACGTTGTGCCTTAAACACTAACAAACACATCAAGATACCTTAAAAACATAATATTTAAGCTCAAAGACTTATACCAATCTATAAAAACACTTGAACACATAAACTAACACAATTCTAACCTAAACACACATTAAACACCCAAATTAACACTTAATACATAACAAATTAAGCCTTAAAACATGATGCAATTCATGCCTATCAACATCCCCATACTTAAACGTTTGCTTGTCCTCAAGTAAACAAAACAACAAACACAAAGCACACAATGCATTAATGAGGCAATGACTTTAACTTCATGAAATACATTTAATCTTAAACACAATCATTCAAGTTATATCAAATCATTAAGATGCAAAATATGTGTCTAAGAGCTTTGAACTAAAGATACAAATTAATCTAGATCCAAATGTTAATTTGTTTACCCTTTTCAATTGCGCACACACATTAATAATTCTTTGGTCATTCATGAAACTGTTTCTAAGTATATTTTCATAAAAAGCCAAGCTTATTACAAGTCCGATAGGTTTTTATTAAGAAAACACATTTTTATTTATTTAAACAAGGATTTAGTCTTTTGCTCAAACGCAAACATTGGTGATGAATGTCGATCTGGTTACTTGACTAAGTCATTTTTATTAAACAACTTGGTTGAAACATCATTATAGCTTTTTGACACGAAGGCATACATTTGAGACGCGTGTAAATCCGGTTATTCAGTTGTATAATATTCTCAACTGGCTACTAGCTCTATTCATAACCCGAAGGTCAGTGGAATAGTTATTAATTTAACAAACATTTTTTTTATTGCCTACCTAGCTGTTTTAGCTACTCGTTTCCATGAAAAATATTAGGAAAGATACTTCAGTTAGAAGGCCTCAAACTATGAATGAAAGTAGTAATTTTGAGGGTGCTAAACTTACACTAATTAAATCCTAATTAAGTTGTATATTTATCCAAAGACCCCAATTCACTAATTTTGAGAGCTAATGATTATTCATAACCTAATAGACTATGTTTAAAATTAAATCAATTTTAATCCATCTAAGCCATTAACACATTCAAACAATTCACAAAATGCAACATAATATCTATCATACCATATGAAAATTCACATACAAAACAAAACACATAACCCTCCCCACACTTGAACAATACATTGTCCTCAATGTGAGAAGGGGACAAACAAGCACATAAAGAAAAGAAAGATAAGAATAACAATAAAAGAAAATAAAGAACATAAATTAAAGTAAACAGAAAATAAATAAAATCAAAATAAAGATAAGAATAAAAATAAAGACTAATTTGAAAAGGAAAAAATGGGGTTAGACAAAATCTCATGAAGATGGAGGCGGGGATGGTGTTAGAGGCGGTAATTGAATGTCCTGAGACTCGAAATATCGATGGATCTGACGGATATCCCGGCTCTGACGTTGTTATGTTTAGGCCATCTCCTTCATCATTCTGGTGTACTCCGCAAGTGTATCAGTAACTGTCTTGTTGTTTGCGGAGATTACCTCAAGGACTTTCTTTCAGACTTGATCTTCTGCCTCTTCCTCTTCCTCGAACCTTTCACTAGTTGATTCCTCTTCTGCTTGCTGCGGCAGTGCTGAACTCGAGCTCGCCTGGCTGACCCTAATCTTGAATGTTTCTTTTGGTTAATATCCCTAAGTTCCATGTTGTGGGACTTAAGGATTTCAGCTCACCATAAATGGTGATGGTTTAAGAAGTCAGGGAGGTACAACATTAACCCATTATGGTCCATGTCATAATATTCAGCAATGGCAAACACTAGGTACCCTATACCTAAATTCTTGCTCATCCTACGTGGAATTGCAACAATAGCATTTAGCACATGTGTGGATGTGCACACTAAAATGCTGTGGCCATGCACCATAACATAAAGAGTTCCTTTGTGGAACATTTGTTGGTTTCTGATTTATCAAAAATTAGCTAACACAAGAATTTGTGTAGCAATAACTGCTCGTGGGACCTTATTATGTTGTTGTGAGCATTCTTGGCCTAATTTCTTTATTCTAGTGAGTTCATTCCAATATCGAGAAGGAGAAAAATCATCATGCTGTTCGATGATGGAGGATTCGAGGAACCTATACATATCGCACATGATTTCTATGTTCAGTTCATACGCTCTTCCTCTCAGCCTAAACCATATTTCCTTAGGGTTCCTAGGGTTATAAGACAGTGAAGTGAAAAATTCCAAAGTGAGCTCCTGGTATACAGGAAATTGGAAATGTATAAATATTGCCCACTGGATTTTTTCAGCTAGGTTTTCTACCCTCTTGTGCAATTTTAACCTATCAAGCGTTTCAGAATCAAAATATTTAGGAACTACTATTTGTCTAGCATTTAAGGATTGGAAATGAATACCTTCCTCCTCTGTGTAGATCGGGAAGGGTGCTCCAAAGTATGTTGTTCTATTTCTTCTCCCACATCCTGCAACTTGATTTCGTCCTGATGATTACTCCCATCTAGCTGATTGCTTAATGCATAGCATATTTCTTGTGAATAGGTAGATTTTGGAACAAATTTAGAGGTTTGAAATTTTTGTAAAGAGATGTGAGAGCTTTTGTAGGTTTCAATTATAGAGAGATAAAGTAAAAGTGAAAGTGAATGAAAAAGTAAAGTTAGAAATGAATATATAGGTGGTTAGAAGGTAAAAATGGTAAAAATTTTCTTTAAAAATGTGTATTGCCCTTTTCTACCCAGTCGCATGTAGTTTTCCACCAATTGTTCAGTTTTTCTTCTTTTGTTCCTTTCACATTTTTTCGAAATCACTTCTTAATTCTTTTATGGCCCTTTCACCTCTCTTTTGATTACTTAATTAATCATCCACTTTATCTTGAAATCTCATTCCTTCTTGATTTTATTTAAAAACAAAATAATCCTACTATAAAATTCAAATGTTCTAACAAAAACAGTCAAAGGTAATAATTTTCCATGGGTTGCCTCCCATGTAACGCTTCTTTTAACGTCAGTAGCTCGACGTTCGTTTTAGCTCATGCTGATTTGAATAAAGGTTGCAATGGTAGTGCCGTCACTAATCTCATAATTTGTACCTGAGTTACCATGCTATAGTTTCCACCTTCCTTATAATTCTCCTTCCCTTGTCTTCTTCTATGTGAGCACTTCTTTCTGAATGCATTCCCAGGTTCCTCGATATCTTCCCATTCTCCTCGAGGATTAGTTTCCTTGATATTTGTTAGAGGTAATAGAGAAATGTTGTCTTTCCTTGACACTCGGAAGGTTATTTGCTCTTTCACTAGCCTTAGAGTTAGTTCACCCCAATCAACATCAACGATTGAATGAGTAGTGGCCAGAAACAGACGTCCAAGAACCAATGGGGTTTTCACATCTTCTCTAATTTCCATTGGGGTTTTCACATATTCTCTAATGTCCAATATATAGAAGTCTGTGGGAAAGGTAAATTTATCAACTTTTATGTGTACATCTTTAATAATCCCTTTTAGTTGATGCATTATTTAGTCAGCCGTCTTTACTAACATCTTTATGCGCACTAACTTTCTTAATCCCAACTTCGGACTAAAGGTGTAGGGCATCATGTTGATACTCACTCCTAAATTTGTGAATGCCCTGTCTATGATGACTCTATTGATACTGCAAGGAATATAAAAATCCCCTAAGTCCTCCATATTCTGTGTAATGTTAGGGTGTTCTTCCGATACTCGCTCCTTAACCTTCTTCTTGACAGATTCCTTTAATGTGAGCTTCGTTTGTAGTTGTTTAGTCACTTCCTCATCCTTGTTTGCTTCAATCTCCTTCAAATTCCTCACTACCCTACTTGCAATTGTCTTCCACTGAGCAAAGATAGGGTATGGGATTCTAGGTCGAGTTGCCTTAATTGGCTCGATTACGGGCTCACTTGGAAGGAATTCCTTAATTACTTAACCTTCTCCTTTATCTCCTTCTTCCTTCACCTATTCAGGTTCCTTATCTTGGGTCTGACTGATAGCCATGATCCATTCTTTCAGGTTAGACTCGATATTGCTTGGAAAGGTTCCTATATTCCAAGTAGACATTGCCTCCGCTAGTTGGCCTACTTGGACTTTCAGATTATGTATAGACGAGGCATGGTTCTTCATTAGTTGCTCGAATTTGCTTTCGATCCTCCTATGTGCATCCTCCATACCTCCAATTTTATCCAACTTCGATTCCATTAAGCTTGCTTTATCTTGTTGGAAGCTCAACTGTCCTTGAGGCGTGAACTATCCTCTAGCATTATTTGTCTAGGATAAGTTAGATTGATTCTTCCAACCAGGGTTGTAGGTGTTGGAGTAGGAATTGTTGCCCCTCCTTGTCCATATTATGCCCCTATATAATTTACTTACTCCTGATTGGCTTTCTTCATCAAATAACAATCCAAGGTATCATGGTCCATGTGTCCACAGAGCTCACACTTCAGTTGTATAACTTTCAACTAGGCCAAGGATGAAGCCTTCATACTGTTGAGCTGTCGCATTAAGTTGTCAATCTTTGCTTGCATTTCTATCATCTGATTAACTACCACAATTTCTTTTTGCTCCCTGAAGGTAGTAGGTAGCCTGCCCCACTTGTTCATCCATAAGTAGCTGTTGCTTGCCATTTCCTCTATCAATTCTTCTACTTCATCAACTGTCTTCCTCATCAATGATCCTCCTCATCAACTGTCTTCCTCATTAATGATCCTCCTGAAGTTGCGTTAATTGTGCCTCTGATCAGTGGGTTTACTCCATTGTAAAATGTTTGCAATGAGAATTCTTTGGGTAGGTTATGGTGTGGGCACTTCCGTTGCAAATCCTTCTATCTCTCCCACGCTTCGTAGATTGGTTCACTGTCACCTTGCTGGAAATTGGTGATTTCCTTGATAGTCTTCTTGGTCTTCATCAAAGGGAAATACTTATCCAAGAAGGCATGAACTAGCTGATCACACATTGTGATGTTGGCTGAGCTAAGGGAATGATACCAAACCTTCGCTTTATCTCTAAGTGTAAAGGGGAAAAGCATAATTCGGAATGCCTCTTCCAGCATTTGATGATACTGGAAAGTATCATAAATTTCGAGGAAGTTCACTATGTGCGCATTTAGATCTTCATTCGCTAATCCATAAAACGAAAAATTCTACTGAAGCATATTTAGGAGGGTTGGTTTAATCTCGAAGGAATCTACTTGAATTGGCGGCCTAGCTACTCCTTGATTTGCCGCATTGAACCTTGCCCTTACGAAGTCCATTAAGGTCCATTGTTGACATCCTTGCTTCACTCTGTAGTCTATGCTCTGCTGAAATTCCTCGGCCATTGTTGATTTCACGATCTCTTTTTCTTCTTCTCGCTGAGCTTTCCTAAGGGTTCGTTCTAATCGAGTGATATCTAAGTCTAACATTTCAGTTGCATAACTCAAACCTTTCGTGACTCTTGTGTTTATGCAAGAGCACGATTTATGAAATAACACGAAAGAAGGAAAACAAATATAACAAAGTAATCTAAATGCCTTAAACTATAGAACTAAATTAATTGCCTCCCTGGTAACGGCACTAAAAACTTGATCGCAGGTTCCGATATGAAAAAATATTAATATTTTTAAACCTCAATATTTAGCAAGCACACGGGTCATTTGCGTAGTACCTAAGGTGTCAATCCCATGAGGAGGGTTAATCTAATCCTAAAATCTAAGGCTGAACTCAAATCATAATAATTAAAAATAAACAAAAATAAACAAGAAATGATTCAATCACGCAATTAATTCCAATAATCAAATTCGGAAATATAAAGAAGATAGCAATTGTAACACCTAATCATAAAACAATCTAAAAATTACCAATTGAGAGATAGGGGATTTTTATCCGACTTTAATGAAAATCTAATTGATTATGAGTTTATTGAACTATCGGTTCTAGATGGTCCTAGGGTTGATTACTCTTTCTCGAGTTATAATCATTAACCCTAATTATTATCCCTAATTAAATTATGAGAAATAGTAACCTCTCGATTCATAATTTATCCTAAAACCCAAATTAGATCTTAAGTTGTCCAAAAAACTACTGAAAACCTATGCAAGATCTCTCATTACACAAATTTACTAGTTTGATTCAATTCCTGATCTATTAAACTACCTAACTCTCGTTAACCCAATTTAATGATTTTCACTCGGTCTACCCTCTCAATTTGTTACCGAATTATGAAGTACAGAAATTAAATCACAAATAATTCAATAAAAACACGGCAATCAAATTTCTTTAGTACCAAAGACAAAATTCCCGAAGGTAAGTATAAACAAATATCAACATTCAACAATCATATTCTCAATGACTATCCCAATTCTATAATTAATACAATTGAAAACAAAATCAGAAAAGCTATTGAAATAGAAGATGGAGGCAGCAACAGTAGGAAACCTCATGTTTCGAGAAGTACTTCGTATAGGCTTCTTCTCTGTGCCTCTCTTCCTTCATTTCCTTCCTCATTCTCTCGATTAAGCTCTCTAGAGTTTGGGATTGTGGCTTATGTAAAAGCTCTCAGTTAAAGGTAAAACCTATCTACTTATTTTACGCTTAAAAATTGCAAGTGAACGGGTCGTGATTTATAGTAAAAAAGAGCAGATATCGATCCCACATGGATTGATGCCTAGACACCGCTTAATTTAGACACAATTTTGTTTAAGAAATGAAACTTTTAAAATGAAAATAATCTGGAAAACTAAATTAAAATTAAAAGAGACTAATATAAACAATGGACAATACCGCAATTGCAGAAAATCTGAATTCAAGAATTTAAATGCTAGAGATTACTTTTTTCTTATTTTGTCTCCCTCATATTTTATTGATCGAATTGCGTCTCACCCTAGATTTTCTAATGTACTAATTACCTTCTCTTAAGGTGTAACTATTTGTCCCTAATCGAATTAACGGGAATCGATTGAACAATCTCTCAACCTACCCAATGACTCTACCGATTCAACTAGTTATTAAACTATCCTATGGGTGATCAATTGACTAATCG
>JAOQML010000008.1:21575604-21586855 GCA_027568935.1 Erythroxylum urbanii
GCCACCATCAGAGAGATTAGCGTGCGGCATTCGAAAAGGTTTCAGGACGTGCTAGCACACGATAGCCGCAGCCCAGATCGTGCATCCTCGTGTGGATACTGGTAGAGGACATTTGTGAGTAGCAGTGTCTACGAATCCAAAAACAACCACCAATCTGTGTCAAACAAAAAAGGTATTTTGGCATCTTGTATATTTTCGGTTATACGTTATGTTGTGTTATGGTCTTTTCCGCAGCGTATTGTGAATACTTAGGCCATACGTGATCCGACATTAGGTGGGTAATGTATTCATAGTTATTGTGTAATTAGGCAAATTCTTGCCTATGTGTGTGTATGTTGATTTGCTTGCATTTGATTTGCCTGAAATTGAAATTGCTGTGAATGTTTGAAAATGCATGATGAATTATGATTATGTTATACTTTGAAAAAGGTTATGATATTTTTATAAAAGGAAAGAAGAAAAGGTAAAAGAAGCATGAGATTATGGAATTGTGATTGACTATATTAAGCATAAAATTTGTTTGTGATTGGGCAAGAGAGGAACTCGTTTTGTTAGTTACGTGCACGTTGACCCATAGCCTTCTCCCAACTGCCTGCTTGAGGCCACGAGATCCTAAGAAATTAGCTCGTTTTTTTCACAGTGTAAACTTCAGTTTCTTCGTTTAAATCCACGGAACTCTCGAGTCATTTATTTGTTTATTGTATCTTTGAATTGTCAAGTATGATGCATTTGAGTGTTGTGTTTAATGGCTAAAATCTATTTATTATGTTATGACTTTTAAGCTAAATTGATTAATGCTTGAATTGCTAGCTATACATGTGCATATGCTTGAATTGTGGTCGACTGTCGATGGCTATAAATGCATTAGCCACTAAGCCGTGTAGCTCAACCCATCCTTTTTTCCACTTCTTAGGTGTAGAACGAGACAGTTAACAATCCTTGCAATGCATCGAAAACTTCAAGATAGTTAAAGACTTTTGTACTAAGTTAGTGAACATTTTGGATAACTTTATAGGCATATCAAACATGAGCATCCTTGGCATTTTGTTTTAAGTTACTGATGTGTATGTTGATATGTAGTAAAGCTTGTTCAAATATTTACTTTACTTAGTAATGAAAATGAGAATTTGAGAAATTGTTTTTGTGTATGATGATGTTATCTTACTGGTTGAGTATGATGGTTGTGGAAGTGGAATGGGTATGTGCATATTCTTCTTCATTGAGATTGTAAAATTGTTGTTTGTTTTAAAATAGCATGTTAGAGATTGGAAAGGTTGTATGGGATTAATCATTTGAGGTGAGATTCAAGAATTTAACAAAAGTACTTAGTAGTTTAATTGATATGCACAAATATGGCATTTTGCAAGCTTTCATAGGTGTAGAAATTGTGTTCTAAACTCAAGTTAAAAACTGTATCGATTTAGGTATAATTAGCCAAAGTTGTCTTTATAAAAGTTGTAGATTTTCTTTCTATCTTTTCAATGATATAAAGTATGAAATTTTTGGAAGTTAGGATTCGGAGATACGATCATTATAAGTTTGTAATGCTATTCAGGATGCATATAGGATAACTATAGTGAAAGATGAGAATTTTTTGTATGTGATGAATCAATGGAGTTGAGATTTAGGAGTTTAATGAAATCAATTTGGTAATTGAATGTTTAAGGAGGGACATTGCATTAGAAGAAGTAAAATTGGAAAGATTATTACTGAAAGTGATGTTAGAGTGGATGTAGGAATCATTGGAGATGCTTAGAGGGAGCTTAGTATGTTCAGTTGTATAGTTTGAATCATCTTAGTCTGGATCATCTTAGTTGGGATCATCTTAGTCTGAATTGTCTTAGTTTGGATTGTCTTAGGCTGGGTCGTCTTAGTCTGGATAGTCTTAGATTGATACGTTTGATCCATTTCAAACCTAATTACTTCGTCTGAGACAAAGTTGTCTTATTTTGACCCTCTAGATCACAAAATCCCTCTCAAAGCTTCATAAAAGTTGTAAATCTCGAAGTTTTCTTCGAAATCATCCTAAAAAGACTAAAATTTGATATCTCTAGTGAAAGTTATGCCAATTGTCCCAAGATAGGTACAATATGATTGAGGACATAATCAGGTTTGACTCTTTTGGCCATAACTTCATCACCTGATCTCCAAATGAAGTGATTATTAAACTAATAGATTCCTAACATATTTCTCTACCTCTCCATAAAATTTTGGTATCCATTGGGGTTGATTCAAAAAATATTGATGGAGCGAAAGTGAGGGAAACGACCGAAAGAGCATGAATTGATTGTTTTATCGAGCATACTTCGGTATTTTAATCATATCTTGACCTGTAGAGCTCCAAATGAGACAATTATTGTTTCAAAATAAACTAGAGACATGGAGCTACAATTATTCTGAAGAAGTCAATTTGTGATTCCACTGTCAAAACTGGTTTTGGCTAGAGATCCCATGGAAATAACCTTATAGGATAATACGTTCACATCTTTTGATATTCCGGATAGTTGGGCTCTGAAAATAAGGTCTAACACTCTATCACAATCGTGTCCCTGTGTGCCCAATCATGGCTTGGCTGCTCTGGCTTGTCCTTGTATATCACATTCATGGCCTATTGTGCGACGATCATGGGCTATGCCTTTGGCCCGAAAACTCCTTGAATGTTCTCCATTCTTTACCGGTTACTCTAAAATACTAATAAACCCATCAAGGTACCTCAAAAATATAACAATTAAGCTCAAAGACTCATACTAACCCATAAAACACTTAAACACATAAACCGCACAATTATCACATTAAACACACACTCAACACTCAATTTTACACTAAATACATCTCAAATTAAACCCCAAAACACAATGCAATTGACAACTATCACTTATACCATATTTATAGTAAAATGTCATCTAAAGCACCCATCTTCAACTCTCTTTTCTCACTAATCTTTATCATCAAAGTAACTCTTATTTCTTTTAGTATGTTGATTATATTTTTAAAAATGACTTCACAAAAATTTCTTTAAAAGTTTCAAAAATATTATTATGGACAATATTGTACTTAGTTGTAATGCTCACAAAGGCCCTCGAAAATGTATTTATGTCTTTTGACTTGAAATCATAATATGCTTCGTAGATAATTACCTAAACTCTTTTATAACTTCTTTAAACTAATATTTTGTTATGCTTCCTACAACTTGCCAAAATGAAATTTTGACTTTGTGCTTCTTTATCTGGTTAGCATAAATATGTTGGGTGCATTTCAATATTCTACTTTTGGTACAATGTCTTTCAGTACTTCAACCAGCCCTGTTTTGACATACATAATTAAATCAAGCATTATAAGATATGTTACATATAACCTATTAAAGTTATATTTATACGTGACATGTTATTTACAGAAATTAAAGATAAACTTTTGACTCCACAAGTTCGTTATGAATTTTATAGCAATGGCCAATATTTGACATTATTGAGATTGGACACAAATTTGGCATTGATTTATCATTTATGGATGTGCACAGAGTTCAGAAAAAGTTTGAACGTGATTTCTTTTCCTTATCTATTTTTATCAATAGAAACACCAATTATTAGAAAACTTTAATCAATAATATATCTTTTAGAATAACTATTCCATAAACAAAAGCTAAAAAGTAAAGGACACTTGAATAGCATAGGAAGATAAGATATTTTTAGTGGTTTAAATGGGAAACATGTTCCAGCTCTATCACATTATTGTTAAGTATGACTTTTATTTTAGATTTTTGACAATATCATTAAGATTGTAATTGTTAAGCAAACTTAACAATTATAATAAAAGTGAAGCGTGAATAATACAATAAAAGGTACCTTACGTTGATCACTGAAGAATGTCTAACTATTTCCATTTACCAATTCTCAAACTTTCAACAAATAGATTAAGAAACCACAACCAAAAATCATAATTGTCACCTTCAACTACTGCCTATGCCATTAGAAACATTTGCTCATTTTCATCGTGGCCTATATCAACCAGTAAAGCCCCACTGACTAGAACGTGCATGTTTTTTTATAGTTATCTAGGCCTTTAATATTGTTAAGAAAAAAAGTGTGCTCATTCCTAATCCATAAGCATAGGCCCTCCATTCTTTTACTATTACTCTGGACCATTGCATGTTGAATGGATTCACAATTAGATGCTTATCAATTTCCTCTCTATAATCCTTAATCTCTTATATCTCATGCCTACTTCAAATTTTAAGGCATTGCAGTCTGTCATTGGGTTATAGATTATGCAATTCTTTCTATCCCTTTTTCTTAGTTCAATGTTTTCTTTGTCATTACTTTTTGGTACATAGTTATATAATTATTTGTATTGTTTCCTGTACATGATGAATCGTCAACTTTATTACTAGGTAGAGTAAATCTCCTTGATTGAGGAGGTAAAGGAGATGATATATATTTGCTTGTTGTAGTTAGGAAAATGGTTCAACTTCATAAGCCAATTAAGAGCTTCCATGAAGGTGTGACCTGCATTAGAGGAAAATAGGTGATTCCTTAATTCTTCCTCTATCTCACAAAGGAAACAAGTAGAAATAGAAGAAATGTATTGCATTCTGTCCATTGTGCTTAGTTTATTCAGCATAGCAAACCACTGAAGGATGGAGTAGCTAGGCATGAGTGAGTTATACCAAATAGTAGGAAACCAAATCTACCTTGGATTATTATAATTTTGTCAAATTCTGAATTTCGCAATGCTGAAGGTGTTTGGAGGTAGATTGATACATTGGAATGTATCATTTCTTCCTAAGTTAGGATGGTAGTTGGGAATGAGATGCTACAAATACTAGGGAATATTCCATTGGCCCTCTAGAATGATAGAATTCACTTTAGAGTTGATAGGAAGTCCATTCCAATATTAAAAAGCTTGCGGAATTCTAATTAGGGGGCCTTTACTAGTCTAATTATCAAACTAAAAATAATCCTTATCTCCATTTCCATTCTTACAAAACACCAAAGGTTTTAGCATAGATCTTAACTTCAAAAGTTGAATCAAGGACCAAGAAAAGGAAGGTTTTAGAGGAATAAACCAAAGGTTGGATCTTTTAGGGATATAGCTATGGAACCATCTAATCCATAAAGATTTCTTATCCAATAAGATAATCCATATATTTTTTATGAAGGCTAATCTATTAAAGGTTCTAATAGAGGTCAATCCTAGACCCCCTTCTTCTTTTCTTTTACATACTTCTAACCACTTAACCTTAGCAAAGCGACTATCTGAATTTAAGTTCCCCCATAGAAATCTTCTAAATAGCTTCTCAATGGTTTTAATGACTCCTTTGGCTAAGGATATGTTGGAAAACCAATAAATATAAAGGGAATTTATGATGGATTTGATAATTTGCAATATCTCTCCATAAAAGAGAACCTTATAAGGCCACATACTCAATGTCCTCTGTATTTTTTCTATTAAGGGAAAGCATTATGAGAATTGTATCCTTTTTATGGCAATGGGTAAGCCTAAATAAATCAGAGGAGCTGGCTTCCTACTCATATTTGTAATTAAAGAGATTTTATTCATAGTTGCACTAGCAGTTAGAATGAAATGGCTCTCTCTGAGGTTCACCTCCAAACCTGAAAGGTCTTTGAATAAAGACAGTGTCAGGATGAGTAGTTTAATAAATTTACCATAGGTTTTAGAAAAGAAAAAAAGTTCATCTGCAAAGCATAAATTAAAAAGGCCTACCCTCTTGCATTTGCTATGAAATTTGTAGTCCTTATTATTACCTACTTTATGAAGAATTAATTGACTTAGTACCTCCATACATATGATAAAGAGAAAAGTAAGCATACCATTAACTAGAAGTGAACAAGATGGAGTGGTAATATAGGCATCAACCTATCTAACAAACACATTTGGGAATCCCAAAATCCTTAAAGTCTGAAGGATAAATTCCCATTCTGCATGATCAAAAGCCTTCTTAAAGTCCACTTTTATGATACAATTAGGAGGGTTAAGCTTTTTCTATTACTTTTCCCTTAGTTCTTGAATAATAGAGATATTATCCATAATCTTTCTACCATATAAAAAGGTAATTTGGTTATAAGAAATCAATGAATCCAAGACAATCTTTATCCTGTTTGCCAAAACTTTAGACATTATGTTGTGAAGTGTTATGACTAATTTTTATTGATTTTGCAACCTTTGTGTTTTGATCCAAATTTGAATGAATTGAGGATGTTGGAGTATTTTGTGGATGTTGTAGGGAAAACAAGAAAATTGGGAAGAATTGGGAAATGAGTGCGCGACCCTTGGTCAGGCTCGTGACACTCTTTTTCACGGGTGTGAGAAAAGAGTCACGCCCATGACAAAACTTGTCATGGGCATGACTAAGGCTCTTATAGGGGTGACAAATTTGTCACACTCGTGCACATTCTCTTCACTAAAATTAGTATCACGCACATCAAGCACATATATGATGATGGGATAAAACAATCCCTAAGCTTAGATTCTTGGGACAAATAAAAACGTATATAGAGAGAAAAGGAGGCTGAAACTAGGCTGGAAAAACTAAAGGTGGAGAAAAGAAGAGAAAATAGATAGCTGTCGGGTGAGGAATAGAGAAAAATAGCAGAGAGGTGGAAGCTTGGAGCAAAGGCAAAAAGCGAGAGCTAAAATTGAAACTCAGCGAACTTAAGCAACCATTCTTCTAGGAAAGAAGAGAGTAAAGGTAGAAGGTGAGAGACGACACCAGAGAGCTTGAGCTTGGTAGGACATTCACTACTAACTTCTTTGGCTGAGAGTCTTCATTTTGTTTGTTCATTTTTATTTCATCTTCTGCTGCTGTTTTTGTACTCATTTATCTTCTGTTTGTTGAGCTTGTTTCCTCTGTTGTTGCTTTGTTAGTTCATCTTTAGTTTATTTACTCTGCTCATCACTTTTACATTTCTCTATTTACTGTTAATATGGGATTGAAGTTTATGAAGATGATGAACTTTTTTTATCCCATGATGGGTAATTGCTTACTCTTGAGAATTAAATTAGCTAATTTAGTCGATTTTGCATGATGAAGGGATTGTTTTATTATCTTATTATTTGTTATAGTTTTTGAGATTATTGGATGTAATAGTTTGGCCAACCTTTACATAATTTTGGTATTAAATGAAGAATCGAGAGAAGAAGTTTAATATTAGAACAAGAAACTATAAACACTTAAGTTATGAATTAGAAATATATTAACTTAAGTAGGTAATTATTAGTTAGGTTTTCATAATTGATTTGGACAATAGACTTGTCGAATACGAAAGTTAGATTTAGTTTATTGTTTTGATTGATTTTAGAACCTAATTGGTAATTTTAGCAAGATAACTACCCCATTAATTCGCCTTAGTTATGTATAAGAGATTAAATTAGTGAAGTTAATTTCTCAAGAGTTCACCAAAACGACTGATCAAATCTTTTTTTGCTTCCAGTTAAATCATTTTATTTTTTAGTCCAATTGCTTAATTTTCTTTAAAACTTTTAACTCAAAAGGTCAGGAAAGAGAGTTTAGGAATGCATTTGTTCTTATGTTTATTTAAAATTAATTTGAGTGAACCAATTTCACCTATTTGAGAAGACGACCTTAGGTATTCCACTACAATTACCTCATACATTTTTGAGTAGGATAGCCTAGGTTTTTATAACTTATTGTGCCACAATAAGTTTTTGACACCATTAATGGGGAGGTGTTTAGTGTTTAGACTTAAATTAACTTTGATCTTTTTGTATTTTCATGCATACATTTTTGTTATGTTATTTCATTGAATTTTTTAATAGTTTTTCTTATTAATTCAGTGCTATCTTTATTTTGTTTATGGGAGGAAGGAGGTTACTGAAAAATGAACTTATTCCCTTTATTGATAACATGCCTTAGATAAGAAGACCTCAAAGGGACTTCGATGACAATCTTGAGGATCCCAAGCCTAAAGATTGAGAGATGGGTGAAAATTAGCTAGTAATCAAGGAGTATGTCGTTAGGGTTATGTAAATATAGTGCCCAGGAAAGAAAGTGTATTTACATATAACTTAATTTTCTTCCAATTACAATATTGTAATGAAAATATTTATTATTAATAAAACAAAAGAGTTTGGTTTTATTTGTATGAGCATAATGTTTTATTTGTATGAGCATAATATAACTAGTCATAAGGGACTAAGGTTCTTAAGTCAGTAATATACATATACATAGGGATGTATGGTAAACATGTGAATTATTATAATCTAAATTAATTGATTCACGGTCGAATAATCAAGTTGATCACTTGATTATGGTTTAGACTGTAGTATTGTGATTTACCTCCGTGTAAGTAAAGGAGTTTACTTCAAGGGACTGATGAGTTTCAAATCATGATATTAGTTGACTATCGGTAATGGCACTATTAAATGAATTTGGAATCACGTATGTTTTTAAAGAATAAAGTAGGCCATTACTTTAATCTTAAAACATACACCTTAGCATTCGTTTATTACAAACCACAATCTTGATGAGTGGTGAACTCATGTGTTTTTCGTTATAATTCTTGATATGATCGTAATGAATTTTTATAGGGTATCAATCTAGTGTCTGCATGTTAGAATTATTAATTGAAACATGCTTTAGGGAACATTCTCTCAAATAAAGAGTTTATAATGATATCATCACTTCTAGATGTTTTACAGAGATTGGTGATTAAACTGGTGCCAGTAGTTTGATAGACTAGCTACCCATCAAGTCTTAACACCAAGATTAGATCTTGTGTGTTAATCACCATGTAGAGTGAAACGGAAGATCTAAAAGGAAAAACCAACATAAGGGTAAAATGATAATTTTATCCTTTATTATGCGGATGACTATAATATGGTTCATAATAGAGTTTACGATTGTACATCGAATTAATAATTTTGAAACACTATTTCTCACAATTTTAAGTAATTCAAGAGTTTAACTAATTGTCTTTAGTGGAATGACATTTGGTTAATAAGTCGAAATTAATTTTATAAGATTAAATTATTTTCAGGCTTATTGGACCTTGAATTATTTAAGTCCAATTAGATTACCTACTTGGCTTCTGGGAAGGTTATTAAGGAAAGTAAGAAAAATAAATGGAGGTTATCAGAAAGAAGACGAGACAATTTGGAGATAATTGGACGAATTGGATTCGGGTCAATAAGACTGAAACAATTTAATTAAGAGTTAATTAAATTGGGTTTTAAGCCTATAATTAAATGTTGAGCTTACACTAATTAATTGTTAATTATAAGCCCAAAGGAACTTTTTATATTGGGCTGGATTTTGATTTAATTAATTAGATTAATTGAATTAAAATCTAAATCATCAATCATTAAATGGTTTAAAGAATAATAAAAGCATGAAAGTATTGTAGTGGAGTGGGCACCAAGGTAATGCTCTTCATTAAATAGTTTAAAGGCTTTTAAAAGATCCATTTTCAATGATAGCATTCTGAAGTAATGCTCATCATCATTAAATTGTTTAATGGCTTTTAAAAGATAACAAAAAACATACATGAATGGAGTGGTGCATTATTTGCTATCTCTCTTCACTCTCTTCCAAGCCATATTGAGTGGTAATTGAAGTGACAAAGGTCTTTTAGCATTTTGATGCTAAATAAACGTATATGAATAAATGCGAGCTTTTAATGGAGACAATTCTTTTAACTATGATTAAAAAACGAAGTGGTGTTTTTTTAATGCTCTCCACTTTCTCCTATGCAACATTCAGTTATGCTTTTTAATAAAATTATAAATGTAGACATATAGCTCCTTTAATTCATGAAATGAATGAAAGCTTTCCACTCACTCTCTCAAAGAACCGAATATGTGTTTGAATGAGAGGTGGACAACTCATCTTTTAGCATTTGATGCTAAATAAAGTAGGTGGTCTTTTGCTCTCCAAGTTTTTTGCTCTCCAAACCATTCGGCCATATTGCAATAGAGAAGCTCTCTATTTTTCTCTTAGCTAGCCGAATATAAAAAATGAGAATGTCTCATTTTTTTTGTTCTTTCAACTAGCTGAATATAGCAAAAAGTTTGCTATCTAATTTTTCTTCTCCTTTCACACTGAAGGATCTTGATAACCAAGCTATCCAAGGTGAACAAGTGGTAGATCGGTTTGGTTGAGGATACAACAGCGAGAAGTCGAAGTTGTAGTAAGGAGTTGGTAAAAATTCCAATCTTGTTCTTATTATATTTATTTTGTTTACCGTATCATGTATGGATTAAAGCATGTTGATTTGGGGTTTACGCTTCCAATATATTTTGATTTTTGGAATTTTTTTTTGAAATCTACCATTTAGCTAAACATGTTTTTGTTTTAATCCAACGACTGGTATCAGAGTTGGTTTTATTATATATGATTTGGTTCCTATATATAGCATGGGTTAGCAATTAAATTAAATTACGTATGCTGCATTTTTTTATGTGATAAAATTATGCTATGTATGTTTTGGTTTTCTCTTTTTGTTGTCTATAGAAAATCGATTTACCTGTAAGTTTTTCTTCGATTGGTTTGTAACAAGGAGGGTGGCCTAATATTTTCATATTTCCTCCTTGTCTTAATTTTTCTGTTTTCATTATTTTTGTATTGTAAAAAAAATTCTGTAATTTTGAAGACAGAGCAGCCATGGATCGAAGAAAAGTAGGTAAATGTTTTCGGGATTTATTTTGTGTTAATGGCAGTGTTTATTGATCAAATTCTTTTAATTCTATATTTTTTTAAGTGCTGGAATTTTTATTTTACTATCTACAAATCAGTTTTAAAACAAAAAAATTCTATTAACTTGTTTTTACCGAATGGGTCAAGTTGTGCGAGTGAAGAGTTTGAAGCGGAAGATCCAAGTCCAAGAAGAATTTTTGGGCCTAAAGGCCTTGTAATTTCTTTTTTTTTAGGATGGACAATCAAAAATAGTTATTTTATTCATGAGAAGAATGGATGTGTTGGGCCCCGAAATTTCATTTATTTATTTATTTATTTTATTAAGCATGATTTGAATAAATCCTCCTAACTTTGACATGCTTTTTGGGATTTATATTGTGTTAATGGCAGTGTTTATTGATTAAATTCTTTTAATTCTATATTTTTTTAAGTGCTGGAATTTTTATTTTACTATTTACAAATCAGTTTTAAAACAAAAAAATGCTATTAACTTGTTTTTCCCGAATGGGTCAAGTTGTGCGAGTGAAGAGTTTGAAGCGGAAGATCCAAGTCCAAGAAGAAATTTTAGGCCTAAAGGCCTTG
>JAOQML010000008.1:21590604-21618488 GCA_027568935.1 Erythroxylum urbanii
AAGTTTCCAAATGACAAACCTTAAAGAACTCTTTAAGTCCAAGGTTTTAATCAATGAACTCCATTTCTTAAAACCTTATTGAATGCATCTTAGTGAGTGCCAAAGGTAAGTTAATGCAAATGGTCAATTTAGTGATCAAGTATCATCTCAATATTAAACACAACTAGGTAGATACAGGAGAATTAACAAAATCACGAAATGACATATATGAGACTTCATATATTCAAGCTCCAAGTTCTACATCAACAAAACTAATAATACAATACATTGTTCAACACTTGATTAAACTATAATCAAGAAAATCCAAATACAAAGCATAAATCCTAACTAAAGAGTTTACAACAATATAGTTAAATATGAACAAACTACTCCCCTTTGAAGCCCATTGAACTCAAGTCATTGCTACATCTTCACGAGGAAATGGTGCTTAGCCAAGCATTACTTTGGGAGAACTCACAATCGGAAACCCACCAAGAGCATCCATGGCAACAGCAGCAGATAATGAATGTGGCGACAGAAAAATGGAAAGAAGTGATTGATGATGGTCAAGTGGAGAGGAAGAGCCAGGAGTGTGCTTTGTGTTTTTTTCTCTCTCTTCTCTCCCATTCTATCTGTTCTATATCATTCTCTATATATCTCCTATAACCTAATTTGGTAGATTTTAAACGAAGGATACTGGGTCAGGTCATACAATGGGTGATTTTTCTGAAATTGGTCTCAATTTTTGAAGGTTTGCCACGGCGACAAATGTTTTTTACCACGGCGAACTTTTCCCGAAAGGTTTTGCTCTATTGCTGGTTCATTCACTGCGGCGAACTTTTCCCGAAAGTTCAGCCTAGATTCTGTGTGTTTTGCCGCGATAAACTTTCTTTTGCGCCTTATTCTCTCGTTGACTTCACTTCAGCCTTCTTTCATTCCACATCTTCTTCTTGACTTCCTTTTCCTTGAGTCTCCTACAATAAAAAAAGGGTAGTTTACAGTATCAATTGTTCTCAGAAATTAATTAGTGCAATGAATACTGATTTGCAACAATTTTTACCTTCAAACTACATAAAATAAAAGAACAAACTCAAGAATCAATTTAACCACAAAAGCTAGAGATAGGAGTCAAAAAGTATAGCAAAAGTCATGAAAATGTCGCCAATTTATATAACAAACTTGGGCTCAATCAACCCTAAAGTGTGTATGTTTGACTCTTAACTTTTATATTTGGGATCTTTCAAATCTAATTATTTAAGTTGCTTAAACAAAACAAAATTTGAATCATTTTGGTGACTAACCAATCCCTGTGGGACTATACCTATCTGTACTACGATTTTCGATTTGTATACTTGTAGGATAAAAGGTTTTAATTTAATATTTAGAAAACTTCCTATCAAGTTTTTGGCATCGTTGCAGGGGATTGTGCCTAGCATCGAGTTTGGTTTGAATTGTTTTGATTTAGGTTTTCTTTTCTTTTTTACTTTGATTTTCTTTTTTAGTGTGTAATAGGTGTATGCAAACAAAGAGTGCAGGAGTTGCAGAGAAATTGCGAGAACTTAACATCACCAAAGTAGAAAAGGAATTGAGAAAGGTAAGGAGACAAAATCAAATTGAGCAGATAATGGTTGAACAGAAGGAACAAAATGACGAAGAAAGAACTTTGATGGATGTTATGCGGCCAAGATTTAACCCGAACAAGCAAAGAATTGCTAAACCATCAATGAATGCGAAAAATTTTGAAATCAAGCCTGCTTTACTTAATATTTTGCAAAGCAATGTTAAATTTTATGGTTTGCCATATGAGGATCCTAATACTCAAATTGCCAATTTTTGGAAATTTGTGATACTTTCAGGCAAAACAGGCTATCAGAAGATGTAGTGAAGATGAGATTGTTTCCTTTCACACTAAAGGATCGAGCAAAGGCATGGATGAACTCCCTTACTCCAGAACAAGTCAAAACATGGGACCAATTGGTGCAAGCCTTTTTTTCCAATATTTACCATTGATAAAGACAACAAGGATCATCAAGGAAATCACCAACTTTCAGCAATACAAGGGAGAATCATTGTATGAGGCATGGGAGCGTTTCAAAGAGTTGCAGAGGAGCTGCCCCCATCATAATCTACCTAGGGAATTTTTTCTACAAACAATTTTATAATAGGGTCAATTTAGCAACCAGAAGCATCATCGATGCAGCTGCAGAAGTTTCATTGATGAAGAAGACCATAGATGTTAGATATGACCTGATTGAAGACATCTTTGCTAACAACTACCTTTGATTCAATGAAAGAAGTAAACCACTGCAAATGAAGGAACAAAAAGGGGTTATGTCAGCAAATTTAACAGCTACTTTATTTGCAGAAATTGCATCATTAAGGGAACAGATAAGTGATCTTCAACCTTCATCTAGTTCTTTGAAGTATAGGCATCAAAATTGTGATATTTGTGGAGCATGCAGTCATAATTCATGGGAATGTTATTTGATGAGCACTGAAAGAACTAAACAAACTCATTATTTAAGGTTCTAATAGAGGTCAGGTAATAACCCATATTCTAGTACTTATAATGCTGGATGGAAAAACCATCCAAGTTTTTCTTGGGCTAACCTTGTAGGAACTAATTGGAGACCTCAAAGACCCCCAGGATTCTAGGAAAAGGAAAGTAACTCATATGTTGCCTTAGAGTCAAAGTTTGGAGGTATTGAATCAAGGCTAGAGGTAAAAATAGAAGCCCAAGCTTCAAGGACAGATTCTCAACTTTCACAACTGAGCTCCTAATTTTCAAAGATGATGGAAGTGATGGGTACAATTGGATCGAAGGTGAACAATATCGAGGAGGCATAAGCATAGAGTGATTAGGCACTGAAAAGTTATCAAGTGAGGACTGATTAGTTGATTAAAAATCAAGTATCATCAATCTATAACCTAGAGGTACAGACGGGTAAGCTAGCAACTGTAATATGAACCAGACCCCTAAGTAACCTTACCAGCACTTCAGAACCTTATCAAAAAGAACATTTAAAGTCAATTTGATTAAGAAGTGGAAAGAGTTACCAGAGCCAGTCTTGAAGAAAGTTGTTGACCCAGTGAAGAAAAGTCAGGAAAAAGGTAAGGAGAAAGTCACTGAGGAGAAGGAACACCCATATGTTCCACCTCCACCATATGTTCCAAAATTACCATTTCCTAGGAGAGTGAGTCAAAATCCAGTAAAGACCCAACAAATTTTTAGAAAAATTGAAGAAGTTGTATATGAGTTTTTCTTTACCAGAAGTTTTAGAGCACTTGCCCAAGTATGCTAAGTTCTTAAAGGAATTACTTTCTTGTAAGTGAACTTAGGATTCAAATCAGACAGTAGCATTGACAGTCAGTTACAGCTCTGTGATAACGAACAATATGCCATCGAAACTAAAGGATCCAGGGAGTTTTACTATTCCTTGTATTGTTAATGGTGTTCAATTTTCTAAATGTTTATATGATTTGGGAGCTAGTATTAATCTTATGCCATTTTCTATTTTCAGGAAGCTGAACTTGAATGACATAATGCCAACATCAATGACAATTCTATTAGTTGATCAGTCCATAAAGAAGCTTTTTGGAGTTGTCAAAGATGTTTTGGTAAAAGTAGATAAGTTTGTGATTCCTGTTGACTTTGTCATTCTTGATATTATTGACGATAGAAATTGTCCATTGATTTTGGGACACCAATTTATGAATATTGGTTGGACATTGATTGATGTGAATAATGGTGTTCTGATTTTGCATATTGATTATGAAAAAGTTGAGTTCAACATGAATAGGAGTTTGAAAAGTAGGAAGGAGTCAGATTGTTGTATGAGAATGGATATGATGGATAAGTGTGTGGAGCAGATAACTGGTAGAATGATAAAAAAAAGTGAGAGGGAGTTAGAATTCAATGAAGAAGAGGAGAGTGGAAAGAGAGAGAAAGATGGAGAGGAAGAAGAGAAAAGTGAGAAGGAACCTTTTGGCGAGGATCAAGCCACCCATACCACCTTCCAATAAGAGAGCACCCACCCTATAGTTAAAACCTTTACCTTCACACTTGAGGTATACATTTTTGGGTGAAAATCAAACATTACTTGTGATTATTTCAAACTAGTTGAGTGATGAATAGGAGAAGAAGGTAGTAGAAGTTATAAGGAGGAGGATGAAAGTGATGGGGTGGCAAATATCAGACATCCGAGGGATAAGTCCGAGTGTTATGCTACATAGAATAAATCTCAAAGATGGATGTAAACTTGTGAGGGATAGGCAAAGGTGTTTGAATTCAAATATGCAGGAAGTTGTAAAACAAGAGGTGGTTAAGTTATTGGAAGCAAGAATTATATACCCAATCTCAGACAGTGAATGGGTAAGTCCAATTTAGTGTGTACCAAAGAAAGACGGAACAACAGTGGTGGAAAATGAAAAGGGTGAGGTGATTTTCACATGAACGGTCATTGGTTGGAGAGTTTGTATTAATTATAGGAAGCTTAACTCAGTGACAAAGAAGGACCACTTCCCACTGACTTTTGTGGACTAAATGATTTAGAGAGTTACAGGACATACATTCTACTATTTCTTAAATGGGTATTCTGGCTACAATTAGATATTCATTTATCTAAAAGATCAAGCCAAGACAACTTTCACATGTCCATATGGAATTTTTGCATATAAACAGATGCTATTCGAACTTTGCAATGCACCAGCTACATTTCAGCGATGTATGATGGCCATTTTTACCGACATGATTGAGGATTTTTCGGAGGTATTTATGGATGACTTTTTAGTGTTTGGATATTCCTTTGAGCAATGTCTGGAAAATTTGGATAAGGTTTTCCAACAGTGTGAAGAGGCCCATTTAGTATTAAATTGGAAAAAATACCACTTCTTGGTTCAAAAGGGAATAGTCTTGGGACACAAGATATCTTGTAGAGGTATTGAAGTGGATAAGGCAAAAATTGAAGTCATCGATAAACTTCCTCCGACAAGTAATGTTCAAGGGGTCCGAGCATTTTTAGGGCATGTCAGGTTCTATCGTCAATTCGTAAAGGATTTTTCTTTAATTACTAAACTCCTTACTCATTTGTTAATTAAAGATGTTCCTTTCATTTTTGATAATTGTTTAGTTTCTTTTAACATATTGAAGAAGGCATTGCCGTCAGCACCAGTGTTACAACCACCAGATTGGAGCTTGCCATTCGAGTTGATGTGTTTGGGTGTGTTTTAGGGCAACATAAGGACAAGAAGTTGCTTGCTATTCACTATGCCAGCAGGACTTTGATGGATTCTCAGATTAATTATACCACGATGGAAAAAAATTGCTACCTGTAGTTTTTATTTGTGATAAATTTTGTTCTTACTTACTTGGTTCAAAACTGATTATGTATACAGATCATTCAACACTGAAGTATCTTTTTGCCAACAAGGATGCCAAGCTTTGGTTGATTAGGTGGATCCTGCTCCTACAGGAATTCGATATCGTGATCAAGGATAAAAAGAGAGCAGAAAATTTCGTTGCTAATCACCTGTCAAGATTGGAAGGAGGGGAATCAAGCTTACAAGAAGAAATCAATAAGCAATTCCCTGATGAGATGTTACTCTTAGTACAAGAATCAGACCGTCCCTGGTATGCCGACATTGCAAATTACATTACAGGTGGTATCCTGCCGCCTAATTTAACTTACCAATAATAGAAAAAGTTTAAACATGATTGTAAGTAGTACATGTGGGAAGATCCACTTTTTTATAGAAATTATGCGGATGGACTGATTCGGAGATGTGTTCTTGATAATGAAATTAATGCTATTTTAACTCACTGTCATAATTTTTCTTATGCAGGACATTATGGAGCCAATAAGACAGCCTCAAGGGTGTTGGAGTTCATATTTTATTGGCCAACAATTTTTACGGACGTACAACATTGGGTGAAGAAGTGCGACAGGTGCCAAAGAATTGGGACATATCAAAAAGGGATTATATGCCAATGTCTTTGACGCTATAGGTTGAAGTCTTTGATGTTTGGGGTCTAGATTTCATGGGACCGTTTCTGTCCTCTTATAGAAACAAATATATTTTGGTAAGTGTTGATTATGTATCAAAGTGGGTTGAGGTGATGGCAACACCAACAAATGATAGTAAAGTGGTGCAGAGGTTTCTGAAAAAGATTATCAATAGATTTGGTATGTCGTGGGTGATTATTAGTGATGCAGGTACCCACTTTCGCAACAATCTAGTTGAAGCATTATTGAAAAGATATGGAGTACAGTAAAGGATAACTACACCTTACCACCCCCAGACTAGTGGTCAAGTAAAGGTTATAAATAAAGAATTAAAGAAAATCTTACAAAAGACTGTCAACAGTTCTAAGAAAGATTGCGCAATCAAATTAGATGATGCAATATGGGTGTATAGGATAACTTTCAAGACTAATACGGGGATAACACCTTACAGGCTGATTTATGGGAAAGCTTGTCATTTACCTATGGAGCTTAAGCATAAGGCCTATTAGGCAATCAATGCCATAAATTAGGATTAGAAGGCAGTTGGATAAAAGAGGAAATTGCAGTTAAATAAGTTGGACGAATTAAGGCTATAAGCTTATAATAATGCCAAGTTCTATAAGGAAAAGGTAAAGAGGTGGCATGATGCACACATCAGGAAAAAGGAGTTCCATGCAGGTGATATGGTTTTACTCTTCAACTCTAGACTCTGATTGTTTCCTAGAAAGTTAAAATCTAGATAGAGCGGACCTTTTACAGTAATTAATGCTTTCCCATCTGGAGTTGTCGAGTTACAAAATGAGCATGGAGAAACTTTCTGGGTGAATGGCCACCGTTACAAGCCCTACTATAGAGGACAAGTGCCCACCGAGCGAGAAAGAATATTTCTCGAACCCCGCCTTTGACTAGAGCGTGATCAAAGTCTTGCTAGTAACTTTAAAAACTAGTATGGGTTGTTTTTGTTTATGTTCATTGGATTTTGTGTTTATATTTTATTTTTGTTAGTTTTTGTTTTCTTTGATATAGGGAAAGAAGAAGTAAAATGTAAGCTATGAGGAATACACGAGCCACCACCAACACGATCCTCGATACTAATGCCAACAAGCTTTCTCAAGCCTATTTATTTATTCATTTATGATTTTTTGTATATATTATGCGTTATTGTTATTTGTTGTGTATCACTTTTCCACATTGAGGACAATGTATTGTTCAAATAGGGAGGACTGGTATGCAATTTGCATTGAATATTGCATGTCTTATTTAACTCTCCTTTTTTTTGCATGTTTGTTATGATTTTTCAGGTTTTTATATTAATGTGCCAATTTTTTCAATTTTTGTGTGAAATTGTGTGACTATGTGGATGTTTAGTGGCTGGAATTTTACGTGAATTAGCTTAATATTAAACAATGTTGTTGAATTAGTGATATGTGTTAACCTAGGAAGTTAGATTATAAGTAGCTTTAACATAAACATGTGTGTTGATTAGGATAGGACACTTGGTTTTACATTTAATGTTGCTAATTCACATGTAATTACCGTTAAAAGCCATTAAATCCGTAGACAATCTCAGTTTCCCTTTCATGAATATAATAAGCCAAAAGAATTGAAGTAGGCAAAAAAGAAAAGAAAAGAGTGTGTGTTAATAAGTATTCTGCTGACCCAAAAAGGGTTAAGAATAGAGCTAGTAGCTGATAATGAGCTGTGATCTAATTGAGTAACGGGGGGCATTCATCACAAATCCTTGCTTCAAAAAGCTGGCATGACTCCAACTAAGCTAGCTTAATAAATAAAAAAACTTGGCCTAGTTGAGTAACCGGAGGCATTCATCACCAATATTTGTCATCGCATCAAAATACTAATTTAACGTTACAAAAATGAGAAAAAATGTGTGTGTAATAAAAACCTTATTGATATGATAAATTAGCTAAAAAAAATTTCATGAAAGGATAACTTGGATAGTGAACCATTTGAATGATTAATAATTGTAAATGCATGTCTATAAGTGACATAGGTTTAAAATTGAGTTGTTTATATCTTGATCGATGTGTATGTTTATATTAAAGTACTTAGGCATAACGGAATAAGTCAATACATTGAACTTGTGATATAACTATTGTTTACGATTAAGTTGATTGCATAACGTTCCGAGTCAATAGCCATCAAATTTTACATTGTATGCAAGTATGTTTTTGTGTATTTGTGTTCTCTAGATTTTTTTTTTGTGTTTGATTTTGGTTGAGGATAAGCAAAAGTTTAAGTGTGGGGGAGTTGATAGGTGGCATTTGTACATACTTTTCTTAGGATAATTTGTTACTTAATTGTGATAAATTGATTTTCGTTAACTTGTTTACTTATGTTTTGTCTTAGTTTCATATAATTGCATGATTATGCATGAATGTATGTGAATATGCATGAATGTGTGTGTATTAGGTATTTAAGATTGGGTTTTGAATGACTTTTGCATGGCATTGTTGCACATCTTTTTCTTACGTTATGTTGGTATGGATTGCATGTGTTGTATGCATGATTAAGTGATTAATCTTTTTTTTAATCAATAGGTTTGAAGGTGGTTTTGAGTTATGAAAGGATAGAAGAACCAAAGAGAAAGCAAATCATGTGACCCAAAGGAAAGCTGGAATTTTCTTGCGTCGACCCATCACCAATGTTAAGCTTTCGCAAGATACAATTCTTATTTGATGTTTTTCTTTTTTTAATTCAACAGAAACAGGAGAAATTCAGCTTCAACTTGGTGAAATAACGGCCTACTTTGGATAAGAAATTAATAAGATATCACGGATTGAAGTCAAGATAGAAAACAGAGTTTTCTGGAAAATTCCAATTGGCAACTTCCTACTTCCTACGTCGTTTTAAGCATTAAATGGGGTATAAAAACTCACTTTTAAACCCTAGAAAAGGGGAAGGTCGTGCAAGACATCCAAGGGAGAGAGAAGAACGCATTTGTGAGAGAAAAATCAAGAGATTTCCAGGTGGAATCAAAGGATTTCAAGGAGACAAAGCTGCCACCATAGAATTCCAGCTTTGCTGTTCAACATATAAGCCTTACTTCTTCTCTTTTCTTGCTTATTTGTTGTATTTTTTTGATTGAGAAGGATGTATGGATATGTTATGAACATGTTGGATGAGATTTTGATGGATTTCTAAGTAGTTATTAGGTTGTTATTGCCTAAACTATGTAGTACCTCACTTTATTCAACGTTATGTATGTGTTTGATGTTGTTTGATGTTTATAGTATATGGCTGTCCATACTTAGCTCACATAGAGATATGGAGTTAAGAAATGTGTTAGTAAGTTCCATGAGAGTGGGCTTACACCAAGAACACTCTATATATCAAGTTACCTTGCCATTTAGAGAGAGATCTTGAATGGAAAAGTAGCTGTCCAAAAATCTGTTCATATCCTTTTAATGGTTAAGTGGAAAATGGGAAGTGAGAGCTTACATAATTCATTTAGATCATTAAATAGGGCTTATTTGGTTAAAGTAATGAGAGTGATAAAACCAGGAGATTAGGAAATTTTGGACTAAATATAATGAACATTGCTAAAGTGAGGGAATACATGGTTAGGTAATGACAATCCTAAGTTGTTAAATTGATACTTTGATTCACCATTTTCTAAATTTGTGTTCTTACTTTTATGACTACCCTAAAGTGTGTATGTATGACTCTTAATTTTTATATTTTGGATCTTTCAAATCTAATTATTTTAGTTTACTGAACAAAATAAAATTTGAATCATTTCGATGACTAGCCAATCCCTGTGGGACGACACCTATCTATGTTGTGATTTCCGATCTGTATACTTACAGAATAAAAGGTTTTAATTTAAAATTCAGAAATTATTTATCAGAATCTCCTAAAAGAACTCAACAAAATCTTCATCTATCTAATTTCTAATGTCCCTAGTCCAATTTCTCTTTATGATTATAGACCCGTTTCATGTCATAATCTGATTTATAATTTTATCTTTAACATTTTAGCTTTAAGGCAGAAGTTTGTTCTCAGGGAGATTATCAGCCTATTTTAAGGAGCTTATATGTGAGGAAGGAGTATAAGTGATAACATTTTGATTGCTTAATAATTGTTCAAATGTTATCACAAAAGAGATAAGGAATTATGAATACTTATTTTAATAAAGCTTTTGAATCTTTAAACTAGAACTTCTTTTTTAGCTCAATGGATACATTAGGTCTCCCTAAAAAGTTCATTAACTAGGTTATGCAATGTGTCACCACATCTTCATTTTCCATTCTAGTTAATAGATAACCTCTAAAGATGTTCAAAGTCTTTAGGGGGCTTAGGAAGTGGGATATCTTATCCCTTTACTTATTATACCTCTTTATAGAAATACTTACCAGACTCATTAGTTTAAACATATCCGAGGAAATTTTTTTTAAAAGATAATTGATTTCATTAAATGAAGATTATATATAAAGGTACAAAAGATCTAGATTACAAAGGATTATGATTCCTAGCAATCATCTTAGTCATGTTAGTTTAATCCAATGACTATCTCTTCTTCATGTTAGTGGAAAGGTTAGCTGTAATTTTTTTTACTACTAAAGCCAATCTACATTAAAGTATAATTTTCTAATATAACATATTTATTCTTCTAATCTCTTGTCTAAAAATTATGCAATTTCTTTCTGTCTAGATGTAATACACCGTTGAAGCCCAATTAATCTTATGTGCTTTATAATCTACTTGATTCTTCATTTTAATACTCCCCAAATAAATGATAGTCTCATTCCAAAAATCCACTAATTTGCTGATGTTCAGAATAGCTTGCAATCCTCTCCAGGTCTATATTGCATAACTCACAATTTAGTCTATTGATAGGGATCTTGATTCTATCCTTTGTAAGTAGTCCTCCATTCATTCCCAACCAAATAATGAAAGAGTGTGTTAGACTGATATCCTTGTTCTATACTAGGTTTGTCCACCCCCACCTTTGTGTTTTGTTTTTTCTGCAGAAGAAACTTGCAAGCTTTTGTGTTAAAATTCCTAGATTTGTCAATTAACTACTGAATTTCATCTTTTTCACCCCCTGACAACTTGGCATATAATCCAATATGATCTTAGCACTTCCAATATTGTGGTAGGGCCACATCCACTAGTTATTTCTAATTAGCTTGCTTACTATGGTTTTATGATTCACTACCAACTTCAGTTGTTATATCTCTTCTACTATGTATAGGGGTCATTTTCATTCCAAAAATATGTGTTATCATCATTCTCAATCTTGTGAAACACTAGTTTTAGCATCCACTTCCTTGTCCCCAAAATCTCCTTTAAGATCCTGGACATATCCTTCCTATGCTTCAATATCCATATGTTGTTACTTTTTATGAATACATTGTGTATCCATTTCAACCATAGATCCTCCTTTTTGTTGCACAACCATCACAAGTTTTTTGCTAATCTTACTTTTTTGGTCATCCTTACAAAATATATTCCCAATCCCCCTTGATATTTAGTTCTACATACTTTACATCAACCTATCTTTGCTTTGCTTCTACCTTAGTTAAAAGCATTCCAAAAGGATTCCCTAAGTTTTCTGTCTAGTTCCTTGAGAATACTCTTTGGAAGGGATAAATGGTTAATCTAATAGTTTGTAAGGTTGCTCAATATTGACTGTATTAGTTAAAGCATGCCACCGTAGCTAAAATACCTATTACTCCACTGATTAATTCTTCCATGAATAGAATCCAATAATGGTTTACAATCTATAACATTGATTCTTCTTTGGGAAATTAGCATGCCTAAATACTTAAATGGTAGGTTCCTTTGTTTCAACCCCATCTTTATTGCTTTAGATGTTACCTCTCTGTTGGAATTGCATGATAAGTAGAACCAACTCTTCATTAGGTTGCTTCTTAGTCTTAAGATCTCTTGGAACTCCTCCATAAATTGCATAATTTAACCCTACAAAACAATAACAAGTCATCTGCAAATGCTGGGTGTGTAAGCTTTATACCTTTATCTTTGTAATAGAATTGGAATTCAGGATGTATCCTTATATTTCTTGCAAGGAGAGTTGACAAGGCCTCCATACAAAGTACAAACAGGTAAGGGATAGGGGATCCCCTTGCATTAGTGCCCTCCTAGCTTTTATTAGTTTGGTAGATTCCCCACTCACCAAAATAGCCATTAATGCAGTCATTACATATTCCTCTACCCATTCTCTAAACAAGAGTGGGTAACATGCCAGTTTTAAGATGTTAAAAAGGAATCTCCAATTGATTAAATTATAAGCCTTAGCTAGATCCATTTTCATGATGCAATTTTTCATTTTCCTCTTTAAATTGTATCATTCCAATAGTTTCTAAAAAAGAAGTATGTTAGTGCCCACTGACCTCCCTTTAATTAAAGAATTTTGTTCAAGGCTAATAATCTTCCCCGAGGTTATTTTCAACTATTTTTAGTATTTTTATTGTTTTAAAAGGGATATTGTAACAAGTAATTACCTAAATTGCTCCACTCTTTTGGTATTGCTTTGTTTAAGAATGAGGCACATAAATGTTTTATTCCACTCCTTGAGAATAGTTTTTATCTAGAAAAACTCTTGTACTGCTTCTAAAACTTCTTCCCCCAAGATATCCCAGTTTTTCTAGAAAACCTACCATTGTAGCCATCTAGCCTTGGAGATTTGTCAAAGATTATTAAGAAGACAACTTCCTTGATTTCTTCCTTTGTTACTTCCTTTACCAACCCTACCTTGTCCTCTTCATCTACCTATTTAATTTCTGTTAACATCTCTTTTGGTATTTCCTTCACATAAGTTTTAATTCTATACTAATTGGTAAAGTATTCAATTGCAATTCTTTTTTTTTGCTTTCTTGGTTTTTATATTTTTGGCCTGCATCATCTTCCAGAATTTTAAAGGAATTTTTGTTTCTCCTGGCTATAATAAAACTCATGAGATATTTTATGCATCTCTTACCCTTCTTGTTTTTTTTTCTTATCAGTGTGTTGGTACTTATCAAGACTTTATTGTACTTGGTTACCAGTTCAGATTGTTATTTCCTTAACTGCATGCCTTTACGTCTTGCTAACAATCTTTTCTGGCATTTCTTTAGTTCATCTAGTTCTTTTACTTTTTATTTGTTTGGCTTTAATTTTTCTCTACTAAGTATTTTCAGACTATTCCTCAAGGCCTTCAACTTCATAATTAATTTATAACCCTTAGACCTAGAACCTCTAAATCCATCCCCTCCCTGAGTATATCCCTAAATTTTGGATTATCCATCAGGTGATTAAAAATTCTAAAAGGTGCATTCCTCTTCCACTCACTGGTTATTATATCCACTACTATGGAGTTATGATCTGAGACACTGGTTCTTCAAAAATGGAATTGCTTAGAGGAAACTACTTTAACGACTTGTCATTCACCATACATTTGTCAAGCTTTCTCAGGAAAACTAGTCACTAGGTTGTTTATTATTCCAAGTAAAAGCATTTTCATACAATTTCATATCTGTCAGCCCTATTCTCACCACCATTTCCTTTAACTCTTTACAATCTACTTACTTCCAGCTTCTCCCTCCTTTTGTTTCATTCGAGTTGAGAGTATTATAGTCTCTAAGCATTGTCTATGGAATACTAATGGTGTTGCTAACTTTTTCAAGTTCACCTATATACGTTACCTTTGGAATTTATAATTGTCTAGATACAAAGTTGTGACACCAATCACCTTATCAGTTTCTTTAATCAGGACTTCACAATGTATTAGTTGATCAGTCTCAAAATGTTTCACAATTTCCACCTTTTGAGGGTTAAACCCTATTATATCTCAACCATTTATATGTTGGTCATGATTTGTAGCTACCTTCCATCCCTTGTCTAGGAACCATAATTTTTCCCCATTTGTGCCATCTTTATTTTGGTTTCCAACAAATAAAATTTAACTTGCTATTCTTGATCAATTCCTTAACTGCAAGTAATTTATTTAGGTTATTAAGACCTTTAACATTCCAAGCTGCTAACTTCATCATTTTTTTTCTTTTTCCCTGATCTTTTCCTTTTGGATTTTCTATTCATGCCTAAACAAACAAATCCTATGTCATGTTTACTACTTGAAGTTTCCCCTCTTTCCATCACAACAATGTCAATCATCTTTTCTTCTTGCCTTTTCTTCTTGCCTCATTCCTATATCCTCATTCACCTGTTTCCCTTTTTCTGTCATGTTAATCTCCACAAGATTCATATACTAGTTATTTTGTTCTTCATTGTATGTCTCTTTTTCTACTAGGGTGTCCTCCACTTGATCTGGAATTTCGTCAATTACCTGTTCCACCTCTTGGTTTTCTTTTTTTCTCTGTACTTATATCTCTTCTCTAACCTTAAGTCTACACATATATGTAACTCCTATAGTATCTTCTTCAAGTTCTCTATTCTCCTCTAGATTCATATTCCTAAGGGTATCAGGTAGTTTCTTTGAAATGTCTATATCTATACATACCCTAGCAAACCTAATTCTCTTTGTTAAGTTAGTATTTTTCATCTAATCCTAGTGGCTTACTAATCTTACTTGCAATGTAACGCATACCTTTATTAACCAATAGTCCAAAGGAACCTTATGGATATTAACCCATAATGGGGTTGATTCTAGTTTACTCCTGTCCAATGTAACACCTGGTTACATTTCTTAATGAGAATTTGATGACCCATCATATGTCATGGCCCTACTTCTAACACTTTTTATGCATTTTCTTTTTTATTAAACTTGAACATAAAGAGTTCATCTTCATTTACCATTATTTTCACTGAACCCTTATTTCTCCATGTAGTATTGGCCCATTTGCTAACAATTGGAAATGCCAACCTATTCTTCAGAAAGAATCCCACAAGCAATGTACTTCATTTCTTTGCTCTTATTATAACACTTCTAGTAGGCCCTAGATTGGCTTCTCCAATAGAGCTCCATATGGTCTTCTCCTTCTCCACTAGTTGTTACTACCTTTCTAAGGTACCTTTTATCAATGGAAAGTCTATGGTGTTTATCTGCTAAGGTGTGGTTACTTTAGTAGGTACGAGTTCTTAGGTTTTTCAAGGATTATTCTCGAGTTTCTCCTATTCCATTTAGGTGGTCGTTAGGTTCCTATAAAGGGAAAGTGGTTTGGAGGTTAGTGTTTAGTAGTTGTTGGCTATTGGGTAGTAGGGAGCATGTTTGTCTGGTGGAGGATGTGGAAGGAGACACAGAAAGCTATAGCTATAATAAGAGAAAGTTCATCGAATACACTATAGTGGAAAGAAATAGCTATAATATGATTGGCTTTTTCAATATCTAATTTGTAGCTTGATTTATTATTACTCTATGATGCAATATAAAAATTAATTAATGTGCCCACTAACTTCTTAAAGTAGTAAAAAAAACATATCAATTTTGAGTTATAACCCTAATAATAGTAGCTTTTACATCTTAGTAGGCTTCAATGTGATTAATGAATTGTCAACTTTAACCAAGGGCTTCAAAATCAACAAATTACATTAAAATATATAAGGGCCTTATAATAACTAGGAGGCTATCATTCTCTGATTGTCTAATTAACTGAATCTAAAAGAGATAAATAACTAATGTAATAGTATGATTGTATAATGGAATACTACAACTTATTATCTCAATATAGAATAATTTACCTATCTATTAGAGCTCTAATATAGCAATGTTAAAGGAGATAATGAAGACCATTAAAAAGATGCTTAAGAAGTTCCTCTAATTTGGTAATGAAGACCATTAAAAAGATGCTTAGGAAGTTCCTCTAATTTGGTAATCAAGACCATTAAAAAAATGCTTAGGAAGTTCCTCTAATTTGGAATTAAGTATAAAGCTAAAGTTCATTGATTAAAAATGGTCCAGAGTCTATTTGTAAAATGAGAATAGGGGTCTTAGGATCAATTCAATTAGAATCTTAAATACGATGCTCCTAATCAAGAGACTCTAAAAGATTTGTACTATAAAGAATCCCTTTAGGTTTAGTGGATACAAATAAACTTCTTAAAGGGAATGAGTATATAATTAGTTAAGCCAAAAGAAAATACTTCATGGACCTTAAGGAAAATTTTGTAGCTGATGAATTCAGTTAGCTTGGTTATCAAACACAATATAATTAATGGAAAAAGTACTTTATTTTGGTTTTATAACTGATATAAATTAGGTATTCTTTATAAACTACAAGAATTTGACATACTCAAAGCAATCATGCCAATCAATACTAAAATGGAAGCAATTATAGAAGTTAATAGTTGGAGTTGACTAGTTCATGCTTTAAAGGGCGTTAGCTGATCACAAACAACCTCTATATATACTTTTATAGTCCGTCCAAATAGGATTATGTCTTATGGCTCTATAATTACTGTACGTAATTCTTTAACCTCTCATATAGGAAGATATTAGTGGTGTTTAAAGTATAACTAATAGACACAAGCTTGTCCATATTTCTAATATAATCCTATGCATTTCCTTTATCCTTTGGTTTGCTATTAAATGCAATTTAGAGACTAAATATGGCCCTAAATTATCTTATATGGATCCCACTTATGTCCTTTTTCAAGATAGTAATAAAGGCCTAAACCATCTTTTCTTCAACTATAAATTCTCCATCATTCTTTGGAATAACTTTCTCACATTTTAAAGTCCCAATTATAATTGCTTTTAATGGAAATACACTGTATCTTGGGTTATGAATCTTAATTGTCATATAGAAAGTAATTTAAACATGTTCAGGATAGCTTCTTATGCAATAATATGCATCTTTTAGTTGGAAAGAAACAAAATGATCTTTAAGAGAATTCAAAATAGCTTAGATCACCTATCAAAGGCTCCAATGTAAGATTAAAGAAACTCCTATTATGAGGAACTTAACTGAAACTATAAGCATAGAATGGATCATTATATGTAACTTGTAGTAGGGGTGTGAAGAAGTTTATGTAATGGAATTTTCTTGCTTAAGTACTAGTTTGTTTACAAATTTTTATGTAGAATCGTCCTTGTTTGTGATGTATATGAGGTAGCTTAAGGCGTCTTCAACTCTTATTCACACCTTTTATGGTGTTTATGTGATACTACTTATATTAGTGTTTTATAGCTACTCTAAGCTTTCTTAATCTTTATTTACTTTCTAAAAAATAAAATAAATATTATTTTATAAAATAAGAATAAGACCTAAATTTCTAAAAAATTCATACATAAGTGGACCCTTTTATTGAGCATTTGATCCTCATCAACCAAACTCAAAATTGGACTTGCCAAATATGACTTCCCTAATTCCTCCCTATCTCAAAATTGCTCTGTCAAATCTTAACCAATTTCATTGTAAACGTATGTAATTCTAGAAGTGAAAAGCCATAGATTCTTCTTGAGAATGCTACTAAAAATAAATTAGTAGTGAAAGAATCTTTTAGAATTACATTTTAATTTTAGTAGCATTCTCAAGAAGAATCTATGACTTTTCACTTCTAGAATTACATATGTTTACCATGACATTGGTTAAGATTTGACAGAGCAATTTTGAGATAGGGATGGAGTTAAGTATCCAAATCACATTAAGAGGGAAATTTAATATGAATTGGAGTTTAAGAATTCATGAAAAGAAGGATCTTAACATGATGAAACAAATGAAGTAGATTAGTGAAATAAGAGCATCAAGAAAGATGAAATTCCTTATTTTTTAACAATTTATCTATATTACCTTACTCAATTATTTCATTCTTTAAATTGATTTTAATATTTTTCATTGATTTAATAGTAAAACTTAGTAAAAGTTATATTTTATAAACATAAAAAGCATAATTGGAAAATCATTGAAGCAAATAAAAAGATTGGTAAAAAAATCAATTTCAAGTCATCTTTGGCATTTATATCATTCATATTAGTTCTCTTATCTCTAAGTTAACTAAGAATTTTGAGATTTTTCATAACCATATAAAGCTTTTTATTAAACTTAAAATCTTTATATCCTTACATTTAAGTGACTATGTCTTTCATCACTAGATCATCAAAGCCTTCTAAGTTTGACAGATAATCAAAGAATTTAAAAGGATCATTCTTAATCTAGTAAATGCCTAAATTATTTATTTTAATAAAGGAATGATCAAAGATCAAGGTATTACCAAAATAAGTAGTACTTAAGGGGAATTCACTTATCCATTTCTAATTAATTAGGACTTTATGCAATTTCCTACTAATTAGACAATTTTCTTTTTTTTTATTAGACCAAGTAAAGGATTGATATTATAATTAAGATATGAGACACTAATGCAAGAAATATTATCTATGAATTCCTATCATATATACCTAAGACAAGAGTTACTCCCTTCAAAGTCTGAATAGGACATAGTATAATTAAAATCTCTAAACACAAATAGTTGATATTATTGGATAAGTCCCTCAAATCATTCCACAAGTGTGATCTTTGAAATGCAAAGTTGAAAGAATAAATGAAAGTAATGTAGATGGTAAAAAGGTAGGGAATAAAGTTCAAGGATAAATGGATTAATTGTTTTGATAAGCTCACCTGGAGTATTTTCACTTTGTTAAGGCATAAACTATGATAATTCTCCTATTGAAATGGTGGTGATTATTTAAGAGGAGCTTTGAATTTTAACTAAAATGTTATATCCCTTTATCAAAACCTTGAGCTTTATTTTTGTTTCAAGAAGACCTACCATACAAGGGTTTTTACTACTAAAATAGTCTTTTGTAATTTTTTGCTTCAAGGAAAATTCAATCCTTAAACATTCTAGTCAATTATTGACATTAAGGGTGTTAATTTATGATTTGAGGCCTATTTTAGATTTCCTTCTAACTCTTCTTCTAGAGTTCAAAGCAATATCTTTGGATACTTCTCTATTATCGTTCAAAGTTTCCATTTGTTGAGTGAAATTTAATATAGAAACCTTTTCATTTAAGGGAATTTAGGAATTAATTAGTGAGCTAATTAAATCATACTGAGGAGGGATTGAATAGCTCATGATCAAAGGATGGGACTGTAGATGAGATAATTAGTGAGAGTTCAATGTTGCAAGATCATAGGATTAATCCAAAGCTATAGTGTTAAGATTTATATTTTTCTTTATTAAGACTTTGTCTGTATTTGAATTGTTACTAATATTATTAGAATTACATGTTCCTTGTCCCAATGAAAAACTTATATCTTTAGTAACTGAGATAGTATACGACCCACTTGCTTTTTCCGTTATTAGTTCAATATAATCACCTTATAGGAAAATCTTGCTTGTAAGTCTCCATATTTTGTACCATTGACTATGAGTTGACTTCCATTGATAAAAGATAGCATCTTCAGTGTCTCTAAGGTTACAACTCTCTTCCAGCTTTTGTTTGAATTTTAAAATAGTATCAATGACAATTTGAAGATTCCACAAAATTTATATAGTACATTAAGTTTCAAATATTAATATTTACATAAACCAATTAGATAGAATCAAATTAACAGTAGTAAAAACTCAAATATAATAGCTCTTCTCTTCTCCATATAGAAACATGACTGTTAAACTAACCAAGGTTAAGGTAGTGTACTAAAAATTAAAATATACTAGTCCCTCTCTTCCAAATATAGGAACATGGCTATTAACATAACCATGTGTAACGCAATATCCTAATTTAAACCTGATCATAAGATTAATACAAATATAAACATGCTTGAGTTTAAAGCTATATAAAACTAAACCAAATGTAAAGAAAAAAGAAACAAGGACAAATACAGATACAGATACAGATACAGATACAGATACATCTATGCTTCAAGACATATATGATAAACAATTAATTAAATATAATTAAATGCCTATATTTAATGTGTTTTTCTTGTTATTTAATAGTTTTATAGCATTATTGGTACTTATTTCACTTTGAGTGTGTTTGTAGTTGATTATTGCCTTCATAAACTAAGAGGAGATACATTCGGGTGAAATTATGCTATGTAATGGAAGAACTAGAGCAATTGTGGGTTTACACGGCTATGTTAGTGATTGTGCGAGTCATTGTAAACTTGTGGAGCTTTAGCAACATAATTCCTACCTATTTGTAGTTACACACCCCGCGTATGTTGATATACACGACCATGTATATTGCTTGTGTAAGTCTCTATGATCATGTAATTCACAATTTAAGGTGTTTTTAGAGATACACGGTCACCTACATGGTCGTGTAAGTGATCGTGTATGTCCCAAAAATCCTAGTTTTTCTAATAAAAGGATATTGTTGAAGACTACATGAGAGGAGGCAGAGAGGAAGCATTTTTTAGTTTTAAAACAACAGAGAAGAGTAGTTATGAATAGAGAATGAAGAAAACACGAATTTTACAGCACAAGATCTAATGGAGAGAATCTTAAAGTCTAAATTACAAGAAGATTTCTTTAAAGACATAAGCAAGATATATAGTATGAATTATTTTATTTCTATTTGTTCTTTTGAATATTTGTTATTGGATTTGCTTTCTATGTTTAGGAACTAAATTGTCTAGTGCCTAGGTGTGATGAACTCCAATTTTTAATGATAAGATGATATAATCTTTTATTGAATGTGATTTTTATTGATTGATTTATTATGATTCCATTATGTATTATATTTTTGAACCAATATATTTGGAATGTTAGTCCAATGTTTGATTTCATATGATTGAGATTGAGAAATCCTATGATATAATCTTTTATTGAATGTGATTTTTATTGATTGATTTATTATGATTCAATTATGTATTATATTCTTGAACCAATATATTTGGAATATTAGTCCAATGTTTGATTTCATATGATTGAGATTGAGAAATCCTTTCATGTGAATAGATATACCATAATTGGAAAGAGTTGCATGCAAATCTAAAGATAAGTGGACATAAATCCTCTATATTAGGTTCAAAACTAATAGTGAAATTCCCGAATCAATAATGCAATCTTCGGGGTTTTAACTAGAAAGAGATTTCAGTTAATCAACCAAGGGTTATTTGTTAATAGTCTTAAGAAAGATATTAACATAAGATAGGAATTTCAACAGTCCAATAATCAATAATTTAATTGCATGATAAAGGTTTAGTATTAAGATATATCTTTGTGGGGTTCATCACCTAGGTACTACTTACTTGATATTGATTATTCGTAGTATTTTCTTTATCTAATTTTATTATTATTTCAACTTTAGTTTAGTTTGTTTGCTTTAATTTTCAAGTAAATTCACAACCTAATTCGGCGGTTAGATAATAGAAAAAGGTTAATACTATTACTTACAATCCTTGTGAGATTGACCCGTACTTGCTAGTGTTAGTTACTACTACATTAAGTACTTGCGGTTAAAACTTTATATCTTTGTAAATAAAATAATTCAATCAAATTTGTGGCACCGTTGCTATGGATTATAATATTAGGAACGCCTAGCTTTTATTAATCTAGCCATTATTATTTTATTTTATTTTTGTTTCTAGTTTATCTATTTATTTTATTCTTTTTTATTTTTTTCTTTCATATGTCTTAAGGTCAATTTATAACCCAAAGTAATCCGTCAACCTTAGTATACAAAGATCCAGAGATTGAGAGAACAACATATAGAATCTTCACAGGGCATAACTTAAAGAGTTTGAGTTAGATCGGCAAATAGAGAACCTGAAAGGTCATACTGATACTAAATAATTAGGAACCATAGCAGACTAACCAAGAATGATGTTTGATTACAATTGACTTGACTTGACAAAAGCAGAGTCCAACAACTTCAGACCGACTTTTAACATTAACAATTTTAAAATTAAGCAAAGTGTCATTTAGATGGTTCAATAGTCTATTCAATTTGATAGGTTACAATGTGAAGATCCTAATGCACATATCTCAAACTTTATAGACATTTATGATACTTTCATGATTAATGGTACCAATGACGATGCAACCAGATTGAGACTATTCTTATTTTCATTAAGAGGTAAGGTGAAACAATGGTTAAATTCTTTACCTAGATCATCAATTATGACATGGGATCAAGTAGCAAAGAAATTTCTTTTGAATTACTTTCTGCCAGCAAAGACTGCTAAGTTGAGGAATGAAATCCCCTCTTATTTCTAGGCTTATTTAGACGTATTATATGACACATAGGAGAGTTTAAGGAGATGTCGAGGAAATGCCCACATCATGGTCTACCACTATGGAGGCAAATTCAAACCTTCTATAATGGGCTAAATCAATTCTCAAAGTAGACGATAGATGTAGTGGCTAGGGGTAGTTTGAATAATAAGACACTAAAAGCATCACATGACCTCATTGAAAACATGGCTATGAACAATTATCAGTGGTGCTCCTCTCAAGTAAGACTTAACAAGTCAATAGGGGTATATGAAGTACATACAGTGGCACAATTGGCAAACCAAGTTAAAGCTCTAAGTAGAAAGATTAATATACTAACTATAAATCCATAATGTTAAGCTATACCGTATGAAATGTGCTGGTTAGAATATTTAGGTCAAAATTTTCAAACATTACTGCCTAAACATGTGGATTATATAGGGAATGCTCCTAGACCCTAGAACAATCCATACAACAATACTTATAATCCAAGATGGAGGAATCAACCTAATTTATCTTTGGGAAATCAAGGGCAAACAAAGAATAACCCTTAAATAGGATTTCAGCAATAGCCACCTTAGACTTAAAAGCATGAAGTTCAATCTTGTTCAATATTCAAATGGAGATATCAAAGAATGGAGGCTTCTATATGTAACTTCGAGGTTCAAATCAGTCAACCTAGAAAATTAGTATTTGAAAGATAATAAGGGAGTTTGCCTAGTACTACTGAAACAAATCCTAAAGAACATGTAATGGCAATCACCCTTAAAAGTGGAAAACAACTTCAAGAAGAAAATTAATGCCACAAAAATAAGGAGAATACCAAGATTCAAGTAAAAGTTGAAGGTGAAGGACACCCTAAAAAAGTCTAGGAATTTTAACCTACCATCCCTTATCCTGCCAAATTGAAGAAAGACCTAATGGATGTACAGCTTTATAAGGTCATTGAACTATTTAAGCAATTATATATTAACTTAACTTTTGTTTAAGCTCTTATGCAAATGCTACAGTATTTGAAATGTTTAAAGGAGCTATTAGAAAATAAGAAGAAGTTGGAGGAGTTAGTGATTTTAACACTGAGTGGAAGATGCTCAGAAATTCTGGAAAGCAAGCTACCATAGAGGCTCACAGATCTAGGGAGTTTTACTATCCCTTGTCAAATAGGTAATTTCAAAATAGACAAGGCTTTAGCCAACCTAAAGGCCGATATTAATATGACGTCCTAGTCATTATTTAAGAAAATAAGAATAGGTGAACTAAAACCTACTAGGATAAGTTTGCAGTTGGTAAATAAATCAGTAAAACATATTAAAGGCATTACAGAGTATATTCTTATCAAGATTAATAAGTTTATGCTCCTAATAGACTTCGTGATTCTTGATATAGAGGAAGATGTAGAGGTATCTTTAATCCTTGTTCGACCCTTTTTAGCAACTACTAAGTCAATTTTTGATGTTGGTAAAGGCAAGTCAATACTAAGGGTTGGGGATGAAGAGGTTTTAGTTAAAATGTCTAATGTCATGAATCCTAACCTCGAACTTATTAATGGCGAATTATGTAATGATTCACTTTAGGATATTTCATACGACTCCTCTGGTAAAGGTCCACTAGAGCTTTTACAAGTTCAAGGTAGTAAACGAAAGGAAAAATATAGCAATAGGAGTAGTAGGTAGCTTACTTACAGTTTATGGAACCTATGATAAGACTATAAAAACTCAATCTTTGGATGCCACCTTAAGCATAAAAGGTACGTGAAGCTAATGATGTTAAATAAGCGTTACTTGGGAGGCAATCTAAGAATTAAGATAGGTTTCATTTTTATTTTATTTTGTTTCCCTTTTTTTATTAGTATAGGACTTAATTGATTTCTAATGGATGCTTTATTTGTTTTTCTTTTCTCTCTTATTATTGATGTATTTTTCTTATTTTCTATGTTCTTTTAGTTTGTGATGTATGAACATTAGTGCAATGTTATTTTATGTTATGATTTTTTATTATCATGTTCTTGTTTATTTAGTTTATTTTTTATTATTTTTTATTTTATCTTTTTATCCTTTTGTTTATATTTTGCAAGGATGGATGTATCTAATATAGGACGGATCTTCCTTCAATTTAGAACTTTACACATCTTTTTATTCAAGGCAATACCAATTGAAACCTTTCTCATTTTTTGTGTTTTATTGTTATTTTATTTTTATGTGCTTCAATTTTGTATACTGGGGACAATATACAAGTTTAAGTGTAGGGCAGGGATTTCTTAAGTTTATTATAATCTTGTTTACTAAATCTTATTAATTGATATCCTAATTTAGTTAAAATTTTTCCATAATACTTTAGATTATTATTAATGATTGAATTGAATTAGTATAAAAAGGATTAAAGTTTAAAGAAACTTACTTTTATAAGTCATATTTTTAGTAATCATTGAGATAATTAATTTGAATAAAATTGTATATTATTTACATACAAGGCCATTTTTGTGAGCTTTTAAACCTAAGAGGAAACACATCATTATTTTAAGCTCTTTTTTTCTTTCATATGTATTATCATATATAGTTGGATAATTCTAGAGTTTGCTTTTATTATTCATATTAAGATCACATTTGTTAAATTAGAAGCATTGAAATCATAAAGGCATTTAGATTCAACCTTTGTTTTATCCAATTTTCTTGTTTATTATCCTACTATATTTTATCACTTAAGAGTAACAACTTTTGAGACTTAGCCCTTTCATTGATTATAACCACATTAATGGCTTTTACCTTATTTTTCTTGAATCCTTTTCATTATTTTTGAACCCTGAAGGTTATTTACAGTTATGTAATTGCTTGAAAATTAAATTTGAAAAGGTCCAATATTTCTTTAATTATTGGTACATGATGAATGCTTGAAAAAATGTTGCAAGCTTAAAAAGTGAAATAAAAAAGAAAAAGAGTGTTAAAGTTATCGCACCAATGGAATTATGGTGCGAAGGACCTATATTGTGAAGAACTAAGTTGCATGTAATGTTTTTTACGTATATTCCCTTCAATATTATCATCCTTTTTATTATCTCTATCATACCTCAACCTAAGCCCCATTAAAACCTTGTATTAAGACATTTTAATTTTTTTTAGTTTACTTATAAGTGGTGGTGATATGATTTTATTGCATGGTTATGGTAAAGAATCCTTCTATGCATTGATTTGAGAGTTCTTACACTTTTCTCCCTAAAAACTTTGAGTGCATTAAATGAATCCTTGGTAAGGTTGTAAAAATTTGTGCTTTTAACTTCAAAAAGATTGTATTTGTGATTGCTCTTAATATTGACTTATGAAGGTTTATTCTATAATGACTTGAATCTAATTATATGTTAATTTGATTGATATGATATGATGATCTAGAGTGTGGATAAACATATTGAGGTTAATAAGGGATGAATGTTTATAAGTTTGATGATTTAGATTATGATTTGCTCGAGAACAAGAAAATGCTTAAGTGTGGGGATATTTGATAAATGGTTAATTGACTATATTTATATTTAGTGTGTTTTATTGGTTATTTAATGATTTTATAGTATTTGTGGTACTTATTTCACTTCAAATGTATTTTTAGCTAATAATTAACTTCATAGACCAAGAGAAGATGTATTAGGGTGAAATTGTGGCATGGAATGGAAGAAATTGTGGAATTATAAGGCCATATATGTTAACCTTATAAGTCACTATAAATATGTGGAGCTTTAATAACACAATTCATGCCTGTGTGCAGTTACACGCAGCATGCACAGCCATGTATATTACCCATGTAAGTCTTTGTAATCATGTAAAGTCACAATTTAAATTGTTTTTGGAGATACATGGTCACCTACACGGTTATGTAAGGGATCATGTATAATACAGAAACCTTAGTTTTTACTATAAAAGGATATTATTAAAGGCTACATGATAGGAGGCAGAGACGAAGCATTTTTTTAGTCGTAAAAAACACTAGAAAAGAGGTAGTTATGAATAGAGGATGAAGAAAACAAGAAGATTACATCATAAGATCCAATAAAGAGCATCCTTCAATCTAAATTGTAAGAAGATTTCATTAGAGATAAAAGGGAGATACAAGATATGAATTTTTATTTTTATTTGTTCTTCTAAATTTTTGTTATTAGATTTGTTTTCTATGTTTAGGAACTAAATTGTTTAGGGCTTAGGTGTGATGAACCCTAAGTTGTGATCATAATATGATATAAATTTTTATTCAAAGCAATTTTATTGATTAATTTATTACAATTCAATTGCACATTATATTCTTAAACTAATATATCCGGAATATTAGTCCAATGTTTGATTTAATATGATTAAGATTGAGAAATCCTTTTGTAAGATAGATCTAACATAATTGAAAGGAACTTCATACAAACCTAGAGATAAGTAGATATAAATCCTTTATATTAGGGTTAAACCAAACAGTGAAATTCACGAATCCATAATACAATATTAGAGGTTTTAACTAGAAAGAGATTTCAATTAATCAACTGAGGGTTAGTTACTAATAATCTTAAGAAAGATATATAAGATAGGAATTTATATGATCCAATAATTAATAATTTAATTGCATGATAAAGGTTTTGTGTTTAAGATATCTTAGGGGGATTCATCACCTAGGTACAACTTATTTGATATTGACTATTTATAATATTTTCTTTATTTGAGTTTATTAATATGCCAACTTTAGTTTAGTTTGTTTTCTTTAATTTTCAAGTAAATTCATAACCTAATTTGGTGATTTGATAATAGAAAAAAGGTTAATATTAGTACTTACAGTCCTCGTTGGATCGACCCATACTTGTCAATGCTAGCTACCGTTATACCATACACTTACGGTTAAAACTTATAACTCTCTATAAGCAAAGTAATTCAATCACTATACTACTCCTTATATGAACTATAGGTGAACGTAGGAAAGAACATCCTCATGTTAGATGTCGGGTACTACTCTTTGTCTTCTCCAAAGATAAACACAGGAGTTAAACATAATTATACTTTTGGTCATTCGTAAACAATCCCAGGCTATACAAAACCATATATGTCGATTTACTAATAACCTTAAATTAATTATGGTTCTTGTAAGTGGATGGAATAACCTTCATATTGAATTAATTAATGTTAAATAAATCATTCAATTAATGAATAATATAGTTTAGATTATGAATAAATAATTAATAACATATTTTTATATAATCTTTTATACTTTTATTCACAACAATAGGAACAAGTAAAGGACTATAACTTCAGTTGTCATAAATTATTTTTATTCAAATCTTTGGTAATTCTTTTCACAACTCACCAAACATAATATTTTTATCCACCATCCTACGTTTGGTATTCAAACGTATTAGCATTTTAAATTTTGTAAGAAATTTTTTTAAATACAAATACATTGATACGTTTATACATTGCTTATTTCAAACATTCATGATAACCTACACATATACATTACTAAATCAAATAATGTATTTTATGTATTGATTACATGGAATCGAATGGTAGTTCATATATCGAACCCTCTCTTCATTCTTGTCATTAAATGTATAAAAAAATTTCTTAGCCATTTTCCACCCAATTAATAAAATTCAAACAAACAAATAAGTATATAATCAATCATTCAATAATATTTTGAAAAGAAAAACCATATTCAATATTTGAAATTATTACTACCAATATGTGTAACATCCCGTTTCCAGAGAACGGGTCAGACCAGAGAAACGGGTCCAGGTGTGGTAAATTACCACATCTCATGCTCATGCAGTTGTGAATAGTGAGTTTTGTGCATATAAGGATTTAGTGTACA
>JAOQML010000008.1:21618588-21631901 GCA_027568935.1 Erythroxylum urbanii
GCCACCCTCGCGGGGCACGGATCCGGGTATCACTGTCGATATCGGATTCGGGTTCAGCGGGAGTGGGGTGTTACAATATGCATCTTCAATAACTGATCTATTTTTTCTTACTTCTTTTCTTTTAGACCTCATCCATTTGATATTTTAACTTTCGTATTTTTAGTATACCATATGGCTTAGATACAATTGTGTCCTTTAACCTAAATCTCTTATAAGTAATTTAATATAAAAAAAACTATCACCAACATCCCCTAACTCAATTGTAGTTTCAATTGTATTCTTTTTTATTTTTTATAACATTTTATATAAGTAATTAAAATTTGATTCATTTTTTGCCACGTGATTAAAGGTCTTATAGAAAATCAATTTTAATTTTCCTTTCCTATTAACACTAACAACATACTTGCAACACCTTCTAACAAACAAGTATGTTGAAATATTTTGTTATCATAATCCTATTAAGAAATTTGAATATATGTTGACACAATTTCTTTAAATTCAAATAACATACAGATGCACTTTACTAATACAAGTGAGTCATATAATGTCATTGTTTATAGCCTAATAACATTTCACCCTTCACTCATCCCTTCTACCTTGTGCAGCTTGCTACTCCCTTTAGTCTAAGGTATTGGTATATGTCTTATACAATATAATACAACATATTGATGTATGCCTTCGAAATTGCTTCTCAATATTAAATTGTGTAACCATAGATATACTACTCTTTACACACAAGTAATTAAATATCATCTCAGCTCAATCTTTTCCCTAATTACTTCCTTGTATTACTCAAAGAATTGTCTCAGTATGCTACAAATATATATATGTCCACCAAAGTAAGCATTTATACCCTTACTTCTTTGTATCATTAATATTCCTGTCCAAAAATGTATTTTAACAAATGATGGAGTCCACCTTAAATGTTCATGAAATAAAGACTTAACCTATGAAATATTATCCAATTCAAAATCCATAACCATTTTATTTTATTTTCTCACAAAATCTTTAGTATTATTTACATCATACATAATATCCATAAATGTATCTTTCAAATTTTTCTCTTATGGCACCAAATCTCTCAGGTACTTTATTTAGTATATTTCATAAACATAATCTATGCCTTACAATAGGGAATACGGGTTTAATGAAATTGACTATTCTCTTGTGCTTATATGTAATTATAACATTAAATGACTTCCTATTTATACACTACAACCATGTATAAAAGATCAACAAAAACTATTGATAGTTTTGTTGCCTAATAGTGCATAATCAAGTAATATAAATTGTTTATGATGCTTTACATTGATAAATGGACCAAACAACATTTGGTATTTATTCATGATCTAAGTAGTATCAAATGTGACCATATCACTAGATTTAACATAAGTTTCCATAGAACTTGTATATATCTACATAGAAAATATTCTTCAACCTTTATTTCTCATTATAGTTAATCTTCTAAAAGTTCTATCATCTTTTTCTTTTATTTTAATAAACATCCTATACACCACTTTCACGTCTTCTTCTTCCAAGTTGATTCATCTCAACTTGTCTATAAAATTAAGACAATCCTTTTATGAACACATTTTATTTTCATATCCACCCCTAGTTGCAACAATAGACTATATATTTATGTACAACCTAATTTTGTAATAGTTGTTCATTTAGAATCCATGCCTTACTTGGCTATCCAAAATCTGATGTTGCCTAATAAACTTTGTGTTATTAGGATACAGATCATGCATATGCATATTTTCAAACTTAATTATGGTCCAAATATCTTCAACTAATTGTCAACACAGTTAAACATTGCACTTGATTCTTCTAATGGATCTAGGTTTCATTTTATTTAACTCTCATGTTTTAAGCAACTAACCTTAATGAGAAATAAATATTTTGTTCTTAAACTCTCCATTCTCCTCTTTTCATCCTCCCGTTATAGTAACTACGGACATATAAAAATGATATATTACATACTTATAGTACAAATTAAATATCAATTCAAAATTTTTAACCTTCATTCTAATTTGAAGTACAACCTCTATGTCAATGTCTTTTTTTACACTAAGTGAGTTCATCACATATAAAGTACCACTACATTATACCCAAAAAATACTATAATATTATTCAAAAAGTATCATTACTCCTCACAAAGTATACCCTATCATTACAGTCATATATTAAATAAAAACTATTATAGATATTAAAATATACTTTGCACCAATTTAGATGGATGACATACTAGGATATCATCTACACACTGAATCTTCTTCCCTTATTCCCATTACGACAACTGTCACTCTAAACAAATAGCAGATAAGTGGTTAATCACAATTTTTTATAAATTATAAATAAATTTCATAAAACCTGTAAAACTTTATATTTCATTTCTTACAGTAACTTTACTACTTGCAACTCATAAATAGATAAGTTCCTCTCAAAACTTTAAATATCAAAATTATTATAACTAATACGAACATCTAGGTATTGGACTAATAATTATAATAACTCATTATGATATAAAAACATGATACCTTACCCTAATACAAACACAAATCTCCAAAGAGAAAAACATAAATAACAAGTGAAAAATGGTTGCTTATTATTATACTTACATGCTTGCTTAATAGATAACATAAATATAATAATCGATAATAGAGGACAATGAAAAATAATGCAAAATGCTTCTAATATTGTGTTACAAAAGTGAACATTCACAATAAAAAATTTTAAGAAAATAATGAATGTGTATAAAACTGGGTAGTGATTATTCCACCTTCTAAAATTTTGATAACCCTTGAACAATTCTTATGATGGAAGGGAAGGCAACTTGTGCGAGATGATCATCTACTTCCACCTCATTCATTACACTCTGCAGGTGCCCAATTGAGACTCCAATTTAGGCAGTTGTTCAGTAAGTCTTCCTTTGTAGGAACCTATGAGATAGACAAAATAGGGAGTTACTTGATTTATTTTTAATTATTTTATAATATCCTTCATTAACTTCCTATTACCAAACTATTAGCATTGTTTGCTTCAGTCACCATCAGCGTTTCCTGCATGTACATCTCTATCATTTAGTTTATGGTTGATTTACTCTCATCCTATGAAAAATGCTCGCAAACAGTAACGTGAACTACTCAGCTAGCTTTATCACTAAGACAATTTTAATAGATGATATATCTGAGTTTCTGCCCATTATAGCTTTAAAACTAGCATCAGCTACTCCTCAGACTCAATCATCAAGCTTGAATAAGTTCTTACAAATGCCTATCCTAAACAATATGAAAAAGAATCCTAGTGGTATAAGGAAGACATAGATGCAAGTTAGTGGAGACAATAAACGAGATTCTAAACTTAACTTTTTTTCTACCTTACAAATGTGATGAACGATTTATTGTATCGCATCTTATTGAAATTTTGAAAGTTGGTGCATAAAAATGGAATTCCACATTGATTAGATATTTTCTTGAAAAAAGAGTTGGTTATCCTATCATGAAGTAGTGGAAACAACCACAATGGAAAACACATGGTTTTGTTGACATGTTGTTAAACAATGATGACACTTTTTTCTTTAAATTATCTTACAAAAAATCTGCCATCAGAGTACTTAAAAAGTGACCTTTCCATGTGCAGAACAAGCCAATATTGCTATTTTTTTGGAGACTTGGATTGAAAATTGATGAAATCAAGATGGAAAATAGACCAATTTGGTTATGTATACATGGAGTACCATTGGAGTATTGGACCAAAAATAAATTAACGTTATCTTGCTATCTTTATTGGCAAACCAATTTGCATGGACCAAGCCACTATAGAGACATCCATAATCAATTTTTCTAGGTTATGTGTTTTGGTGAATTCTATGAATTATTTGCCAGAAACTTTCCTAATTGTGAGGTTGGATGAAAAACTTGAGATGGTTGAAGATACTCTCAAAGTAACATATGCTTGGAAACTCAAGCAACTAAATGTTAGAAAAGAATGGAGACCCACAGGTATACATTTCAGTACTGGATTTGCACAGGAGCTTAATGAAATTGAAGAAAAGAAGCAAGAAAAAAATGTTCAAATAGCTTAAATAAATGTCAGTAGCTTGGAAGGTATATGTCACAGCATTGAGGCTAATCTTGGATCTAGTGAAAAGCATGTGCTGAAAGAATGTATAGAGAATGAAAATGTTTATGAAACCTCCATTTCCTTAAAAGGGGTTCAATTAAGGAAGGAGAGTATGAATAAAGATAAATAGATAGCTACATCCACTGATAGTGACAAGGAATTTGAACCTATATGAAGGAGAAGATATAGCAGAAGGAAGAAGTCTTTGGCTTCAAATTCCAAAATATGAAAGTCGTCACTTGGAATATAAGAGGAGCAAATGCTCTTTCCATGAAATTTTTATTCAAAAACCTTATCTTAGAGCATGAACCAAATACGTTTTGATGGCTGGAATCAAGAATAAAAGAAGATAAATGTGCTCTATTAGAGATGTTATCTTCTAACTCGAGGCAAGTCACAGACCATCCTCATCATCTTAATGGGAGGATCATGTTATACTTCAATCATCAAACTGTAAATGTAACTATCTTGGGAATGACTGATCAGGCTATATATGTTAATGTATCATGCAACACCACAACTAAAGCTGGTGTAATCTCCTTTGTTTATGCACACAACAACATATTTCAGAGGAATCAATTATGGAATCAATTAAGAAAAGGTGTTTATAGTAATCAAAAATCATGGTTATTGACTGGAGGTTTCAATAATATCCTAAATTTTGAAGAAGGTGAGGGTTTACATGCTTATAAACAATCTTATTCAGAGTTCAAACAATGTATTACAGATATTCAGTTGTCTAATATTCCTTAGGGTGGAAACTACTTCGTATGGAACAACAATCAGCATGGAAGCAATTTCGTTAGGAAAAAATTGGATAGATGTATGGTAAATTTGAAATGGATATAGCAATTCCTTAGCTCATCCTCAATTTTCAATACAAATAATCTCTTTAATTACTCATTACGCATCATATAGAGTCAAACACAAGTTGTAAGTATCAGAATAACTTTTAGATTCAATAATTTCTTAACCTCTTTGGTAGGCTTTAATGAAATCATCTGGAAAGCTATCTCCACTAAAGATCAGGGTATCAAGAAATTTTTTTGCACAAAAAACATGAAACTCACTATAATGTCCCTAAATTAGTTGTTAAGGAGTATACTAAAAACATTCATCATTTGTTAACAACTGCGAAAAAGGCACTTAGAATTATATAAGATGAGTTGTAAAGAAATCTTAAGTCTAGTGAACTTCAACAAATGAGAAGATTGCAATGTGTAACCTATCAAGAGCCTTGTTATATGATCATTATATGATGAAGTAAAGATCAAAGGTGTAGTGGCTTAAAGAGGGTGATAGAAATTCCACTTTCTACCATAGTTTTATGTTAAAAAGGAAATGCTCCAACAGAATTGTCAGTGTGATTAAAGATAATAAAAGCATATCATAACAACATGAGTTACTTGAAGAAGCTTCTAATTACTTCAATTCAATCGTGAATGCACCAGCTAATGCTTACTACACATTTGAACTAATTAAGGAGATCATGTTTAGAAACCATAACTCCTGAAGATGTTGAAACATTGTCAAAACTATCACTAGTGAGGAGATTGATGAAGTGGTAAAGTCAATCAATCCATACAAAGTACCTGGTCCATATGGTTTTAAAATGATGTTCTTTAACAAAACCTACGATTTATGAAGCTATTATAGAATTCTTCAATTGTAGGACTTGCTCAAGGAGATTAATAGAAAGTTCATAACTCCAATTCCAAAAAGGGGAGAGATGAAGCACTTCTGTGACTATAAACCAATTGCTTGCTCCAATTCCATCTATAAAATCATCTCCAAAGTTATAGCTAATAGATTAAAGAGGATTTTCATCAAGTATGTGGATGAAACATAAAGGACATATATACCTAGCAGATTAATAAGTGACAACATTCTTCTAATGCAACAGTTTATGAAAGGTTACTATAGAATAATAAAAGGTAGAAATTGCACCTTGAAGATTGATTTAAGGAATGCCTATGATAATGCGGAGTGGAAATTCCTTATTAACATCATGAAAGCAATGGCTTTTCTTAAAATATATATTAAGCAGATTTCTTAATGCAACACCACTCCATCTTTTAATGTAATTAAAATGGGGAACCTTCAAGTTGTTTTAGAAGTAGCAAAGGTATAAGGCAAGGAGATCCTTCATCTCCTTACCTATTCCCTCTTGTTATAGAGGTTTTTTGTAAAACACTTAAAAGGATGGCGGAGAGAACAAAGCAGTTCATATATCATTCTAAGTGTAAGAGGCTAAGTATAACAAATCTAATCTTTGCTGATGATTTATCACTGCTATCCCGAGCAAATAAAATATCTATGTTGGATTTGATAACTAAAATTCAAATGTTTTCTAAAATGTCTGGACTTGAAGTGAACTCTGGAAAAATCTCTTGTTACATCTCTAGCAAAGCTATGGATTAAGAAGCAATGATACTTGAAGTTACAGGTTTTAACAGACATAACTTACCATTTGTATATTTGGGAGTTCCTATTGCTGCTTCTAAGTCAACTTATAGAGATTAAAAATTGCTAATTGATAAAATACATGCTAGAGTCTGAAAGCTTTGTCCCTAGATGGGAGAGCATAAGTCATCTCTTCTATACTCAATGCATTAACTATACATTGGGTAACTCACATGTATTTTCCCGAGGATGTTATTAAGACAATTGATGTTATTCTTAAAAATCTTTTATGGTTTAGAAATAGAACAGATAAACACTACAATCCCATTAAATGGTCAGAAGTATGCTCTCTAAAAAAGCATGGTGGGCTGAATGTGCTCCCTTTGAGGATTTGTAATTTGTGGATGATCATTGAAAGCAAATAATCCTTATGGGTTAAGTGGATCAATGCTTATTTCATCAAAGGGATATATGGAAAGTAAATATACCTGAAACTGCCTCAAACACAGCTAAAATGATCTTCAGACTCAAAAGCAAAGTTGGACCATATGTGATCAAATTGTTTGGAAATGGTATCAATACATCCTTCGGTATGACAGATGGTTAACTGCTAGAGTTTGTAAGGATATTGGTGAGCTCAATTTGATTAGAAATATCAATGGGGATGACCAATCTATTGCTTATGCTATAGCACATAAAACTAAAATTTTATTAAGTATTTGATATCTGATTTGTATAATCAGATTAATAGCAGTGAGCTCAAGGAAAATAAAATAGATGTCAACTGGTGGAATTTTTCTAGAAATCGTAAACTCAACAATTTGACTTATAAAAAGTTGTTTTAAAAGCAGGGAAATATGGTAACATGGCATACTCTTGTCTGGTGCAAGTATATGATACCTAGAGTTTCAATCACAATGTGGAGAGCAATCAAGAATAGGTTACCTACAATTGAGAGGTTGAATAAATTTATGGATATTTCAAACAAATGTGCTTTATGCAAGTAGGAACAATAAAGTATTACTTACTTATTCTTCATATGCCAATTCACTCAGCCTTTGAAGAAGGACATAATTTAAAGATGTTTGTTAGGAGATGCACTAGATAAATAGGATTAGATTGCAGCTTGGTGTTCAAATTTAAATATGCATGATAAAACAAAGCAATGGTGCCTTTTCATCGCTATGTCATATCTAATGCAAGTTGTATGGGATGAAAGGAATATGAAAATATTCAAAGACATTAAGAAACAACTATCAAGGATACACAGGGAAATAATCAAAGCAATCAAGTTACATTTTGTGACCTTGGAAGACAAATTAACTTCAGTCTTACGTAGATTAATGATTAGCATGTGCACTTGGGTTTGATCCTTTGTAATACCATCATGATGGTTTAATAACCCATTCATTTGATGAGATGATTTATGCTTGTAATAATTGATATTGCCCTTTATGACTTAATCTAATTTATATTTAAAAATAAACAAATGATAAATACATATTTATTAACAATAATTCATTGCAAGTGATGACTCGTGATATCCATCATTTGCCAGCCACCACGGTTTTTTCCTATGATAATTTTAGAAGAGTGGGATTGAATTGAAGGGAAAACATTTTGCAAACGGAGTCTCCACATATGACATCTCTTATTTGTAGGGAAAAAGATACAATGGAAGCTAACCAAATTGAGAATTATATTCCTTCTTTACAACACCCAAAAGCATCTACAGAATTTCTACAATACTATTGAAATATTAATACGGAAACTATTTGTCCCTACTCCGTGGAACTTCAGTTCTTTTCACTTCGGCCTTTGGATCGAGCTGTTCTTACCCTGCTCATAAAGGAAACAGTTTATAACAGTAAAAGGAAAGTACAAAACTTATTTTAACGGAAGCACCCTTGATGTTGTCATCAGACCTTGGAGCTGTCAATAAGACCAACAATGTCGACACCCTTTTATCAACTTCATCTGGCTCTCCAGCTTTAAAACGAACATAACATTTCTCGACCGAAGAAATTATTCAAGCAACAAATTAAGACATCTCCAAGCCGCTTGTTTGCTTCAAGCTGTAAAGTAAAACAAAGGTGGGTTACTCTCCAACAATTCACATTCTATAGAAAAGTCACCAGAACTATGAAAGTATTTTGATTAACAAAAAGCTAGAACATTCAAGCGATAAGACATAATATATTAACAACATTCGTTACTCCTTCCCCGAACAAAGAACAACTGGAGAACATAATACCTTGCATAATTTCATTCAACTTTTCCTGTCGTAATCATCTCCAATTAAGCTGACAAGATCTGCTAATGTTTTCTTGAGTTCTTGCAGGTATCCACATCCTCAATCCCTTATCAAGCACAATTTGCCTTAATGTCTTGCATTTCAGCACCATCTCAACGTCATCCCCACAAATACTATAACAGGAAGCCAACACCAGCGACTCCAATCGTTCATGATTTGCAAAAGCACGAACCCCAGCTCCAGTAATCATCTCACAACCTGTTAATACAAGCGCTACCAATTCCTTACAATTTTCTGCTATTGCAACGAGAGTAATGTCCGACACATTGATAAGCCATGAAATATTCAGTCTTTTGAGACTTGGAATTAAAGCAACCTCCATCCCTCCATTATCAGTCACTTTAGGTCCACACTCGGCCAAATTAAGCTCCTCCAGACAACACATTCCCCGCAAAAGAGAGACCCCAAAATCTGTCACTCTGTCACAATCTGCGAGAATCAATTTTTTTAATGATCTTGAAGAAGACCCATTAGCCAAAAAACCCAACCCACGATCAGTAATCAACGAACAGCCTTCTAGATTTAAAACTCGAATGAAGTGCAAACCACTAATCGCTTCAAGAGATTGGTCACCAATAGAATTACACCACCCCAAATCCAACGTGGTCAAATTTTGCGCTAAGTTTACAAGAGTGATTACCCCCTGATTAGCAACATTCTTTCTCCTTCTTAACAACACCTTGGTCAAATTGCAACATCCCTTTGCAAGAGAGCGAACTCCATTATCACCGAAATCACTGAAGTCGGGGAATTCATCAAGCCCATGAAAATATTGACCCCCCCGCGAAGGCTTGAGATTGAAATTGAGGAACTCGATCTTGGGGCACGTTTGAGCAATGAATTGGAGATGGGAATCGGTTATAAGCAGTTGGGATTCAAGGTGGAGCAAATTTGGAAATCTGCGTAAGAAACTTTGAAGATCATCGACCTCGAGAATTCTGATGAAGGATCTCGTTTGGCCTTCGACTCGAAGCCATTGCTTGGAGACGAGAGAGCAGGATTTTCTGTCATTATGGTCGTAGACCCAGTTGAGAATCAAGGCCAATTCATCGTCACCAAGATTTGACATGGTTGATGGTTCTCAACCATACACAGGAAAGTGTGGGAAATGGAGAAATCAAGAAGTGGGCTATAACTACACGCAAACGTTATTGGTGTGGGAAATGGAGAAATCAAGAACTGGGCTATAACTACACGCAAAGGTCATGTGTATTCCCTTGAAATAGGTTAATCGACTTGCTTCTTTCCTTTTCGTCCTTTTCTTTTTATTTTCTGTATTTTTATTTAACGTTTTCCCAAAATTAGCTCTCACTTTTTATTTATAAAAAATCCGACAAAGTAGGTTTTAATTTAAGTCCAACAAAGAGCCCAGCTTAAAAAATTCATTGTCAACCTAATGTAATGCCCTAGTCTGATCTCAATTAGGCTTCAACAGAAGATCCAAACTTGACTTGAAAATTTAAATGTGTAGAGCTTGTGGCAAAAACCCATGCCCACCAAGACTTTAAGCAGCATAAAATTGATTAGACCCAAACTTTGTAGCATAAGCTTGAGTCCAACCAATCAAGCTTATTGGAATACAACGAGATTAAATCACGATTAACTATTTGGTTTATGCCTTCCATAATAGCAATGATACAAAATGTGTAGTAAGGCAGCAACTCCCTTCATACAGCTCACGTGTAACCCACCGAAGAAATATGGTATGCTTGAATACATGAATGAACTCAATTAGTACATGCAGCAGTGAGCATCAAGTCCCAAATAATATCACTATAAAAGAAATTTCATTTAAATAACCAATCATGAAACACATCAATAAGAAGAACCAAACATGTTATAAGCAAGGAAGTACATACAACAGTTAAACATCAAAACCTAAATGCAACACTCTCCTAAAATTTCACCCCACTTGTACTATTGAAAACTAATTTATCACCTATAAAGTTAGATCCCTGTTCCTAAATTACTCACGATATATCGAGTCTATCATCCACTAAGAAACAACCTCTGATAGGGTTATCAAGTGATGAACTATATGTCTAGGAAAATATGTTTATTATGAATTTTCATAATATTTTTATGTCATTTAAGATAGATCCTAAAGTAAGATCATCATCATAACAACTTAGTCTCTCATTATATTATGACAAATCTCTCATAATATGTCAAAATGCTTATTATTATTTGCGGTCACAATAGCTACTTCTAAACATTTATCCAACTTCATTCTATTGTGAGAAGTTCTAGCCCTTTTATTGTTAATGAATTCCTTAAAATGAAAAGTCAACCTTTTATCTATGTTTGATAATGATATATCAACAAAAGATAAAGCTAATACTAAACTATTGTAATACAGTTCTTTATCTATTCTTAATTGATAACAATTAAACAAATTATACTATAAGTGTTTAATGATATTGATACATCCTTTCATTCGCTCACCGCATAACTGTGGATAAAAGATTAAATTCCCTCTATGTATTACCTCAAGCCCAATGCAAACGTTACTACCATAGTATTACCAATTATAGTCTAATAAGTATTTAAGTTTCTCTACCGTCTAGTCTACAATTGTTAAAATGACCTTATTGGAATAAAAAATCCACTTAGTTAATACTAGTTTAATCTCACACATGCTAGTAAAGAAAATGTGTGAAGTTAGATATTTTGCTCCTGAAAACAACTCAGTGACATTATGAATTATCACCATCTTCATACAAATTGATTTAGCTAACTCTTATTACTCTTTTATCAACAAGCAAGTATATTGTGAATCTGATTGTCTCAACCTAATAATACATCATTGTACTTAGTTGGATGTTGAATTTCATCTTGTTGGACAATCAAAAGGCAACTTATTTGTGTATAGAATACATAGCTATTATGCAACTTTTTGAAAAAATTTCAACTCATTTGAATGTTACGCTCTAATACGCTATGTTATTCTCAATTGCCTCCATCCTCCCGTTATTATCTCCAACTCACATTCACTGTCAAATTCATAATATGCATAAAACAATACATATGGAATAATCTTCATTCCATCTGCAATCTTCCATATTATGATTTAGTCTTCAATTTTTTACTACAACTTCATTTGTGCTATAATTATCCAAAGTTATAGTTAAGGGCTTCGTGTTGATTTTCTAATCTATTAAGCACTAGATCAATAAAATTTTCATCCTTTTACTTGTTTGTGGTGTCAAGAAATAAGTAAAGCTACATTTAAAAACAGAAATAAATATGATTATAACATGATCATTGAACAAATAATAACAAAATTAAGGTATATTATTTATCTTAGGATTCGATTACATAAAGTTCATTCGTTATGAACATAATGAGTCGTTACCACCATATAACATTTATTTTACTTTTTGGTTGTCCATATACTTATGTGATCGTAACTCGTCTTTGATTACTCGATAATTTCTTCAATGTCCAAATTATTTTGTTCTTTATAAATCTTTAAAATGCCTTTCTTCATGATATTATGATTTAAAATCTTCAAAGTCAGTTAAATTGAGGTAAGTCAGTTAAATTGAGGTTATGAACATTTTAAAGTTTTGATTATCAATAATGAAAATGTAGTATTCATTCTGTATCACCATCTTCATTAGAAAATGTTTGGATCTTTAAAAATTATAACATATAGCAGTTATTTCATTCTTTCATTCCATTTAGTACTAAATTTTTAAACAAACGTTTTACATTAGTATCAAATTTTTAAAATTTTCAATTAACTTTAAAATAATTTAAAATATAATTATTAGTTTAAAATATTTATTCCCTCAAAAATAAGAAAATAAGTAAGTTAAATTAGAAAATACGTGTCAAAATCTATTTTTTGTTTCATTTGACATATTATCTTCTTTTGTCAAAATAAACATTTTGAATTGATAAATTATATTTTATAAAGTTTTTAAATCTAATTGAAAATGTTAAAAATAAAATTGATATAAAAATTCAATAAATTTTAAACTTAAGTTAGTTACTGTTACGACCCAAGGAGAAGTATCAGCCCAAGAGAAGAATCAAAGCCTAGAGGCAAGGAAGAAGCGCTCTCGCATTCATGTTAAACCAGCAAAACTAACTGATTACGTGTTGTAGTGAGCTGGAATAATATGAGAATACCGACAAAAATAGTTATAGGCCAGATGGATTCTGTTGTAACGATCTTGGCTATTTAATGAAAGGAGCCTCATGGCTAGAGGCAGGCATAATTTTTAAAAAAAAACTTCTCTTCTCCTAAATTCTCTTCCTCCCATTCTAAATTCTTGGTTACTGGTTCCCATCATCTGGTGCTTTCATTGAGTCTCGACCATGGTAGAAGGAGCAACGACTAGGTATAAGGCATTGGAAGAATCAATCAACACATTGGCAAAAGATTTTCGCAAGATGCAATCCACAATGCAGCAGCATTCAACAACAATGTTGCAGCACTCTGAAGAAATTGCAAAAAATAGCT
>JAOQML010000008.1:21632378-21648372 GCA_027568935.1 Erythroxylum urbanii
TTAATTTTTATTTAACAACCTCTTTTTAATTAGAGTCAAAGAGTCTCTTTCAATTATATTTTAATTTCTTTAAATTTATTTAATTTTTAATTGACTTTATAATAGTCTAATAAAATTTAATCTTTTAAATTTTAAATCTCTTACGTTACTGATTTAATTTCTAATTTCATTTTTAAAACATCAATATAAAGCCACTTCAATATTTATGGATTGTTATATTATGTGATTTTATGCGACATTTAGGCAATATTTATGCTCTTTTTATATTCTTATTTTTTATTTTAGAAAGATATATTTACTTTAAGACACTGTCTTAGTAGTAAGTAAAATTCATAAATTATCAAACCATGGAAAATTTATGAAAGATAAAGTTTATATGAATTTTGAAAAAGATTTAGAATTCATATACAGATTAGGCACATCCTACAGTGGCGAAAGCGGTTAAGTTATAGAACATTCTACAGACAGTACAGTGGTAATAGCGTGAGAACGAATTAATTTCAAAAAGTTGCATTGCATTGCATTGCATAACACACGGTGACCTGGCCTCCTCAACTGCGGTGCGGTGTGCAGAAAACAACTCAAACTATTTCATTTCAGTAATTGTACCAAATCAATCATCCCTCCGTGTACGCACGCGCGGCCACACTTGAATCGCACAAAAAGAGAAAGCACACTCTTCTCTCTCTCTCTCTCTCGCTCTCTCTCCAGCTCTAGTCAGCCACTCATCCACCTGCCTCCCAGAGAAACCCATAAACAAATCTATGGCTTCTATATTCAGAGAGCTGTCATTGGGCCACTCCAAGAGAGAGTCAACATCCCCGCGTCCGCCTCCACCTCCGCCGTTAGAACCACCGTCTCCATCGAGGCTCTGCCCCACTGATCTCCCATCCCCGCTGGGCGACCTCTCCTGCAACCTCTCGGAATCGGAGCTTCGCGCCACTGCCTACGAGATCTTGGTGGGGGTGTGCAGGACTTCCGCTGGCAAGCCTCTGAGCTACGCATCAAACTCCCCTAATCACAATCACTCGCCTCCTTTGCAGCGCTCTCTCACTTCTGCTGCTGCCAGTCGGATGAAGAAAGCTCTCGGCTTGAAATCCCCTGGTTCTTCGGGTCAGGGTAAGAGCCGGCACGCTTTGACTGTGGGAGAGTTGATGAGAACTCAAATGCGGGTGTCGGAGACTGTGGATTCTAGAATTAGGAGAGCTCTGTTGAGGATTTCTGCTGCTCAGGTGTGCTCTATTTCCGAATTTTATGGGCATTCTTATTACCCTAGCCTTTATTGACGTTCCATGGTTTGATCTATTTTATTTCTGATCTCTGTGTCATTCTTTGCATAAGTGCAAGAATTGACCCACAATTCACTATTTTCTACTAACCTTGATGTTTTTATCTATCCTTGATCTGATCAGAACGGTGAAGCCGTTGAAAGGCAATATGATTAATTTGTATTGTTTTATGTTTTTAACTGAAAGCCTGTGTATTCTGCGTGTTTTCGTTTCTCACAGAACAAAATTCTTTCAATCTTTTGTGTTTAGAACTTCCCATAGGCTTCTCCAATGATTCCTGTGGATCCTACGGAAGTGTTATTTCTTTTAAAATATTTGTTCCCAATAATCGTAAAGTGTTTTGGTTTCTTGTCTTCATCTAGCGCTAGTTTATGGATTTGCCATACGAGTGTTGTTTTACATGTTATCACCGTTTATTTATTTATTTATGTGGTTAGTTTGATACTTTTTCATCCATGAAGACTGACTGATGTCGATTGCATAAGTCTTGGAATATTATCCAATACCAATTTATTTATTTTTGGCGTGTCTTCATTCATTAATTTGGATTATTCAAATTGAACCGTCCATTTTGTTGTCATAAATTGTTGATACATTTGACCGTCCCTTTGGCTCGACTTGAATTCTACACACTATTGCATCATGCATGCAATAATTTCACCCCATAGTAATGTGTTTTTCACAGGTTGGAAGGCGAGTTGAATCAGTTGTTTTACCATTAGAGCTATTGCAACAACTCAAGCTTTCAGATTTTACTGATCAACAAGAATATGAAAAATGGCAGAAAAGAACTCTAAAAGTTCTTGAAGCTGGACTTCTTTTGCATCCCCACGTGCCACTGGATAAATCAAATCCTAACTCACTGCGCTTACGACAAATAATTCGTTCAGCTTTAGATAGGCCTATTGAAACTGGAAAGAACAATGAGTCTATGCAAGTGCTTCGTAGTGCTGTTATGGCTCTTGCTAATAGATCTGATGGCTCTCTGTCTGAGATATGCCACTGGGCTGATGGGATTCCATTCAATGTCCGACTATATGAAATGCTTTTAGAAGCTTGCTTTGATTTATCTGATGAATCATCTATAATTGAGGAAATTGACGAACTTATGGAAAACATTAAGAAGACTTGGAATATACTTGGAATAAATCAAATGCTGCATAACCTCTGCTTTACATGGGTTTTATTTCACCGCTTTGTCAAAACTGACCAAGTTGAAACTGACCTGCTGGATGCTGCTGATGGTCAATTGACAGAAGTTGCAAAAGATGCAAAGGCAACCAAGGATCCTCAGTATGCCAAGATCTTGAGTTCTACATTGAGTTCAATACTGGGTTGGGTAGAGAAAAGACTCCTTGCTTATCATGATACTTTCAGTAGTGGAAATATCGAGAATATGCAAAGTATTGTTTCTCTGGGAGTATCGGCAGCTAAGATTTTGGTTGAAGACATATCTAATGAGTATAGGAGAAGGAGAAAAGGTGAAGTTGATGTCTCTAGGAGTAGAATCGATACTTACATCAGATCGTCGCTGCGCACTGCTTTTGCTCAGGCAAGTCTACTTTAGTTGATGAGTGGGGTTTTAAGTTAAAACATTTTCACTTAACCTGCTGCAATTTAGCATAATGGCTTCTTTCCCTCTCTTTTTTTTTTTTTAATACAGATTAAATGATCTTTGAGTGAGAAAGAAACATTAGTTTAAAGGTTTTGGCCTGTGGCCAAATAGCTATTACGGCTTAACTGTTTGCAAAGTAGATAGAAAATTCAGCTTACTTTTACTGTTACATTTTGTGATATGGACTTCAAAATGCAATTTGCTTTATATGTTAGGTTATATCTGCAGAAAATCGACATGTTTGATCACTTTGCTTCCGATTGTTAGATTTGTCTTTTCATTTTATATGTGATAATTGATTACAGCATATGGTGCAATTATAAGTTATGAACTAAAACTTTTACTTGAAATGTTTTCCTGTTTATGATAATAGCAAATTTTTTGAAAGATTTGATTGGAAGCCTTCAATTTTTAAAGGTTCTTTTAAATTATACTATTGAGGTGTCTGCATATCAAAACATACATTTTACATGTTTACATGCGTGTAAGGTCCCCATGCATAAGTATGGTAGGAAAGAATTGACTGGGGACCAACTTGATACTGCAATATGCTGCCTGTTTCAACCTTGAACAGAGTGAAGACCTTGTAGCTAAAGATCAGCTTGTAATAGCTTATTGAAGTGAACTAATTTCAGAATTCGCACATGTGGTTGACTCAATTATTACAGTGGCATATTTTCTTTTATAATGGTAAATTCTTATGAAATTAAAGGACTGAGTGAGATTGGTGTGATGCAAGAAGTCAGATGGAGTAGTTCCGAAATGTGTGGGTTTGGTAGGACACAATTTGGAGTTTAAAAATATGTGTGAAATAAATTTTAATGAATTATGTGCTTAATAAGAAAGTTATGACAAAGTCTAGTTTTTGTTCTTTTTCTTACATTTTTAAGGAACCAATAGATAACATGTATTTCCAACTGGTTGCATTTTGTTCCTTGAAAGATTTTATGGTAAACTTTCATGTTTGAATTGTAATTGTATTAATTTTAGATTTTCAATATGCAAGTTTCTTCATATATTTTAGTTTTTTTACTTTTATTGCATAAATCAACTTGAATTGGAAATGGATTTGGCATGGATTTTACAATGAGGGTCATCTTTTTTGGGTTGTACATGGACTTAAGATTTCGTATAGGTCAGGCTTTAGCTGAGGACCACCATTCCATCTTAACTGGGCTTGTAGTCAAGAATAGCATTCAAGATAAGTTTCCTGCCTCCGGAAAATGGTTCTGGATCCAACCTTGTGAAAGAGAAAGAACTTTATTGGACTTGCATGCTTTCCTCCTCTACTGTTCATTGGTTGGTTATTTGACTGTTATATTTTTCATCCAATAGCGAATGGAAAAAGCGGACTCAAACAGAAGGTCATCAAAAAATCAGCCCAACCCTCTTCCTGTTCTTGCCATCCTTGCAAGGGATGTTGGTGAGCTGGCGATCAATGAAAAGAAAGTTTTCAGTCCAATAATGAAGAGATGGCACCCTTTTGCGGCTGGTGTTGCTGTAGCCACTCTGCATGTTTGCTACGGCAACGAACTGAAACAATTTATATCTGGTATAACGGAATTGACACCAGATGCAGTTCAAGTGCTAAGAGCAGCAGATAAGCTGGAAAAAGATCTTGTGCAGATTGCTGTTGAAGATTCAGTAGATAGCGATGATGGTGGGAAAGCTATAATCCGTGAAATGCCTCCTTATGAAGCTGAAGCTGCAATTGCCAATCTTGTAAAATCATGGATCAAAGCAAGGATTGACAGACTAAAGGAGTGGGTTGACCGGAATTTGCAGCAAGAGGTAGGCATCTGGTACCTTCTTCTTTGTTAGTGTCAAGAATTCAGAATTCATTAGAACAGTATCGGTAGGTATCTCAAGTTTCCAGTTGCCTCTGTTGAAGGTGTATCTATTTTGCTTGTATAATCTGAGACTGTCATATAAGGCTGTGGGATTGGAACAGCCATAATATTTGGTAGCTTATGTCTTCCCTCTAATTATGTGATCAAGGTAATAGACTTTATTCCTCAACTATTCTCCCTTTGTATTTTGTATTTCTCCCCATGCGATGAAACTAACACGTGAACTTGTTCAATGGCTCTACTTGTGTCGTTCACTTTTCTTGTATTTTACTTGAAACTTCTCCTATTGTAATTTGTAAACCACCTATTATTTTTAAAAAAATTTAGGTGCCTATGATTTTCTCCATAGCTATTTTTGCTGGTCATTTGCCAGTGTCACCATAGACATTATTTGTATATGTGCCAAATATATACTGTATTTCTAACAATGAGTTCACCAAAAATAAAGTCTGATCTGCCTCTTCTATTTGAAAACTCTGTCCCTCACTTTTTCTGCCGCAAGAGATCTTTAAAAGCTAAAGCCATGCTTAATGCCTGCATCCCTGCTACTTTTTCATACAAGAGTTGCAATATCTTTTGCAGCAAGCAATCCAAAGCAAAGCCTTTGATACCTTCTCTGTCCTTAAGCTCAACTTCCATGCCTCCTGCTACCATTATAGTGGCTAGAAATCCAATAATTCTTCTATTTATTCCTCCTCTGTGCTTCTGAAACCCAAACTCATCCTTACTCTACCCCATACCAGCAATTTGAACTCAGCACCTACAAGACAACCCAGCTGTCATTATCCCCTAATTACACGATTCAATCCAAGCCATGACCTAAGGCGCAATATGTATGCTGCAAATTAGAAATCCTTTTTGTACATTAATCTGATGTGGGTTTTGGCCCACAACTTGTTTGATAAGGTTCTATTTTTGCTCCCTGGAATCTTGTGCGACACATTGCATATCACATGTACTAATTTGGCATGTATATGCACCATGTTTTCAGAATATCTGTGCATTAGAGTTATTGATAGTTTTATCCATAGTCCCTGTGTGATATCTTCAGATAGCTGGAGAGCTGCAACAAACAAAAAAAATTAAATGAATTAAGATTGTCGCACATTATAAGTAGAATAAGTTCTTAGAGTTATCCCTTACTTCTAAGGAGGCTTACTTTAGATGGAGGTACAGTTTATGAGCAGGAAATGTCAAGTATTAATAATGCAATAGATGTATTGATTGGATGATTTGTGTCATTATGTAAGGAATTTATGAGAAAAATGGATTTCTGCATATGTAAATATCTTTCGATCTAAAGCCTTCCTAATGTCCATCATAAATTTAACTGCCTTCAACCCCTTTAATTTATACCTTTTGTCATACGCGATTTCAGTAGCTTTTCTTGACCAAACTTTCTACAATATTATATAGGTCTGGAATCCGCAGGCAAATCAAGAAGGATATGCTCTTTCTGCAGTAGAAGTCTTGCGAATTATTGATGAAACTTTGGATGCTTACTTTCATCTGCCAATACCCATGCATCCTGCATTGTTGCCTGACTTGGTTACTGGCCTTGATAGATGTCTTCAATATTATGCAACAAAGGCAAAATCTGGCTGCGGTAACTTTCACAAAGTTGAAATAATTTGCCATGGCTTCTTACTTTGGTTTCTTATAACTTCAGCCACTCACTCTGTAATGTAGGATCAAGGAACACATATATACCAACTATGCCAGCACTGACAAGATGTACTCTCGGATCAAAGTTCCAAGGTGTTTGGAAGAAGAAAGAGAAGGCAACAAATATTCAGAAGAGAAATTCTCAAGTCGCTACAACAAATGGGGACAGTTCTTTTGGCATAGCACAGCTTTGCGTTCGCATAAATACTTTACATCAAATCCGAGCAGAGTTGGAAGTCTTAGAGAAGAGAATAATAACCCATCTTAGGAACTCTGAATCTGCTCAGGCAGAAGACTTCTCAAATGGGTTGGCAAAGAAGTTTGAACTCACACCATCTGCTTGTGTTGAAGGAGTTCAACAACTCAGTGAGGCACTGGGTTATAAAATTGTTTTTCATGATCTATCTCATGTCTTATGGGATGGGTTGTATGTAGGTGAGCCATCATCTTCGAGGACTGAACCTTTTCTCCAGGAGCTTGAGCGGAACTTGACGATTGTTTCAGACACCATCCATGAAAGGGTTCGTACACGAGTTATTACCGACATAATGAGAGCCTCCTTTGATGGATTTTTGCTTGTTTTGCTTGCTGGAGGCCCCTCCCGTGCCTTTACTTTGCAGGACTCCCAACTTATAGAGGAAGATTTCAAGTACCTCAACGATCTTTTCTGGGCCAATGGTGATGGCTTGCCTGTTGATTTAATAGATAAATTTTCAACCACAGTCCGAGTTATACTCCCACTATTCCGGACTGATACAGAGAGCCTCATAGAGCGATTCAGACGTGTAACACTAGAAGCATATGGGTCTTCCGCGAGGTCCAAGCTCACACTACCTCCCACTTCAGGGCAGTGGAGCCCAACTGAGCCTAATACTGTACTTCGCGTACTATGTTATCGGAATGATGAAGCAGCATCAAAATTCCTCAAAAAGACTTACAATCTGCCCAAGAAGCTTTAGTAAACTTGAGGTAGAGGCATGTCAACTAGAACAAACTGTTTCTCACTTAAAGAGCTATATATACAAGGAAAATCTTATAATCATCCTTATACGAGATCAAGGCTGTCAGAGACCACTCTATCCCAGGCTTGGGTGAGCTGGCGGTGGCTTTGAGAAAGGTAATGAATTTGTACAGTATTCTGGAGTCTTACGGCTCCCTGCCACTATCCAGGACTGAGGGTGATTAGTGAACGACCTGTAATCCCAAGCTTGTTTGTGTCAAAATTTCGATCTTATCATTCAAGATGCATCTGCAGCTCGGCTCTTTCTTTTTTTTCCCCTTTCTATTGGTTATACATGTTTCGAGGTGATTGTATTTGTTTGTTCTTTTCTAAATCGATCGATATGCTTACTGTCAGTTGTATTTCTTTATTAAAAGATCCGGATATAGCATAGGATAATCGTGTTGGTTGTGGTGTCATTTATTAGCTTGTATTGTAAGGCAGGCTTTGTCTATTCTGGGTAAAAGAGATTATTCTTTTCATCAAATATTATAACGTGCTGATGATATTTACAATGTGGTTGCTTGATAGCTTATCCTTTTCTGTATAAATGTATTGTGAAAAAATATATTATTATACGCAACTGGATTGCGCGTTGTGTAAGAAACTGGCATGACGACTTTCTTCTTTGGAGTTCTTTGGAATTAAAGACACTTTGGCTTTTCTTTACACTACAATGTATCCGAAAATGTTCCCATTGAATAGCTGTTGCATGGATGAACCTGCAGGTGTTACATGTCAGCTAAATTACATTTTTAACTGTTTTTCTCTACTCGTGATTGTTAGGCCATTGTTATGCTCGCAACCTCTACAGGCATCTTTATGCGCTCAATTTCCCATAGATGCGAACCTTTCTAAACAATTAAAAATAAATAATGTCATATGTTGCGTCATCGTCCTTCCAACCTTCTTAACTAGAATTCTAGTTTTACAACGCATAGAAATGTCAAGTTCCTTGAAGATAAGTGGAAATTGAAGAAATCAACAAGTTGGCAGTTATCTAGATTATATATATATATATATATAGCAAAAAGCCAAAAAAAATTATTGGTAGAAACTCTCAAACGGACAAATCAAATGCTTCCCCAGCTAGAACATGCTTCAACTGACCCACCAATTTAACTCCGCGTAACAAAATATTGTACCAGTAATATTAATTGGTTAACCCAGAGTGTCAAGTTAATCTCTAATGACTATTCGGTAAATCATTGATTTGCTCCTCTATAACGTAACTACTAAAGGCACATAATTTCACATCATAGTTGTACAATCATGTCAAATACAATCATATACAGGATACCTGTAGTCCCAATCAGCAAACCTCCCTGAAAAAGTTGCCTGCCCACAGAATAATAATTGCTCTGGTGATCATGAGCTATCCATTCTCATCATGGACACTCCCAAAATAAGGATGAACAAGTTTGGTGGCTGTTAATGCCCAGCACCATGAGGGAAAGAGGCAAAACCCCCCATGCTCACCATTCATTCAGGTCTTAGAATTGCAGAGCGTCATTTTTCCTCCAGGATAGCGCGTCCAAGATTGGTTGCAAGAGCTAGTCTCACAGAGTTCAAGGCCTGGGGAGGCAAATCAGCTTCAACAAAATCTGGGCGCAGCCTTACCATGGATAGCTCTTGCAGTTTATTCAACAAAAGGTTTGTTTGAGAAACATTCAACAAAGGTTGTTCACGCCAGCTAAGCAACTTCAACTGCAGTGAATTAACCTCAAAAGTTACTATACAGTTCCAGCGCAAGAAGACAAATGCAAGAAGACAAATTTACCATTTGCCTTCTCCAAGAGACCACTTTCAGAACATAAAAAGGCTTACCGAGTCATAGAGAAGAGGCAGCCAGAATCTTTGAGGAGTAGAAGGATTCTTCATAAGCTGCAGATTCGAAAAGCAGAAATTACTAAAACATACCAATGAGGATAGCAAAATCCAATTTTATGTTCTTATTTTCAATCCAGAATTTTACAATAGGCCCTTCAAATGAGAGGACATTTGAATCAAGGAAGCCTTTTCACAGCAACAAACTCTAACGAATAAAACTAAGTAATACAATTGTATCAATCACACAAAATCTGTGGTATTGCACACACCGACATAAGTGATTCTACAGCTTCTTGAGCGGCGACTACAGTTTTTCCATGATCAAAGCGTTGAAGGGACTTCTTCAAATCCCTGTACCTGCATCATGGTTAAATATTAGAGAAACATTAACAAATGGAAATAAAGAAAAGGAAAAAGGAAGAACATATGGCGGGTGGCCACTCTTACAAAAAATTACATACTTATGCAGAAACTCGAGGCCTCCAGCATGCTTGGACTCTGAGCCCAACAACTCAATTAAGCCCTCCCATTGCTGTATGGCAGAGGAAAATGTGAAATTCCAAGATTTTAATCCCAAAAAATAATCAAGAATGAGCATAAGGACTTTTAATTTCAAATATGCTGACTGGTCACTTCCATGGATATCAATGACAAATTACCAGGAAACATTCACCAGAGATTGACTTTCCAACATAATCAAATAATTGCTGAGCAATCCTATTAAGACAACGTTCATCATGAGCCCGTTGAAGCCAGAAGACCCCAGACCCTTTCCTACCATGCTTCCAGTGGTACACCCCTGCTATCTAAACTTCAAATCAACTAACTGTTAGCTTAACTGCACTTGCAACATAAATTTACTATAAAGAGGTTCTCAGTTGTTTTATATGCAAGCCCTATGTTATTTCAACAAATGCAAGCAGAGTAATCCCCAAGTGCAATGTTACATGACTTGCTATGTTCACTAGTGGAAACCACCTTATTCTACATACCTTCATAATATTTGTACTGACACTATCAAGGTCATAAAGACGACAAATCTCTAAATTCTGCATAAAGCACATCACAATTGACAATGAATAAAATGTTCGGTAGAGAAAAAGGATAAGGAGAGACAAGAGAAACAAATGAATAAACGACCTTAAGCAGAATTTTACTGTCTTGAATAGGCTGCCTGTTCAACAAAATTTCTAACAACCCCATCCCCTGCTTTATACATGATGCTAGATAAATTGGAGCAATCTGGGGAGAAAAAAAAAAAGAAAACACAAGTAAAATATGAGAAATATTGCAAAGAAAGTTTACATAAATGACAAAATAAACTTCGGTGCATGAAATAAGACAAAATAAACTTAGGTGCATGAAATAAGGTCCATAAGATAATTTATGTAATGATTCTACTTTGCCATCTCAAAGGCCACAAAAGCAAGCATTAAGCAACAAATCTGAATCCTGATGCATAACATCTTTCAAGACAAGGGCGTTGTATGGGAAGAAAATCACTTCACCTAATTAGCCTCATCAAAAATTCCTTGTGTTCTCTGTAAGATGCTGTTACTAACTAATTGTGGCATAGCTTCCAAGATGAAATTCAAATCACTCAAAATTGGCTACTTACTAAGTTACATTAACAACACGATGAAAATTAGTAAGCACTAGATGGCGATTTAACAAACGTAAATAATTTCTGTAAACGATCTCAAAATTGTTGGTGTAATAAGGAATTAAATCATTTCATGTAACTATTTTGTCCAACATATAGTTCACTCTTTGAAATTGTATATGATAAAAGGAATGCCCACACACATATTCCAAGCGTATATCCATCCCAATGGGTGTCCAAATGCTTGTAAAGTGATGGACGATATATGAAAGATTTGGAAATAATATCCTTGCACAAGCAGCTTGCACTTACTTGCCAAGTCAACACATGAGAAGAGAGAACTTGTGCATAAATGAGCCGATGGAGCTCCTCCATGCTGATTTCTCCCAAGCTATGACGTTCTTCATGCAAAAGAATCGCTGCCTGATTGCTCTCAGCAGTTAAAAGCTCTATGGCATGAGACACCATCCTGCAATGAATGAGCCAAAAGAAAAATATTATGAACAGGAAATCATAATTGAAGCTACATGTTCCCAGTTGCAAGTCAAACTTCTATAAATTTGTGATGAGATTTTGAAGCAACTCACCAGGGCCCAAACCCTCTTGAACATTCTGCCAGTACAACCTGCAGTTTATTTGAAAATTTCCAGTCAATCTCTAAAGAAACCATAGAATAATACAATAGAGCCCTTATACCAGCAGGCTGATTTACAAAGCTCACCTCAGTATTTTCCCCAAGAATTCCAATTAAGAGTCTTGCCAACTTATCCGGACAGGATGTTGGTTTCAACTGAAGGCACTTTTGGGCTAGGTTGTACATGTTTTCTAATCCCTTATCCAAGAAGCCAAATTAAGCAATTAATTCCAAATATCTACATGGCCAAATTTTTAAAACTCCACCTAACTAAAAATGATTCTGTTCTCTTCCAATTCATAGACACTTACTCTAGTTAAGGGCCTTATGTATAGAAAATGAGATATATAGAGTTCTATCCAATGATATGTGGCACTGCAGAGAACGTTCAGGTTTCCCAGCATGATCTGAAGCATATTTCTCAAGCCCCCCCGAGTTGGTCGATGAGTACACTGAACCCAGAAAGCACTGGAATCCAACTTAGTTACTTGTGCCCGCCATCTTTCCCATGCCTAAGTAATTGAAAGATATGTGGTAAGGTAATTTAAATGGCATTACATCAGAAATACCAAAACAGATAAAAGGGAAGGTAGGACAACAAAAAAAATATAATGCATTAGTAAGTCCCTGAACTTTGTGCATTTATGAAATTAAGAAACCAAATTCAGCTTCATGCAATTGAGCACAGAAAATTACATGTAAGCATGGAGTTTAAACACACACAAATATATAGACTTGATAAGTAACCCAGTTATGATGTAATATACTACGTAATTGTCATACAAACTCTCTCACATGCCACTGTGACTGGATATTAGTTGGATTGAAAATTGAAACTATGTACCGTATTGAAACAAAGAGAAAATTTAGACAGCAAGATTGCACAAACCCATAAACTTTTGGTGCTTCTTGATCCATTAAGCCAAGGGAAAAGGAAGTTAGAAAAGAAAATATATGAAACATAACAGCTCAAATTTGATGTATTCTTGTCCAAAGAAGCTAAATTACCTTCATAAAATCAGGCTTGGCTTTGAAGCATTCACCTGAATCGCCAGCTTCTATTTCTGGACGCATGCGTGGCATCTTTGAAACGAGAACAGCAACTGCCTCCACAAGACCATTCTCTATCTGAACCAAATGACAGAAGTAAACATGAAATTCAGTCCATCCATATTTGTCTTAACTACCTACTCACACAATTTGGTAATTTGAAGCGAGAAAACCCAAACTTTTAGTGAAATTAATATCAATAACTTCTAATTGGTTAACATATCAAGGAAAGGAAGCAGGAGACAAAATCGCCCTGCATTTTCTTATGGAACCTCAATTCATACATACCAGCTTATTGCCTCTGTTACTGGACAAACCTCAAGACAAATACCAACAAGAGATTGATGAATGCAGACAAACAAGAATGAGATTAGCTTAATTTTTAACACGTTACAGTGTTTAGTCTTTTTGTTATTTACCATAGCTGTTTCTTTGATAGCCAGTTATTGTCAATCTTATGCTTAAGAGTCCAGACGAGAAGGCCAAAAAGATCTTAGGTACGGCTCGTATTAGCTTAGCTGCAGTTAATAGGACAATTTGATTTCCTCTCTAGCTGGCACTTAAATTAGCAGTCTTCCTAATAGGAGCTGAATTAGTATATAGCTATTTCAATATTAAATTCCGATCTACGCAGCAGCTCTAACTTACAACTTAAGGTGTTCTTATAAAGCATTAGCATATTTCTTTCCTCCGTACATCAATGAAAGTCAGGAAAGAGAGGTTCCTGACTGTCGAGAAATCAAACCAATAAAGCAAGAAGTTTTTACTCTAAGACTGACTAAATGGCTCTGATATCATCTCAAAAAATCATTCAACTTAAAAGGTCGAACTGTTGGATAAGATCAAAGAATAAATAAGGTATTACTCTTACAACTAACCAAATGGCTCACATGCATTTTGCAAGAACTGGATTTATATGCAAAATAGAAGTGCACTTTACTTTAAAAGCAGCAGTAATTCTAGCATCTACCAAAAAAATATAGAAATCTAAATAGGTACTAAATTAAAATACAGATTATAAGCTTCAAATACACAAAAGCATCTGAGTATTCAGCTGAGATACAGAATTTGCACGAACCTCTCTTTTCCCAATTTGATCCAAATGATAAGATCCATGCAAGCGCAACAATTTCACCTGCGAAGTGAAGATCAGTCATCTTACTTTGTATCACTAACTGTATAAGAAGTTACTTGTTTTATAGGGGAAAAAATCATTCATGTATAGCTAGCTTTTTGTTATAACGGGAAAAAAGTCACCGAAAGCCAATAACAGCTTCCAACATTAAAGGCCACAATCCCAAGCTGCTTACCACAATCTCTAACCACCCAACTGCTAATGCTGATGCTAATATCTCCCAGTATGTAGACTCATCCTCAATGATCTGCATAAAAACCTTATTAAATCTAGTAATAATAGTGAATCAAAGAAAAAGAATTTTCAAAGAGTCAAAATTCAAGACAATAAAGAGATCCTTTGTGCGTGAATGTCTTCATGAAGAACTCTTTCAACTTAGATTGTAAATATAACGATTAAGAAATTAAAATTTTCACTCACATGTAATAAGCACTAAATTTACAAGAGGAAATACATCAATTGATCAGGTAGAGTGTCACGTTAAGTACCAAATGTTCCAGATTATCCGAATAAGATGACAAAAAGACACAAAATCCAACAACATTATCACAGTGAAGAAAGTAAGAGCATTACTTCGGTAGTAATAGTAATATGTTAATGTCAGTTTAAAAGAATAGAAAAACTCTGAACTTCAGCCACTTAGAAGTAAAAATCTCATCCCTGCACTTGAAATTTAATGAACCAAATTCAATTTTAATTGCTGACTAGGAAAATGGAAAGAAATGAAAACATAAGTCTATAAAAAATAGATCCAAACCTGTAATTTGATTAATTGGCTTTGGAACTCCACGAGTTTGGAATGGACAGTTGTCTGTGTACTGGATAGGAGGCTATCATAGTCCTACCATTAGAAGCAACCATAAGATCGACAGGAAATATGAAGAAAAGGTTCCAGTTAGCACAATACGAAAGCAAAAGGCACTAAGGAAGAAAAGAGCAATGAAGGTAATTACAGCTAACCAATCGACAAGCCGCTCCGGTAGCCATCCTTTAGATAGCTTGTCGGCATAAAATATTTCCATCAGCTCCCATGCAGCCTTCACAGACGTTGGTGCCTCACGGTTCTGTACTGAAAATTCAGATAGTCATACAGAGAACTAATTGTATACGAAAGAGGATCTTAAACACATAAGCACATTGTCTAAAATACCACCTTCAAAATCTCCTGATGATCTCCAATTACACGAGCAGTGAGTGGCTTTGAATTACCAAGCAGAACATCAATATCCTTGCTATATTCCATTACGTATTCCCACCTGCTCATCATATTTGTTGAAAAGATCTCAACTTTAGATAATAAAGAGCATAGAAGGTACTGGCAAATTTCTATCAAGTAACGCTATTACGAGAAATTTCACAATTTTGCTCCTTGGAGGGAAAAAAAAAACATTATTACAACAGACGAACTTTTGAGAAACACCCATTTACCACTCAAGATGATACGGAGAGGGACTGAGCTGCATCTTGGAGAAGCCGGGGACAGAGTTTTTGCGACTCTGAAGAAGCGCAAATGGCGAGACGGAGCCGTATGCAATCCTCCGCCACTGTGCGTCGCTCATCTCCCCGTCCCCGCCAAGCCTCACTTCTAGCACTTTCCCGCCAACCTCGCCATCTGCATCGGATTCCGATGACGAAGACTTAAAAAGTGATACGCGTAGAGAGCTGCCTCTAGCCCAGGAAATGGAGACTCGGGAAATTGGGGGCTTAAGGCCATGATGGAGCGGATAAACAACAGCGGCTTCAGCACACGGGAGGAACGGTACCAAAGCACCAGAGACTGAGTCTGACGTGCCTCCACCGAATTCCGACGAGACGGCCAGCATTTAGAGTCGGAGAAAGGTTTAGGTCTTCGAGAAGATAGCTCACAATTGAGGGAGCGAAAACATTGAAATTAGGAGAATCAAATTATAACGTCCAGTTAATCGTTCGCAGCGTTTCGTTTACTTCGTCTTGACCTGGTATGTTTTTAAATTTTAAATTTTATTTTTGTTTAACACTCACTTTTAGTTAATTTGAATAACAAATTTAACATTACCTAATCTTTTAAAAATTTTATAATTTAGTATCAAAATTTTACAAGTTTTAATTTAATAACTAATTTTTTAAAATTCATAAAACTCATATCAGAAAATTATTTTATCGATGTGGTGTATCAATCAATGTTAGATTTAATTTTAATATGGATATAGGTTAATACCGAATATCACTCAAGTAATTTTATTTTTTAAATTACAAAATTGTCCTTCTATATATTATATTATATAATTTTTAACTTTGTTTTAACCATATCTCTAAAAATTATAATAATATAAATTTGATATAC
>JAOQML010000008.1:21648472-21670642 GCA_027568935.1 Erythroxylum urbanii
AGCCCTATAAGGGACAGTTCAGGCGCTCGGTCACAACACCATAATAATTGGAAAGGTGTCACATGAGTATTTCATATGCATTTGATTTTGTATGCTTGATTGAATGAAAGGCATAATGCCTTATACTTATGTGAAAACAAAAGTTTTGCTTATATGAAACATATGTAACATTTTAATTGATGGATGTGCTATGTGTTGTATGAATTGAGTGAACCATCGATGATGGTTACCTCACTAAGTTCGCAAAACTCACCAAAATTACAACATTGACTTTTCAGGATCAAGAGTAGACTCCTAGCTTCAGAGGTACTTTTCCAGCTGTGTAGATTGTGTTGGCGAGAGAAGTCATGGCTCACAGGTCGGTCATCTGGGACTTTTGGGATGACGTAGATAGATTTGCTACTTTTTCCTCTTTCATAGAGCAATTTGTACTAGGCTTTTTGGATTTATGTACAGACAGTACAGTATGATAGATGTACAAACCTTTGATTTTGATGGAATGAAATGAGGAAAAAGTTGTTTTAAAAAAATATATTGTGGTTTTCTATTAATGCATTTACTGGTAAAATTGATATGATGCCATGTGGAGTGAACGTAGTGATCGCACGTAGCTCTCCCTTATCATAGAATATGTACCGGAATGACCTGCGGGCGTCCCGATGCGTACCCTAAGGTAAGGGGGTGCTACAGAAATAATATTAGATCATAGTACTTATGGCATTGTCACTAATAGGTGTAGATTACATTGTATTTTATAGGTAATTTCATATATGTTTAGTGGTTAAGTTGGTTGTTTAGTGTGTGCTGAGCTTAAGAATTATGTTACTTCATAAACATTTGTGTTTTAAGTGTTTTTTGGGTAAGAACATGTTTTTAAGCTTAAATTATATATATATGAGGTGCCTTGATGAATTTGTTAGTCTTTCAGGGCATTCGGAAGAGTTTCAGAAGAGAACCAAACCAAAACACATGGTACCTACAATCGTGACAGAATCACCAACATTTGGCTATGATCGTGATAAATACGCCACGATAGTGACAAAATCTCAAACATAAGGCCACGATAGTGGGGAATCCACCACGATCGTGATAGAGAGCAGGTAAATAGGCCACGATCACGTACCAAAGACTATGATTGTGGCTTATGTATAGACAAACGTGGAGTCACTTTCAGATTTGAGTTTTCGAGGGATCTTTTAGACATTTCAGACCCCAGAAAGACACTAGAGTTTCCTTAATTGGAAAAGACTATAAAAGGATAATGATTGAACCCTAGAAAGAGCCTTACATTTGGAAACCCAAAAGAGAGAGAGAAAGAATAGAGAGAAAAGAAGAAGATGGTCCAAACACCGATGCTTCCTAGAATAGTTGATCTCCTAAAGCCGCTGCTCTCTCAAATCATCCAACCTGAGTTTCATTTTCTCCCTATTTACAATTTTATTAATTTAATATGTAAGATTGGGATGGGTCGTATGGATATGGAGTTTGAGTTGTTCATGATGTTCTAACTTTAGTTTCGGGATTTTGCTTATCTTTAATGTTAATCTAGTTAATTTGTGTTCACTTAAGTTGGGTGTTATGATTGATTGATGTACTTGCATATTTCAATAATAAACCAAGAGGGTGAATCAGATAAAAATGATTAGATTGGATTAACGAGAGTTAGGCGATATAATTAATCACTTAATGAATCTAGTCCATAATTTCATGGAGAGAGATCCTGTGCGAGACTCGATTATTTTTTAGAGAGCTTTAGAACTAATTAGAATTGTGGGTAATTTGTGAATCGAGAGATTGCAAGTTTCATAATTTGATTAGGGTTTACAATTTAGGGAATGATTATAACTCGAGAGAGAGTAATCAACCCTACAATCGTCTAGAATTGACACCTCATAAACATATAAAAGGTTACATTAGCATTAATGATAGGTAAAATCCACTCTCCCATAACTTGATTAATTCTCTTTACAAATTTCCATTTTTACATTATTTGAATGTTGCTAGTTTGTTTTGATTTAGTTTACTTTTCAGTTATTATTCAAATTTGAGTCTTAAACAAAGCACAACCTAAATTAAGTGGTGCCTATGCACAATCTCTATGGGACAATATCTGCTTTTTACTACAAGTAACGACCCGTATACTTGCAATTTTTAGCGTAAAACTAGTAATTGTTTTGCAATCAAAAAGTTTTTAGCGTCGTTACCAGAGATGATTTTGTTTAGCATCTTGTTTAGTTTACTTGACTTTGATTTAAGAGTGTTTGATACTTTTCCTTGAGTTTTTGTAAGTGCATGAACACGAAAAGGTCTAACAAGCTTAGTAAAGAAGAGCTTTTAGATATTGCAAGCCACAAAAGAGAGCTAAGAAGAGCTAGATGCAAAGAACAAATACAAAGGAATATGGCAAAAGAAGGAGAACAAGGAGGAGCTGAGAGGATATTGATGGACTTTATGAGGCCAGGTTTTAGTCCTCAAATTGCAAGGCAAGCAATTCAAGCCAATAATTTCTAGATCAAGCCGACACTCTTTAACATACTTCAAAGCTGTGTACAATTTTATGGGCTATCCAACGAAGATCCCAATGCCCATCTTGCAAATTTCTTGAGATTTTTGATACCTTCAGGTTTAATGGGATGTCAGATGATGTTGTGAGGTTGAAATTGTTTTCTTTTTCCTTGAGAGATCGGGCAAAGGCATGGTATAATTCACTCAGTACAAGCCAATTCACTACTTAGGAGCCGCTAGCCCAAGCTTTCCTTGCTAAGTATTTCCCTTTGACCAAGACAATAAGAATCATCAAAGAGATGACGAACTTTCAACAAAATGATGGGTAGTCATTGTATGAAGTTTGGGAGAGATTCAAGGAATTACAAAGGAGCTGCCCCCACTACAACCTTCTGAAGGAATTTGGTTTATAGACATTCTATAATGGTGTGACTCAGAGGACAAGAGGAATAATAGATGCAGCTATAGGAGGGTCTTTGATGAGGAAAACCATTGATGCAACTCCTGATCCTTTGGAAAAGTTAGCGAATAATAGCTGTATATGGTCAAATGAAAGGAGTAGACTAAGGTCCAAGGAGTAAAAAGGAATGATTCCATTTGACTTAGTGACAGCCTTGCAAGCACAGATTATTGCTTTCATCTAGCAGTTGAGCAACATGCAAGGAGCTTCTTCATCCACAGTCAAAGCCATAGAGTTACAATGTGAATTATATGGGTAAAACAATCATGGCACAGATGAATGTTTCTTGCTGGGAATGGGAGGTATAGAACAAGTAAATTACTTGGGTCAGCCATAACAAGATAACAATCCATACTTTAATACTTATAATCCTAGGTAGAGCAACCACCTAAATTTTTCGTGGAGTACTAATAATGCAGGTCGCCAAGTGATAACACCAGGCTCTCCCAGATTTCAGTAAGACCATCTTGGATCTTCGGACAACAAAATGGACAAGTTAATGGATGTATTGAGTTTAAAGTTCTAAAGCTAAGAGGAAGTCAAAGAAGACTATAAGAGAGTCAGAAAAGAATAGAGGCAACGTTTAACCAGATTGTAAAGAACCACGCTTTATCCATCCACAACTTGGAGGTATAGGTAGGTCAACTTGCCAATGCTTTGTCTTCTAGGAATGCAAGAACCTTACCAAGCAACACTGATCCTAATCCAAAGGAACATTCAAGGCAATCACACTTAAGAGTGATAAGCAATTAGAGGAGCCAAGTGCTCAAGAAGACAGCTAACAAAAGAAAAATGTAGAAAATAGAGAAGAAGAAAAGCCATATGTACCACCACCACCCTACAAACCTAAGATTCCATATCCGCAGAGGGTGAGACAACATCAAGTCAACACTCACTTCTCCAAATTTTTATAGAAGTTGAAGAAACTTCAGATTAATTTTTCTTTGGCAAAAGTATTAGAATGTATGCCCAAGTATATGAAGTTTCTCAAGGACATATTGACACACAAATGCACTTGGGAAGATAATCAGAAGGTGACCTCGACAGAGAATTGTAGTTTATGTTGTGTTAGCCATGGTTGCATGCATCAAATGCATGCGGATGTAGCAAAAGTGTCAGAATCATGACAACCCAAAAACCATAAGATCATACATGCAAGCAAGGATATGTAAAGAACATGAAATATAAAAGCATTTTTACCTTTATTTCTCCTCCTTTCTTATTTCTTCTCCTTGTTTGGGTTGTTGCAAACACCTAACCCTTCCTTGATCACCCAAGAACATGCAAAGAAGGAAGATGAAACAATGTGTAAGGGTTTTCGAACACTAAACTTGATGAATTCAAGTAGATGTTCAAAATGGGTAATAGTTCAAGGTTATCTTGCATGCATGTTGATTTATACAACAATTGCATAAATTGCATGAAGATAACTCAAGAACCCTTCTCACTCTCTCTAGAACTCTTCTAGAACCCTTTCTCTATCACTTGAGTGTAAGAAGTGAAAGAAGCTAATATACCTAAGTGAAGAACTCACTTATATATCATTTCATGGACTCTGTCATGATCGTGGCCTTGTTGGCCACGATCGTGGCATGTCTCGCCTTTCCATACACACTTATTCTGCATCCGATCTTTTATGCGTGTGACCTTTAAGTTTTTGGTTATTTTAGGCACTTGAATTAACTTTTAGTTAAATCAAATCACGAAGGATTTTATGATGCCAAATTGTCAAAATATAAGTGGATTACCACACAAACTCTTCGATAGTTAATTATCCAACTTATGAACCTTTCCATAGATAATTACCTTGCAATTCGTCCTTTCACCATACTATACCCCACTTAGTTCAGAGTATGGGCTATATGTCAACTCTCACTAGACTGACTACGTCACATCTAGTCCAAGTGATGTTAGTTCTTGTCTTAGGATCTCATTACTCTTATGTGTCATTGAAGACTCTCTTCACGACACACAACTACTCTGGCCAGAGACTCTCGAGTAATGACCCCAAAAAGAGGCCGTGGGCATCATCTCCTTTTATCAAGAGTGGTGAATCCTTTATTAGCTACCCAAATACCTTCAAATACAAATAACTGTAACCAATCACCACCCCAAGAGCGACCTCGTCTTAAGGTAGCAAGGAATGATGTCAAAGCACAGGATTCATATCCACGATATGCTTGAGTACCTCAAGTCTAAGGATATTTTCACTATTGTTATGATGAGATTAATGATTGACATTCGATAGATCAACTATATGATAATCTCGTAGTAGGTCACCCTATGTACTTACTACTCTTAGTAAACATCCACATGTTAACTCTAAATAACTCATGCTTACAGTTTGTGAGATCTGCTGCTTGATCAAATCAAGATGTATAACATGTGCTAGTCTGTCTGGATTAACAAGTCCTACCGGATTAATCCTATGACTAGGGATTATAGTTCGCTCAAGGTTACACGCAATAAATTTTACTAATTATAACCTTGGTAATTACCCCAAGTGTATGGGTTGTTCGCGTAGTACCTAAGGTGTCAATCCCACGAGGAAGGGAACTAGTCCTAAAATCTAAAGCATCTAAGTTAGAAATAAACCTAATTAAACAACTAATGCAAAAAATAAATCAATCAATAATCAATTTTAAGAAATTAAAGTGCCACAAGAATGAACATAATAGCAACCCACACAAATAATCCGAAACCCAACCTAGAAATAACCAAGTGAGAGAAAGGGGGATTCAATTCGAAACTAAAGAAATCTACCAATTATGCAATTTTAGATTTAACAGGCCTAGACGGTCCTAGGGTGAATTACTCTATCTCGAGTCATAATTTTTAACCCTAATTCAAATTTTGGGAATTGCGATCTCTCAATTTGCAATTGGTCCAACACCTAAATTAGTTATGAATTTGTCTATTAACCTACTGGGAATCTATGCTCGATCTCTCGTTACACGACTTTACCGATTTCAATCAACTCTCTACCTATCAATTTACCTAACTCTTGTTAATCTAAATCAATGATTTTTACCGGCTCACACTCTCAGTTTATTACCAAGTTATGAAGAATAGAAATTAAATCACAATTAAATAGAAATAAAACACCATCAAATAAATTTTGTTAATCTCAAAAATCAAAAAACCCGAAGGTGAGTCTAGACAAAAGATCAACACTCAACAATAGCAATTCCAATCAATATTCAATCTTATACATCAATGAAATCGAAATAAAAATAGAAAATACTATCAGAACGGATCTTGGAGGTCGCGACTACAAGAAACTGCCTATTTCGGGAAGTACTTCTTGTCGAACGTATCTTCGTGCCTCTCTTCCTTCGTCTCCTTCCTCAATCACTTGAATTCTCTCTAGGTTCCTCTCAGTTTTTTTTACAGAAACCTTCTATTTTGCTCGACTCTCTTCACTCTCTAATCACTACTGGCGGCTGTCTTATAGTGTGCTGTTTATTCTGTAGCAGCCCTAGGTCAAACTTAGGGTTGAAATGGTCTAAAAAATCACTTAAAGTTTGAGTTTTCATGTCAGCCTGACGTAGGGCACAATCGTGGCCCACTATTTAACCTTTCTGTCACGATCATGCCCAATGTGCACTATCATGGCCTAACTTGAAGCTCTCTGTCGCAATCGTAGCCTGCTGTGCACAATCGTGCCTATAGCTTTGGGCCGAAACTCCTTGAATCTTCGCTGTTCTTCCCTGTTTACCCTAAAACACTAACAATCGCTTCACAACACCTCAAAAATATAACATTTAAACTCAAAGACTTGATCTAAAAAACAATAAAACACATAAACTAACATAATTACACCCTAAATGCACACACACCACTCAAATCCACACTAATTAAATAGCAAATTCAACCCTAAAATACGTGCAATTGCACAACTATCAATTATTTAGATACTAACATAATTGCAAATGATAAGAATCTCATTATCATGATTTCCTTCATACTATGTTTTATATCATAGACTTCATTAATTCGATTTAAGATCAATATCAATTCATATATAAACAAATATCAAAGTAATAAAAAATTCCTTTAATTTTATTAATCAAAATAAAGTTTATAGAAAAGTGTTAAAGGTGATTGCCTTTAGAGCACTATCTAACAATCTGCCACTTGCACTAAAGTCAGTCGCCTTTGTATCTAATACCGTAGGCGAGTACACAAGAATCAAATTTTGTCTGAGGGAGTGGCTTAGTCAAAGGATCAGCGATGTTTTGCTCTGTGAGCACTCTCTCTATCTTCACATCACCTCTATCAATTATCTCCCTGATTAGGTGATATCTCCTGAGTACGTGCTTGGACCTCTGATGACACCTTGATTCCTTAGTTTTCGCAATAGCCCCATTGTTGTCATAGTACAACAATAACGGGTATACTATATTAGGAACCACTCCAAGTTCCATCATGAACTTCTTGATTCAAACAGCTTCGTTTGCCACTTCTATAGCTGCAATGTACTCTGACTCGATCATCGAACCTATAGTCAACTCTTGTTTGGAACTCTTCTAACTGACTACTTCACTATTCAGTATAAAAACATAACTTGACTGAGATTTGGAGTCATCCTAGTAAGAGTGAAAACTGGCATCTATACGCCCACTCATTCCGAGATCTCCATTTTCATATATCAAGAATACATCCTTAGTCCTTCTCAAGTACTTTAGGATATTCTTGACAGCTACCCAGTGATCCTCACTAGGATCTGATTGATATCTGCTCATTACACTTAGAGCATATGATATATCGAGTCTAGTACATAAAATAGCATACATGATTGATCCTACTGCCAAAGCCTAAGGGATCATACTCATGCAAGTCCTCTCACCTTGTGTCTTGGGACATATAGATTTCGAGAGTTTTATCACACGTGTCATAGGAAGAAACCCTCTCTTGGACTGCTCCATGCTAAACCTATTTATCACTTCATCTATGTATGTTGACTATGAAAGACCTAGTAACTTCCTTGATCTATCTCTATAGATCTTTATTCCCAATATATAAGTTGCTTCTCCAAGGTCTTTCATGGAAAAATTATAGGACAGCTAAACTTTGACTGATTTCAAACTTGAGATATTGTTTCCTATTAGTAATATGTCATCCATATATAACATAAAGAATACGTTAGCACTCCCACTAACCTTCTAGTACACAGAAGGTTCATTAAGAATTTGTAAGAAACCAAACTCTTTGATTGTCTCATCAAGTCGGATGGTTCCAACCATAAATGAATTTCTGAAGCTTGCATACCTTTCTACCATCTTTGGATACGAAGCCCTTAGGTTGTATCATGTATACATCCTCAACTAGGTTTCCATTTAAGAAAGTTTCCTTCATATCCATCTGCCATATTTCATAATTATAATGAGCAGTAATGGCTAGGAGTATTCTAATGGATTTAAGCATAACTACGGGCTAAATGTCTCGTCATAGTTAATTCCTTATCTTTGACGATAACCTTTAGCAACTAGCCTCATTTTATAGGTAATCGCATTACCTTCCATATAGATTTTCTTCTTGAAAATTCATTTGCACCCTATGGGCTTTAACCCTTCAGTTGGGTCAACCAAAGTCTATACTTAGTTCTCATTCATGGAATCCATTTCGGACTTTATGGCTTGAAGCCATTTTTCAAATTCTAAACTCTTCGGAGTCTATTCATAGGTTGTAGGCTCATCGTCCTCTATGAGTAATACGTTACTGTATTCACTTACGAGAAATCCATATCTCTCTAGAACATTGCGTATCGTAGTTAACTTATAAACATTTTGTGTGTTAAAAGGTTCAACAATTGTCTCATCTCCATAAACAACAATTTTAGGTTCAGGCAATTGATTTGTGTCTGTTTGAGCATCATGAACTTCATCAAGTTCAATTTTGCTCCCATTGTCTTCTCTTAGAAGAAACTCCTTCTCTAAAAAGCCAACATGTTTTGAGACAAACAGCTTTTGCTCTAAAACATTATAGAACTGATATCTAATCGTTTCATTAGGATATCTTATAAAAAAACATTTATCAAATTTCGCTTCAAGCTTGTCTAATTGAATCTGCTTCACATAAGCTAAACAACTCCAAAATTTCATATAATGAAGATAGGGTCATTTGTTAGTCCATATCTCATATGGAGTATTTCAACTACCTTTGAAGGGACTCTGTTTGTCACATAAACAGTAATCTCGAGTGTATAACCCCAAAACAATTTCGGTAGATCTGCTAAACCCATCATCGACCTTACCATGTCTAACAAGGTTTGATTTCTCCTTTCAGCTACACCATTATATTGTGTTATGTAACGTGGAATCCATTAGGATACTATCCCATTATCTTCGAGATAAGATAGAAATTCCTCATTTAAGTATTCACCACTTAGATCTGATCGAAGTGTCTTAATACTTCTATTGAGTTGTTTCTCTACTTCATGTCTAAATTGTTTGAACATTTCAAACTCTTTAGATTTGTATCTCATTAGATACACATACCCATATCGTGAATAATCATCGATAAAAGTAATGAAGTGCACAAAACTACCTCTGGCATGAATGGACATTAGACCTCATACATCAGAATGTATTAGGTCTAAAAACCCATTCATTCGTTCACTTTAAAAGGTAATTTAGTCATCTTGCTTAATAGGCAAGATTCACACGTGTCATATGATTCATAATCAAATGACCCTAAGCTACCATTTTTGTGTAGCATGTGTTTCTCACTTATATCGCCAAGTCGACAATGCTATAAGTAAGATGATTTTAGGTTATCTCATTGTTGTCTTTTATTGTCATTGAAATTTAAAATTGGATTGGACATATCTAATATGTAAATTCCATTGCACAATGTAGTAATACAGTATAACATTTCATTCAACTTAATTGAATAACCATTACTTGAAAAAGTTAAATGAAATCCCACTTTATTAAAACATGAAACAAATATAATATTTTTAGTCAGAATGGGTACATAATAGCAATTTTTCAAAATTAACTCTAGCCTACTAGAAAGATACAAAACATATGTCCTTATAGTTAATGTAGCAACTCTTGCTCCATTTCCCATAAGTAGGTCCATCTCTCCCTTCTTGAGCAGTCTACTATCCCTAAGACCCTGCATATTAACACATATATGTGAGCCACATTCGATATCTAATACCTAAATGTTATGATCAAAAATAGTATTAACCTCAGTGAAAAATATCTTACCTAAAGTAGACGGTAGGCCATCTAATGCCTTCTTCGACTTCAGTGACTCTGGATAAGCTTTGCAGTTCCTCTTCCAATGTCCTTCCTTGTTGCAATGGAAGTATATCCCCTTTGGTGCTCTCCTTCACCTTCTTCTTGGCTGCACCTCCCATTGGTTTCTTAAACTGCTTCTTCTTCTTTTGGTTTTTCTTTCGAGAACCAAAAGTAGAGTCCACCAATAACACAACCTTGCTATCTTTCTTAACATTCTACTAAGCTATTTTGAGCAGATAAATCAGCTCAGGTATCGTTGTGGATAATTGTTTCATCAGATATTTAAGCACAAACTATGAATAACTATCGGTCAAACCAGTTAGAATTAAGTCTATACTTAATTCACAATCCATAATGAAACCCAAGCTGACTAAACTCTCAATATATTCATTCATCTTGAGCGCATACTGTGCTGGAGATTATCCCTCAGTCATCTTTGAACAAAAAAGCAACCTCGAGGTCTCAAACCTTTCAGACCAAGCTTGCTCATTAAATAGTTCCCTCAGATGGTAAACTATGGTATGAGCATCCATAGCCTCATGCTACTTTTGTAATTCTGGTGACATAAAGGCTAGCATTATACGGCTAGTCAACTCACTATAATCCAGTAGCTTCTTGTAAACTTTTGGACCTTCATCAGATGCATCGATAGCAGGGAGATCAGGAAGTGGTTCATCTAGGACATATCCTAGTTTTTTGGATTTGAAAACAATTCTCAAATTTTGTAGCCAATCCATGAATTTTGGTCCCGTGAGTTTGTTGGAATCTAGCAAGAACTGTAAGTTCACACTAGAAGACATCGTACAATTTGATAACTTAGAAGAATGAGAGAAAGTGTTAGAATGTACACTTAATACATATCTATAAGGACTTTAATAACATGCATCATGGGTCCCATTATTCTAATTCAAATCCATATCCCTCACTACGAATTCGAGAAAACTTATAGTTTGCTTAATGGGTCGATATCTGATATTACAAAGAATGACCTTAGGTTTGCCCAACAAGCCACCTTAGGTCAATCGGTAGGTATCATTCATACCAATTGCATTCAATTACGCAACTATTGACTTGTGCCATCAACTGTTGATTTAGCACACTCATTGGGTCATCAACTCTTGATTTGTATACATCCTATGTATATAACCCAACTTTGCCTCTATCCACATTGACCTTGGGTTTGCTCAATAAATCAACGCTTCTAGCTAGGACAAACTCATTATCTGAAAATCTGATTTTCATAGTTTGAACATATTTGTGTGGAGCGAGCTTAGGTTTTCCCATAACCCAACTCTAAAAAAACTCTGGTTCTTGGCATATCAATGGAAGACATAAGTCCTAATATTTTATTTGAGGGATTTTTCCTTTGGTCTCATCAATACTTGGATGATCTTGATTATGTATATCACATACACGTTTATATTATGGACAACTCAATAGAATTGAGCCTATGTCCATAACTGTCCTTAAAATGCATCTAATGTATGTATCACACAAAGGAGGTTTAAATTTAGGTTATGACTTGACTATACATCTAAATTTTATGGTTCGATTCAACTCTTGAACCTAATTGGGTACTAGTGTTAGTCTTGGCTAATCCGAATTATGAATGTGATTCGATTAGGAACCTTAAAATTAAATTATTTTGATGTCCATATTAAACACTTTAATCCTAGTTTATATGCCTTTATCTAGTCACAATAGAAATGCTATGCTCTACTTGGATTAATTCTAAATTAATCTTTAGGGTTTTCAAAATTCTTGTACATCAATTAGTCATCTATAATATCCCTAGGTCATCTCAAATTTATCTAAACAATTTCAACACAAGTCAAAATTATCTTAACAGCCAAAATCGTCAAGATAAATAAGAGAATCTACTAGACATTAAAGAGACCGATTCGATGTTCGAAAAATTTTCGAAACCCTAATTTCAATCACATGCATTAATACATTTCTTATCAGATAAGAACCTTATTTAGGTCTCATAATCGAAATACATATATTATAAGTCATTTAGTGGTGACTGCTAGAAATTGACAAGAGCTTGCCTTCAATGCGGCTCATTTAACCATCAGATCAGGGATTGTTCTGTTATGTATGGAGCACAGTCTGGTCTGGTAGGAGAGGAGGAGCAGTAACGGAAACTACGGTCCAGGAGAGTCGAGCCAGTGTGTCTAGACAGAGAAGCCATGGTAGAGGCAAAATGAGTTATGGGAGTGCTACTGGTAGGACTGAGGTGCAGAACACCCAACTGCAGTCTCAGACCCGAGTATATGCTATGACTAGGCAGGAGGCTCAGGATTCTCCAGATGTGGTGTGCTATTTATATTTATAGGAGAAGTCTGCAAGTTGATTCGAATTGATCAAATGGATTTGATTGTACTACAGTTAAAGGAGATAGATATTATCTTGGGCATGGATTGGCTCACTACTCATAGGGCTATTATGAACTACTATACTAAAGAGGTAATATTACAATCTCCTAATCAGCTGAGAGCAGTATTCGGAGGTATTAGTCAGGCAGTGCCAACTAGGCTGATCTTATTCATAAGTTCCTTAAGGTTGATGCAAGGAGGATGTGAGGCTTATTTGGCCCACATCATTGATACTCGAACTAAGCATAACGTGCAGGACATTCCTGTGGTGACGGAATTCCTGGATTTGTTTCCCGCTGGGTTATCTAGCTTACCTCTAGATCAAGAAATAGAGTTCACAAATGATCTGATTCCAGGTGCTGCTCTTATATCCATTCCTCCATATAGGATGGCACTTGTGGAGCTGAAGGAGTTAAAGGCTTAGTTGCAGGAGCTATTGAAAAAGGGGTTCATTAGACCCAATGTTTCACCCTAGGGAGCTCCAGTATTATTTGTGAAGAAGAAAGATGGAACATTAAGACTGTGCATCGATTATAGGCAACTAAATTGGGTAACAATAAAGAACAAGTACCTGTTTCCTACAATTGATGATTTGTTTGATCAGTTGCAGGGAGCTCAAGTGTTTACTAAGTTGGACTTAAGGTCTCGGTACTATCAGTTGAACATAATAAAGGTTGATGTACCAAAGAGTGCTTTTATAAGCAGGTATGGGTATTATAAGTTCTTAGTATTGCCATTTCGGTTGACTAACGCCCCAGCTGCATTTATGGAATTGATGAATAAGGTGTTTCAACCCTACCTAATTTTGTAATTGTGTTTATAGATGACATTCTGGTGTATTCAAAGAGTATAGAAGAGCATGCCAAGCACTTGAGAGTAATCCTACAAATTATGAAAGAGAAACAGTTGTGTGCCAAATTTAGTAAATGTGAATTTTGGTTGAATCAACTAGTGTTTCTAGGTCACATAGTAAATGGACAAGGTATTCAAGTAGATCCAAAGAAGTTAGAAGTAGTAATAAAATGGGAGGCTCTAAAGAATGTATCAAAAATCTAAAGTTTCCTAGGATTAGCCGGATATTACCAGAGGTTTGTTGAGAGGTTCTCACTGATCTCAGCCCCTCTGACTAAACTTTTAAGGAAGAATGTGGTTATTAGATGGAACGGTGAATGTCAGAGGAGTTTTGATGAGTTGAAACATCGGTTGACTACAACACCAGTGTTGACTATTCCATCAGGAATTGGAGGTTATGTAGTATACAGTGATGCTTCGCATCAAGGATTGGGATGTGTTGATGCAGTATGGCAAGGTGATAGCCTATACATTACGACAATTAAAGTCTCACGAAATTAACTATCTAGTACATGACTTAGAGCTTGCAGTAGTGGTATTTGCTCTAAAGATATCGAGACATTACTTATATGGGGAGACTTTTCATATTTACAATGATCGTAAAAAATGTATCTATTAAGTCAGAAGGAGTTGAATATGAGACAGAGGGGATGGATTGAGTTATTAAAGGATTATGACTGTACGATTGAGTATCACCCTAGAAAAGCTAATATGGTGGCAGATGCATTGAGTAGGAAGTCGAATAAAAGTGTAGCTCAGATTTAGTTATCGAGGTTACCAAGCTTGGTTTACTTAAGAACTTTGAATGTGGAGTTAAATGTAGAGCAGAATGAATCATTGATTGCTACACTAACACTAAAGCTGATGTTGCATGAAAGAATTAAGAAAGTTCAGGGTAAATATCTCAAAACGGTAAAGCTTATAGAGAAGTTGAAAGTGAATCCGGATTTGGAGTTTGAGCTAAGGGATGAAACACTGTGGTTGAAGCAAAGGTTTTGTGTGCTTGACTTTGATAATCTGAGAAGAGAAATTCTGGAGGAGGCACATGTAGCGGTTTATGCTATACATCTTGGTACCACCAAGATGTATAATACACTAAAGCTACATTTCTAGTGGTCAGAGATGAAGAAACAAGTAGCTGACTATGTTGCTATGTGCTTGACATGTTAGCAGATTAAGTCTAAACATCAGGCTCCAGTTGGGAAGCTTCATTTATTACCTATTCCAGAGTGGAAGTACGAATGGATTACTATGGATTTTATGATGGGATTGCCGAAGACCCCAAGGAAGCACGACGCCATATGGGTCCTGGTGGACCAGTTGATTAAGTCAACACATTTCTTACCAGTGAAAGAGTAGCTCACTAGATCAGTTGGCTCAGAGGTATGTAGATGAGGTAGTTAGACTGCATGGGGTTCCAGTGTCCATTATATCAGACAAGGATCCCAGATTTACTTCGAGATTCTGTAAGAGTTTACAGTCGACGATAGGTACGAAGTTAAACTTCAGTACCGCATTCCATCCTCAAATGGGTGGATAGAGTGAGTGGACGATCAAAACTATTGAGGATATACTTAGAGCATGTCTATTGGAGTTTCAAGGAGCATAGGGTCAGTATATAACTTTGATCGAGTTTGCATATAATAACCACTATCACAGTACTATCGGAATGGCACCATATGAGGCATTGTATGGCAGAAAATGTCGATAGCCTTTATATTGGAATGAAGAGGGCTTAAGAACGATAGAAGGCCCGAAACTGGTACAGGATATTGTGGATAAGGTGAAATTGATCCGAAGTAGAATAAAGGCAGCTCAAGATAGACAGAAGAGCTATGTGGATCAGCACTGGAGGGATATGGAATATAGTGTTAGAGACAAAGTGTTTTTAAAGGTCTCACCTTAGCGAGGAGTGTTGAGATTTGGCAAGAAGGGTAAGTTGAGCCCTAGGTACATTGGTCCTTATGAGATCCTTGAAAGGATAGGACCTTTGGCTTATAGATTAGCCTTACCGAGTGAGATGTCACAGATACATAATGTATTCCAATTGAATATGATCAGGAGGTACTGGTCGAATCCGATGCATGTGTTACTAGCTCAAGAGATCGAAATATCTAGTAATTTGAGTTATATAGAGAAGCCGATCAAGATAGTGGGATATGAAATGAAACAGCTGAGGAACTAAGTAATTCCATTGGTGAAAGTCAAATGGAAGAATCACTCGAGTAAAGAAGCGACTTAGAAAACAGAGGAGCACCTGAGGAGACAATTTCCCCACCTATTCAAACAATTAGGTAAGAACTTCGGGGACGAAATTTCTTAAGGAGGGGAGAGTTGTAACATCCCGTTATCATATGTTAAGGGTTAGGACCCTAGAATATGATACATGTGAGATTAATAAGAAGTTAAAAAAATACATTTCATATTTATGCTTAATATGACATACACATACATGTGAATATTAATGTTTGCACATTAAAATGATTGAACATGCATTTATTGACATTTTTAAGTATAACTGATTTATAAATTTGATTTTTGATATGAATTGTGGTTCATATGTATTGAAAATTGAATTTCTGTGTATAGGTATTGATTTAGAAATTTAGGTGAAATTTAGAAAATTCCTAAATTTTGGGTAAATTTTGAACTAGGAAAAATGCCAAGTAGCAGGACAACTGATAAGTGGAAGTAGAATTAAGAGTCAAATGATAGTGGAAGTTTTTATAAATGACATTTGGAGTTAATGACTTATGTCAGTGAAATTTGGAGATAATTGGAGTAGAAATTGGAGTTGATTGGACTAGTTAATGAAAGTGTCTAATCCAAACCAATAAAGATAGGACATGTGCCAAGTGACATGTATTTTGATTATAACGTTCATGATACTAAACCAAAATGCATGAATTTGATGTCATTAGAAAGATAAGACATAGAGGAACGTTTTATTAGAAGAAGGTGTGGCCTAAAAATCTCATTTTCTAGCTCATAATGGTCATAGAAAATGGACCTAAAAATCTATCTTGTAGAAAAACTAGAAAACTGCAGGATAAGTGGGAGAATTGTTTTGTCACGATCGTGGCAGGGGATGTCACGATCGTGGGTAGTGATTCTTCATGGAAATGTTTTGATTATGCAATGGTTGAACCAATTAAGGATGAGGTATATATCTATGATGCTTTTGGACTTCATTGGGGCTTAAAGGAACATAATGTTTGAAAAGGTTAGTTAAATGTGTCACAAGTTTTTATTGTTTTGATGATATACTTTTAGAAAAAGGTTGTTTCATGTCAAATCATCTAAATATGAAATGTTTAGAATGCTAAATGAGGACATAACATAATGAATGAATTGTTTGATGCATTATGAATAAGATATATTATGGAAAGAGATAGGATTTCATGAATGATGAAATTAAGTTGAAAATGATGAATCAAATGAGTTAAATTTTGTGGAGTTATGTAATCATTATGGTAGTTGAATTAGTACCTATTTAGTTGAGTTTTTTGGAGGGTGAATAGTCACTTTTTTCTACCACAAAAGCTTTTTTCTAAGAAAAATGAGTATTTAACTGTAAAATGAAAAAACACTTTTTAATAGATATAACTTTTTTCACTGCTAAAATACAGCTTTTTGAGAAGCTCAAATTTGGAGCTTCTCAAAAAATCACTTTTTCAGGTAGATTTTTCAAATTAATTAATAAGCCTATTTTAGTCTCTTTTACCCTTATGTTTTACATATAATTCCCACAATACCCACAAACACATCTTCACGTTTATTTTGAGAATTATATAATATTATTTAACTTTTATATATGTTTTAATATTTATTTTTGATATTAGTTTTACTTATGTTATAATCCATACAAAAGATTCGGTTAGATATATTTTCATTTATATTTCATATGGTTTAAAATTATATAATGATTAATATATTGTGCTTTACATATTGTTTAATATATTTTAAATAATATTTATATGCATAAATAATTTTTATTACAAAATAAAATATAGTTAAAATTAAAAGTACTTTTTATTTTTATGTTGCCAAGCAGTCTATTCTGTGAAGCTCTTTCAAAAACGCTCTTTTTTAAATGACAACTAAATAGTCAACTAGCTTTTTAGAAAAGCTTTTGTCAGAAAAGCTCTACTGACAAAAGCTCTACTAACAAAAGCTCTATAGATATAAGCTCATCCAACCAAGCACTTAGTATGAAATGAGGTCATATTATAAGAGGTTAATTCGAGAAAATTTGGTGTGTAATGGAGGTGAAGAGATGTGTTGAATTTGTGCAAAAAAGAGGGAAGAAAAGGTAGGGCACAATTATGGCCTAGTAGAGTACATTTCTGTCACGATCGTGGCCCTTCCCCATGGTCGTGGCCAGCGACTGGACTCAAGTTCTTCCTTGCTCTTTTCTCATTCTTTTCCCCTTTACTCCAAGAATCTTTTTCACCTCTCTTTATATGTATGTGTATTTTTCCCCATGATTCCAAACTCTTATTCCTCTTTTCGTTTTATTCAATCTAAACAGAAATAAACCTAACTACGGAATTCAACTAATCTAGCAAAAATTCAACATAAAGCTAATTTTCCTATGGTTTGCTTCCTATGCAACACTTCTTTTAACGTCAGTAGTTCAACGCTAACTTTACTCTCAAAGTGGTTGGAATGAATGATTTGATGGTAGCGTTACCATTAATCTCAGAGTCTAAATCTTCACTACCATATTGTCACTGCCACCGTCCTTATGATTTTCTTTGCCTTGCTTTCTCCTACACGAGCACTTCTTTTGGGAAGCATTCCCAAGATCCTCTATATCCTCCCATTCACCCTGAGGTTCAGGTTTTTTGGGATCCACTGGAGATGAAAGAGCTATGTTCTCTCTACCTGTCACCTTGAAGATCAAGTTCTCCTTTCCAACTCACAGAGTTAGTTCGCCTCCATCTACATCAATAATTGAGCTTGCTGTGGCCAAGAATAGTCTTCTAAGAATTATTAGGGTGTCCTCATCTTCAGTAACGTCCAAAATATAGAAGTCCATAGGGAAGGTAAATTTACCAACCTTTACTGGTAAATCTTCTATAATCCCTATCAGTCTGTGCGAAGTCCTATCTACTATTTTGAACAAAAATTTGGTGGGCACTGACTCTCGTAACCCCAGTTTAAGATTGAGAGTGTAAGCCATCATATTTACACTCGTACCTAAATCCGCAAACGCCCTGTCTATAATGATGTTGTTGATACTACAGGAGATGAAAAGGTCCCCTGGATCATCCTTCTTCACAACGTTGGGGTTGTCCTCTAGTGGTCACTTCTCAACCTTCTTCTTGACAGACTCTTGTAGTTTGAGCTTTGACTGTATTTGGTCTGTCACTTCCTCGATCTTATTATGTTAGATTTCCTGCAATTCTTTTGGTTTCTGTTTTGCATATAACTCTTGCTGCTGCACAATAAGGAACGGAAATACCCATCTAGTTGCTTGAATTGATTTCATCGCGGGCTCAATCAAAAGGTCTTTTCTAATTTTTTGACCTTTTTCTCTATTTTCTACCATTTCCTACACTTGTGACGTTTCTCCATCTTAAGTCTGAGTGATGACCATGATACGCTACTTCGAATTTTACTTGGTGTTACTTGGAAGAGTTCTAAAATTCTGAATCGACATTGCTTCAGTTAACTGGCCCACTTGGACTTCTAAATTATGATTAGACAAAGCATGATTTTTTATAACTTGCTCGAATTTACTCTCAAGCCTCCTATGTGCTTCCTCCATACCTCCTATCTTGTCCAAAATCCTGTCTAACTTTAAATCCCTAGAGCTTGTCTTATCCTACTGAAAGCTCGATTGCCCTTGATGCCTGAACTACCCTCCATTATTGTTGTTCGACTAGGACAAGTTAGGGTGATTCTTCCACCCAGGGTTATATGTGTTGGAGTAGGGATTATTAGCCCCTCCACGTCCGAATTGGGTCCCCATATAATTAACTTTCTCCAGGTTATCGTCTCTCATCAATAGCAGTCCACCATATCATGATCCAATTGGTCACATAGATCACACTTCAATTGCGCAACCTTTACCATAGCTGAGGATGATGCCTTCATATTACCGAGTTATCACATCAAGTTGTCGATCTTAGCTTGCATTTCCATCATCTAATTGACAGCGACAACTCCTTTCTGCTCCCTAAAGTTAGTGGATCATCTACTACGTTCACTTGCCCATAAGCATCTATTGCTGTCCATCTCCTCTATTAACTCTTCTACTTCATCGATCATCTTTCTCATTAATGATCCTCCCGATGCCGCATCAATGGTGCCTCTTGTATGCGGGTTCACTCCGTTGTAGAATGTCTGTAGTAGGAATTCCTTCGGTAACTTATGGTGTGACCATCTCCTCTGCAGATCCTTGTAACACTCCCACGCTTCATAAATAGACCCCCTGTCACCTCGTTGGAAATTTGTAATTTCCTTAATAAATTTGGTGGTCTTTGTTAACGACAAGTATTTATCTAAAAATGCACATACTAACTGTTCCCGCGTTATAATGTTAGCGGGGTTCAGTGAATGATACCAAGCATTCGCTCTATCCCTAAGCGTGAAATGAAATAGCCTAATCATCTCTGCATCTTCTGACATTTGGTGATATCGAAAAGTATCAAAAATCTCGAGATCAATCGTGAACTCTGTTTCCCGATCTGGTGGTAAGCCAGGTAACTCATCGGGAAACACATCTGGAAATTCCCTAACTACGGGAATGTCCTGAATCCTCTGCTCAGCTCTAGTATCAATGACATGGGCTAGATAAGCCTCACATCCTCCCTGCATCAACCTCAGGGCACTCAGGAAAGATATCATCCGAGCTGGCACTGCCTGACTAACTCCTCTGAACACTACTCTAGGCTGACCAGGAGATTCTAACGTTACCTCCTTGGTGTAGTAGTTCATAACAGCCCTATGGGCAGTGAGCCAGTCCATACCTAGAATCACATCTATCTCTCTCAACTGTAAGACTATCAGGTCTGCCTTCAACTCAGCTTGATCAATCTAAATTGAGCACCCCTTGCAGACCTCTCCTAAGGCAATAGTATGACCTAGAGGTGTACTCACCTCTAACCCATACTGTAATAGCTCCCTACCACAATGCAGTCTACATGCCAAATGCGATGCGATAAAGGAGTGTATGGATCCTGGATCTAGCAGTGCAAAAGCTTCAAAGTCAGAAATAAAAAGCGCACTTGCTACCATATCTGGTGAGTCTTGGGCCTCCTGCCTGGTCATGGCATAGACCCTAGCCTGGAACTGTGGTCGGCTGCCTCGTCCCTCAGTCCTCACAACTGAACTCTCAGCTCTAACTTTGACTCTACCACGGCCCCTCTGTCCAGATCCACCACCCCTCTGTCCAGATCCACCACCGCGACTCTGCTGGACTGTGGTGTTACTCCCAGATCGCCCACTGACAACAGAATGAGCTCCCAAAGTAGCAGGATAATCTCTGATCTAGTGGTCTATGGAGCCACATTTGAGACAAGCTCCAGTCAATCGCCAACACTCACCACCATGCCTTTTCTCACAGTGCTTACAAACTGGGAACTGAGTCTGTCCTGTACCCCTTCCATTGCCATTGCCAGTCGATGCATACCTGCTTCTCTGCCCAAATCCTAACTGCCTGGATCCACCCGATGATCTAAAGGCTCTGCTTTGACGCTTACTGAAACTCCTGATAGAACTGCCCTGACTGTCACTGGGTCTCTTCCCTCTGGATCCCTGTCCAATCTCAGCCTATCTCTCCCTCATCAGCTGTTCAATTCTAACTGTAGCTGCTCTCAACTCAATAAAGGTACTTATATCAGATCGTGCCAACCTGGTTCTGATCTCCATATTCAACCCATTCTCAAACCTCCGACACTTATCTGCTTCAATAGGAATCAAAGCAGTAGCATAGCCCATTAGCTCATTAAACCTCACCTCATAATCAGCCACTGACATCCTACCCTGCTTCAATTCCAAAAACTCCTGCATCTTCATATCCAAATAAATCCTGGGCATGTAGTTGTCCTTAAAAGCCCTCAGAAAGTCTTCCCACTTTAATAGGCAGGGCCTGGTGGTACTGCCCGGGATAGTCTTCCACCACTGATAAGCTGAGCCCTGCAGGAGAGATACTGCATAATCAAACCTCTCATCAAGCTCGCAGTCCATCTGATCGAAGACTCTCTCAGTCCTCTCAAGCCATCCCTCAGCCTCAACAGGGTTTGTGCTGCCATAAAAGTCCACAGCTCCCTACTTGCGCAGCCTATCATACCTCCTCTCCCGTCTCTCAAGAACTCTAGGAGGCAATTCCTCAAATCGAGGCACTGAGGACTCCCTACTGACTCCGACTAATCCTTGGTCAGCTGGTTGATCAACTTGATCACCTAGGGCGGATGACCTATAACAAACAACACTTTTCATCATTTTCTGCATTTCTCAAATAATTCATACCTAACATTCTATATGTCCCAACAGATGCCAAACCATGCTCTGATACCACCTAAATGTAGCACCTCCTTACCGTAGGGTACGTACCGGGACGCCTGCAGGTCATTCCGGTATATATCCTATGATAAGGGTGAGCTACTAGCGATCACTACATTCACTCCACATGGCATCATATTAATTTTAACAATAAAGCATTAATAGAAAACCACAATATTTTTAAAACCAACTTCTTCCTCATTTCATTCCATCA
>JAOQML010000008.1:21695053-21705912 GCA_027568935.1 Erythroxylum urbanii
GGTGTACAAACTTTTGATTGTGATCAATGAAATGAGGAAGAGTTTGATTTTAAAAATATTGTGAGTTACAATTAATGTTTTATTATTCAAATTAATGTGATGCCATGCGGAGTAACTGTAGTGATCGTACGTAGCGCTCCTTTATCATAGGATATGTACCGGAATGACCTGCGGGCGTCCCGGTGCGTACCTCACGATAAGGGGGTGTTACATATAATTCACACCTCTACCCTTTTCTATTCTTTCCTTGTTTTTGAATGTTAATAATGAATCAATTGGGATATATATTGGATATGGACTACTAAACTTTCTTTAGGGATTACTCTTGAATTATTGTTAATTTTTGATGTTCTTGATTTAATAGAGATATACTTTGTGGTGTTTATTGTTTTACATTTAATCTGAATCGAGAGATTAGGCTGAATTATTTGTGTTGCGTTATGAAGTAAGAGCTAGTTCCATAATAGACCTATAAACATCAGATTAATAGGCAATTGAAGAGAGATCTTAATTGTTTATTATTTAGTTTTATGATATCTTCAAATCCAATTAGATGGTTAGGAAGAGTTTGGATAGATTGAGAAGCCATAGTTTAATTCTTACTTATTTTAATTAGGATTACTTGATTAGATTTTGAGAGAGGGTAATCATAATTATTGGATATCTAAGGTTAAGTATTATTAAATCAATAAGGTGAAGTGAAACAAAATAAGAATAGAAGTATTCATAAGTTTTCATCATAGATTGATCAACAAATTCACTGTTGCTTGTTAAATTACCCAATTGTCAATTTTATTTAGTTTAGATTATTTTCTTATTATATCATCATATTGTTGACCTTAAACAAAGTGTTATAAGAATTATTAGGTGAATAATACAATCATTCTAGGAATAATACTTTTTATGCTATAAGATACAATTTGTATACTCTGGTATAGATAAGCTTAAATTAAACTTCAACAAACATATTATAACACCCCCTATACGGAACCTACAACCATCCACACACATAGCAACCAAATTCTTGTACACACAGTTAGGGTATACAATTCTATTCAATGCTATACATATACACATTACAAAACTCCCCAATGCTTAATATTATCATTTAACAGTAGTAATACATCTTTACATTTACATGGTAATCTAAAAGAAAACATACAATTTCCTTTCTTCATTACATGTGCAATCATCTGTAACTAAAATCACATTTCAAAAGTAATTTTTCTTTTATTTGTTGGCCTTATTCCCTGTAGACGTTCCATGTACCTCACTCCTATGATTTGGACCTATACGGATTAACACCTGTGCTAAGCTTGAAAGCTTAGTTGGGAAAACACTTAGTTTGGATAACCACTTACAGCAGTCATCTGCTAAGCACGCATATTCAGAAATATTACAAATCATATACCATAAATTCACATTCATGAACTAAACATTGATATTCAATGCTTATGCAAACAATGATGGCATACTTACGCAAAATACATAATGCAAATATGCTTCAACATATTATCCATATACTAAAAATTCACATTTATAAGCTAAATATTGATATTCAATGCCCATTGATACAAATTATCAATATAATTGCACATCATTATAATTCATCATTACAATCAATATAAATGCTCATCAATACCAATTATTCATGTTATCATTTTGTATTTCTTATTTATTACTGTTAAGTTTCTTTTCTGTGTTCAGCCTGCACATTTTCTGTAGGTATGGATAATAGGTGTTGTGGATATCGGAAGATATCAAACTGTGGATACTCGAAGGTATCAAACTGTGGATACACGAAGGTATCGAACTGTGGACATCAATAGTGTCAAAATGGAGCAGCTGCACTATAAACCTATAGGCATGCCTATCTATCCACAACAAAGATAATAGAGAAGGCACTATAACATTTCCTTTAACCATTGGCAAATTTCACAATTCATATATTAACAAATCATATGATATACATTTCAATTCATAAAATCTATATTTACATTCATACATGCAATTCATGGCTTAACATATCAAAATCAGAATTGTATAATCATACTATACACATATGAGTAATGAATATGCATGCAAATCATTTATGTACATGTAAATTTTCTTTCAAAAGCATTATGCTCAATCTTATATTACAATGTTTAGTCTCCCAATTCACATATGGTAAGTCCTATTTCATTTATTTCTAGGTGCTTGAAAACTTTTATACACATTCATAAAGGTTCGGATAAGATGCGGTAGAAATCAGGAACAAAAACAATGCCACAGTCGTAATAGACACTCTCCCCATTCATACCACTACTTGTTCCTTAATATTTATAGAGAAGAAATCAGAAAAGGGTTTTGATTTCTTCTAGAAATTTTTTACTCTATGTCACTAACAATCAGACCATTTGGACTTCTAAATCATTAGATATAGGAAAAATATCACAGGCTACTCCAAAACAAGGGCAACATCAGGGTCACCTTTTTCGATCTCAATTTCTAGGGTCATAAAGCCTGAATTAGGTCAGAGTCCCTCTAGAGATATTTAGCTCTATGGCTTAGGTTTAATATGAAACTAAATTCACATAATTTGGAGGTTTTTAGGTTGAGTTATGACTCAAACAATGTGATTGACTCAAATAAACTCTAGACAGCATTCCACTACACGATACTTTCTTGTCATATACAACCAAGCTAATCCCAAAATAACACCAAAGTAACATCCCAGCAACCATTACACATCCAAATGAATCTTTATATCCATTCAATTATACACAAATATAGAAATCAACTAAGTGAAGTCCCAAACCTTAAATTTGACAAAGTAGTTCTTCTAATGCTTTTTCTTCCCTTCCTCTTTGACGTTGTTTGAATCACCAAGTGAAAAATGATGGGATGAAGAAAGTGAAATAGAGAGGAGAAAAATCTGAAGTTAAGCCATCAAAGTTTTGTCCATCTCCCCTCTCTATATGCCTTTTCATGAATTTTCTAATCTTAGACAAATGCTTCAATCCCATTGGACCATATGCCACAATCCTATTGGACCATGTGTTGCAATGCTATTGGAAAATGTGTTACAATTCTATTGGACCATATGTTACAATTCTATTGAACACGGAAAATTGCATAATGGTCATTGTTGTTCCTTTAGTTCCCACATTAGCCTATAATCTCATCAATTTATTTCATTCCCCTACGTCTTAAGTTTCTAATGGCATAAATTTCATGTAATTTAGTTAATTATATTAGGAGTTATATCCCAAAAAATATAGGTTATTCAAAAATAAGGACAGTAGCCAGAACTCAACTTTAAAACAGAATTCAAAACTCTTAGAGGCAGAATCAGATTTTGGTTTCTTCATGAAAGTTTTACATCTATGTCTATAGTTTAATCTCAAATTGAAATTATCTAATTTGGAGGTCTACATGCCATATGGACAAATTACAGAAATTTGTTCAGTGGAACCTATCCATTCAGCGAGGTTCACATCCCAAATCAACTAACTTCGGTCTGATCATATAAGAGAAACATAAAAATACATCCAATTTTATGGAATACTTCTTTTATCAATTCCCCTCACATCACATTCATAAATCCAAGCAAACATATCAAAAATTTTCATATATATTTCATGTCTAAGTATGTATGTCCATGTCGAAGCGAGCAAATTATCCATTTACCCTTGTCTTTTACATTAAGTACCATTATATCTCTTACTATACTTAGATGTAGTTAATTCATTATGTTTACTTCTTAATACACCCTAGACATGCTATAATACTTCCAGGTTATATGTTAGGGTATTACATATATTCATTAAGTTTATTTTTATTAAATTTTGTGAGTTTAGCATGTATGAGCGTTAGCCCAATGGTAAAGCTTGAGTGATTGGACCTTCTATTTGGTTGTAATCTGCCACAAGCTTAGTAAAGTTGGCTTGGGTTTAAGACGTGATAATATATATTAAGAGGATGTGTATTATAAAGTAATACTCTATAGAGTTCATATTGTTTATATTTTAAAGAATACTTTGTACATCTTTATGTTGATGATGATGTCCAAAGTTTAAAATTTTCTTTTAAATAAGCTATTTTGAAAATTAAGTTCTTATATAAAGACAATTTTTGTGACTAATTCTTTTTTAATTGAACTACTTCTGTTAATGAGTGTTTTAAAAAATAATAACTAGATCTTTAATTGTAATAAAGCTTCTTACCCCTTTAAATCTTGGGCCAATAAGTGGAACAATAAACATTATTTAGTTATTACTTTAAAAACTTCATTTTGTTATTATTTTGCTAATTTTATTGATGTAATAATTTATTTTAGTTTTTCTCTTAATTAAATTATTTGGGTATATAAGAAATAGTGAAGTGTTCAAAACTATTATCTTTTCTTGTTTAGTAGATAATTGAAATTAAGTTAATTAACTAAATCAAGTTACATACGACTCTTACACTATCTTATTCATAATTATCTGAAAATTTTATAAACCTTTTAAAGCACATCCTTCACATTTTCTATAACAAATTTGACAACTTTGAAAAGGTATCGAACTTAACTAAATGTAATGAGTGGTTTAAAACTATCTTATGATATTATATGTAACAAATAATGGCTTGATTTTTGAATTTCCTACTTATCTTGGTAGTTTAATTTCAATACAAGTGACTAAAAAAGTAATTGATAACTTTGGAGAGAATTTGAATCCTATTATAAAGTTCCAAAATCTATGCAAATATTCATCTTCATGTCAAAGAGAATTTCCTTTCACTTGCTTATATCTAAAATTGTAAACTTGAAAATTTTCTTTATTATATAGCTTTAGGTAAATTTTCAAAACAAATTTAAGTTTAATTTTAAAATTTTTAGTGTGTGATTTTTTACTTTATATCAAATATAACCTAAATTTAGTTTCCATTAGAGATCTTCATTAATTTTAGCCAAGCCATATATTATGTTTTTTTAAGAAGTAAGACATATAGATTATCATTTAATTAAAAAATTTATAGATTTATCATATCATTTCAATATAGATTAGGATGTCCAAATTAACCCTAATCTGGGCTTCAATTTAACATTTCAATAGATAGAATTCCAAGTTGTCCCTCTCAAAATTCTATCTTATTCTTGGTCTTCAATTCAACTTTGTCACGTAATCTATCTTTGTTTAATTTTAATAATAAAATTTTGTATTCTTTTTTATCTTGATCACTTTAAATATTTCCTTTTTCACTTTATTTCTTTTCAATTTCAGTTTGTGTTTAAAACACCCTTCTTTATGTAACACCATTTCCTTCCTTCTTAGCAATAATTTTACAATGGCATGTAAATTCTAATTTCGAATTCCTCTTTCTTCTTATGCTAACCCAAAGTCCTATAATTCAAGGCGTTAGTTTAGTATTTCATTTTCTTCTAAAGGTTTGGCATTAGTTTGATCTTCAGCTTCCTAGACTTACATATACTCTAGGTTTACGTCTTGGCCTATTTTGATTTCTTTTGTATCCATCTTTGAGATTTTATTATTTATTTTATTTTACTTCCTAAATAAAATACCCTAGGAACTAGTGTTGTGGTGCTAATAAAAATAAGGCCTAAAAAGAGAAAGAAAGTCAAAAAACAGGTTAAACAACCTAAAGAATAGGCTTCATACAAATGAGAGCCCTGTATTAATGAGTACTTAAGGTTTTAAATTGGTAAAAAGTTTTTATTCTTTTAAAGATATTGTTCAACTAGAGACTTTTAATTTTTACGATTCTCTTTCATATAATTTTATCTACTGGAATGTTATGTTGAAACTCGAATTAAGGTTTAATATGGAATCCAAACTTTATGAAATACTAAGATAGTTTTGTAATTTTGTTTTTTAATTAAATTATAACCCACCATTCTTATGTTTTTTCTTTTAAAAAAATAGAATATGCTGCTTTCTATATGTATAATTAAACGATAGGAATGAATATCCAACTCAGAAGACTTCTTGTAAATAGAGAATCCAAACGATGATACCAAAACTATATTTGGCTTTTCTAGGGATGTGATAGCAAAAGGGAAGACTACTACCTTTGAATTCTTAAAAAGGGTGATACTTGACTATGAACTACCAGATATAGAGATCTCAAACCTAACAAGGATCAAGATAAGATTGAAGAGATAAAGGGGGCCACTTACCCTAATTCCTTAGGGAAAATATAAACTATAAACATAATAAGCAAGCTAACACACGATGACACAAAGAAGAACCTAATGAGCATCTTTTCTATAGTTATCAAAAAGAATTCATCTGCATTAGACAGTCCAATAACCTCATATGTCATGCCTAATAATTTAAAAAAGCCTAGATAAGGACCCTAAATTTGGTTGTTTAACTACCTTGATCCACGACCAAACACTAATAAAGATACAACAATAGGAGTTACTTTAGTCAAATACAATCCCTTAGAGCAAACAAAGAACAAATTTTCCACTAATGTCAATAGTTACTTACAATATTAGAGAACTTAATTATCCTAATAGACAAATTAGAATTATGAGCATAATACTCCTGGTAAATAGAAAGTGGAAGATCCAGGTAGGCCAAGAATCCATTTGGGTGCAACAGGTATACACATAATTTTTAAAAGGCTTTTTAAAAGGCTAAAGCCTTTGGGAAATCCATGTAAACACCAATACCTCTTTAACACTTTTGTTGATCTTAAAATAAGGAATATGGCAAGGGTAGATAGGAAGTTTATAATAGAGTATTTCTTATATCAAAAGCCAAAAAAAAGTTAGAACACTAGTTCAAGGATGAAAATGGACGTTTCTAGCAGATCATACTTGGAGTTGTAGGAGCATTATCTGCAATATGCCTAGCTATAAACCAATTCCTAGAAAGGAAGATAAGATTATACGAGTAAGATAAAATTATAGAAACTTCAAATATAAGTCTTGTTTAGAATTATTTGTTAAAGCCAAACCAAAAGTCCAGTGGATAGATCTAGTATAATGCCTAAACAATGTAGTGAAAGGCAGGCTTTATACCAAGAATAGGCCATGTTTTAGCTTCTTTAATAACCAACGATGTATATTTTGTAACAAAAGACCTAGATCTATTGACCATATCTTATTTAAATGTTAGCACATAAGGCCAATTTAGAACAAGTCATTATGCCTCAGCAATATACAACGTTTAGTACATAATTGGAATCGAATAATTGAATAGGATAGCAAGATTTAATTTAGTTATAAAGGATCCACATATATATTTGGAGCAACCTTAAGTTGCACAATCTATGCGAAATATAAAAGCATTCTAAGACAAAATGATAAACCATACTACATTCACCAAATAAACCGTCATATGAATAAGAGAACCCTTAATAGCAAGAGGTTTCACAAAGAGATAATCGCAAGATGGCATATTGAGCAAAAAACTACCTAAACCAACCTCTATAATGCTCTCCACATTCAATAGTATATATTGATCTCTTAATGATTGTAGTTTTAGTTGATTAACTTAGTAACCTGGCTTCATTAATTAGGGTCTCTTGGCATTACCTTTCTTTGTGTATCATCTTTATGATTTTGACTCTTATAATTTTATTCTTTCTCAGAAAAAAAGTTGCTAAAACCTTTAAATTGAGTGTGCTTGAGTTTTATTTTTTTATAATTATTGGATAACAACTAAGTTAGTACCAAAACTTTTCAAATTTTAACTTAATTATTGTTAAAGTTTTTTTAAAATTTCAATTAAGTTTTAAAACTTTTTAAAACATGCTAAAGTAGGTAATCATTATCTTCAGTAGTGACTTTTTGATGTGGTTGGTAGAACCCATGTATGATGGCACTTATTGCCTCTGATTATGATCCTTTTGAATGCTTTTCTATATGTAGGTTATCTCGTAGACATGAGAAGAGAAGCAAGTTCTTGAATGCAGATAGAATAAATGATGAAAGTCAAACATCATTTACATTTTGGTAGAAAATTTGGACTTGCCTTTAAAAATGATTGGTCGGGGTTTTTGAATTGCCTTACTCTTTTGGAAGTATATGGAATTATTTATGAAAAATATGAAGACAAACGTGTCATATAAACATAAAAGGCAAATATTATATAATATGTTCTATATGGTGTTAAACTCATGTTTAAATTGTTGATGATATTTTCCCCTCTTTTTGCACATATTTAATTTTTTTATAAATAGCCATTATTTTTAGCTTTTAAAAGTATCTACTTATAGTTTTTGAACTTAGAAAGACAAAATAGAGTCATATCTCATATGCATTCTTTTATGAGGTTTTAGATATACATGGTTTCGTAAGTTTGAGCATTAAACTACCCTTCCACATATTGTATACTCCACCAAATTTATTATAATAAAATTTTTATTACCCCAGGTATTTTCATTGTTAAACTCATAACAAACTGATATCATTACTATAGGCTTTGTATTTTAAGACAATTACAATAATAATAACGTTCCATATTAGCAAGTTTAATTGATCAATCAATTTTACTTTATAGTAAGTCAAGATCAAAGCTATCTTTTATGAAAACAGAATGCAAAAAGTATTAGTATAAAGCAAAGATGCCAACTATGTTCAATAAGGTTTTAAAAAGGAGATAGATAACAAAAGCACCTATTACTATCTAGCTATGTTTGTTTAAACGAAGTATTGTAAGAGGTTATACATGAAAATACAGTAATGTCTTTATAAAAGAAATTAAAGTTGATCATAAACCAATACTTGTTGATGTTTTGAATGGTGGAAGGTACCTCCATTAAAACTTATATTGATGAATTCAATTATGTTATTATGGATTTGAAAAATATGCAAATTAAAATTAATGAGGAAGATTAATCGTTTTATTTTTTATGTTCATTACTACCATTATACAAGCAATTTGGAGAGACTTTCATTTATAACAGCAAAAACTATCACTCGAAAAGATGTTAAATCATCTTTATTTTCTAAGGAGCTTATTACCAAACAATTTCATGATAGTTTTAGTGAAAGTAAATATGAGTGCTTGGTTTTTAAGGTATAATCAATGAGAGAAATTATAACATCTCAAAATCACAACGATGGCCAAAATCCTAAAATGAAAATTTAACTTGCCTATATTATAAGAAAAAGGGCACTTATGGTTGATTGTTATAAGTTAAAAAAATAAAATAATAATAATAAACCACAGAAAGCTAATATTGTAGAGAAAAGTATATATTATATATTTTTTAAGTAACAAATATAAAATCTAAACCTCATTATAAGCGAATTTCGGATATTGCTTAGTTTATTTCTAACGTTTGGATAAGAACTAGTTCTCCCTTTATTAAGTTACCGATAATGGGGTTATATTAATGGGGAACATTCAGTATTGCCATATTACTGGCACGGGAACAATCCAAGTTGAGATGCATGATGATGTGGTAATAACTCTAACAAATGTTTGACATACTCCAAATTTGAAAAGGAATTTAACTTACTTACCACCACCAAAGAAGAAAATCATTAGTTATAAATGGGTCTTTAAGAAGAAAATAGTGTTCTAGGAGTAGAAAATACATGTATAGGAGTCGATTAGTTGTAAAAGTCCTGTTATAAAAAAAAAATTGACTTTAATGATATATTTTCTCATGTTATAAAGCATAGCTCTATTCGTGTTTTACTTGCTCTTATTGCTACAATGACCTTGATCTGGAATAGATGGATGTTAAAATAACTTTTTTACATAGTTAACTCTAGAAATTTTATATGCGGTAACTTGAAGGTCTCATTGCTGAAAAAAAAAGAAATAATTTCTATTTGTTGAAGAAGTTTTTGTATAAATTGAAATAATCACTCATGCAATGGTATAAACACTTTTGACGCATTTATGATCAGTCATGACTATACTAATAATTAGTATTACAGTTGCATTTTATATAAGAGACTTACATTTTCTCTAATTTTAAAACACAATTTTGGTCGTAATTTACTTTCGCTTATTGTTGTATATAATCTTAAGTTGGAATATGTGCATGTTAAAATAACATTTTTACATAATGAATCTGAAAAAAAAAGCAATAACTTGAAGGTTTCATCGTGGGAAAAAAATTATGCTTGCTTGTTAAAGAAATCTTTTAACATATTAAAACAATTAAACATAGTAGTTTATTGTGATAGTCAAAATGCTATTTATTTGACAAAATATTTAATATTTTGGGAAGGTGAAATTGCATAAAGATATTGTCCAGTTCAAATGAAAGCGAAGATTTATTACATGTAACTTAAATAAATGATAAAAATAAAACAAATTTAAAGTTATCTTGAAAGATGATTGGTTGGTGTTTTTCCAATGACCGTGATCTTTTAGAATTATATAGATTGCTTAAAAAAGGGAATCTTTTTTCTATTATAGCTTAGAAGGTGTTGTAAGTTTCATATTTTAGATCCATTTCCTACTAATTTATTGGATAATACTATTATTATGTACATTAACAGTGAGTAACAATCAAGGACAAAAGGTGGATAATGAATATCTTTGCAACTTTGTTTTAAATCAACATGGATAATGACACCTTAAATATGTTATTTGTTGATTATTCACTAACTTTCTTTTTGGGAAAGTTAACATTAATTTATATTTTAATAAATTTGGATTCATATGCTGAACACTTAGTAAAACATGACATGCAGAAATTGATAAATTTTATAAGTATCACTTTTAATCAATGTCACAAAATATTTCTATTAACATAATTCATTATACTAGCTAGGATCTATGATAAAATATTAATTATATATTTTTAATCTATGATAAAATATTAATTATATATTTTTAAATTTTATTTAATTATATATTTTTATGTGACTATAAAGAGGAAGATATTGTCAAAGTTAT
>JAOQML010000008.1:21749273-21762665 GCA_027568935.1 Erythroxylum urbanii
AATGGGCCTTGCATTGTGATCAAGCCAATTGCCAACATCAAATGAGCCTACAGGGTCACACACAAAGAGTGGTGTGATTTGGGATTATTCTCTTGGGCCTAATTTATTAGGCACTGAATAAATATATATGGATATATTTATTAGGTTAGATTGAATAAAGTTGTCGGGCTTTTATGATATGAGATATAATATGGACCGAAACTTATTGGGCTACCATAATCCTAATGGCTTAGGATTATGATATTCTTATTCCTATTAAAATAGGATTGTCCTATTCCCACTAGGAATGGCAATAAGGGCTTCTCTATAATTAGAGGGCTTATGTCTCATTAGAAGACATACGAAAAAGCCTTAGCTACCTAGCCACTCGTCCCTTTTTCCTGAGAGAAAAATTGTGCGGCGTTCTAAAGTGTTTGAGAACGTGCTAGCACACATTAGCCACTGCCTGGATCGCTCATCCTCGTGTGGATACCGGTAGAGGACGTTCGAGAGCTGCAGCGTCAAGATATTTGAAAAGAATTCCAATCCGTTCGCTTCAAGAGGTAATTATGTATACTTCTTGTTGTGAAATTTCGGTTAACTAAGGCACAAGACCTGAAATTCTATGGTCCATTCCGCTGCACATTATGCATTCCCGGGCCATAAGCAATCCAACATAAGTTTCCCTTAACTGTTACGATTTTTCTAATCCTTGTGATAGGTTCCTAAAAGAAGGTTTGAAAGTTTTTAAATTCTTCTATGAAAATTCTCATATTCATTTATGTCCAAATGGTATGAATAATGGAGCTCAATGCCAATCATAATGTTATTAGGTCTCCTTTACATCAAAAACAAACTTTGCATGCCTAAATAATCAAGTTCTCATTCAATTCTTGTTGTATGGTTTTCTGATTTTGGATTGATTTTTTTAGTAGTCAAATTGAAATAATAAATGATTGAGGGAATCTTAGATGGTTACATTTGAATTAACATAGTTTAGCCTGTGATACCTATTATTTTCTTATTTCTACTAGGTTATAATTAAGGACAAGATGCATTCTAGGGTTGCTTTCATGTATTTCAGTTTTAGACACAATGGAGTTTTTGATCCCTTGAGTGTTACTATCAATTGATCTGTATACTGCTTCTTTGAGCTTCATCTACTTTAGTGGGAACTTTAGTGCTCTCATTTGGATTGATCTTGTCCAAATGTTGAGATAAGAAGTCATTTTTTTGTAGTTCTTTTTGAGTGTCATAGAAGATGGTATTAAAGTGTCATAATAAATGTCTGATTTTTTTCTACTTCATGATGAATTGAAGTTGTTTTCATATAGATGAATTTAAATATTGTTTGCATTTAAATGAGTTGAAGTTTTTTTAATACAGATGAAATGCATTTGTTTTCTTATGTTAGGGTGTTCTTAGTTCGAGTTTGGTTGGTCAAAGATCAATAGTAGCTTTAGGATATGTAAAAAAGTTGCAGAATGTTGGATCAAATCCAATTTATATAGATCTTTCTCATATGAAAAAGCATTATTATCCACCAGATACAATTAACTAATATTGAAATGACTTGCGTGATGTTATGTTAGCAAAGTCAGACAGTTAGGATTTATATTCATCACCTAGCAAAGATTATCTTATATTTGACATTGATGTTATCTTTGTAGGAAAATTTACATTGTGATTTTCTTCAGTATGCAGATAGAATCATTATTATTGACAAATACAACAGTGAGATCAAATTTAGATAATTTGGTTTGCTATTGTGAGCTAAAGGCCCCTGAAGGATTTCAAGGAGTGAATATAATCCTGGTCGAAGATTTTATGGATGCCCTAATTATCCGGTGAGAATTTATTGTTATTTGATTAATGAAATTGAATATTAAACTTGTGTTTAAGGTTTGTTTAATGAAATCGAATGTTTCAAGTTAGGAGATGTAACTTTTTCTAATGGTACGATGAAGAATTTACTGATAGAGCCATTCAAGTGATTCAAAAATTAAGGAATAAATTATCAATATTAAAGAAGGAGGTTGAAACAAGCACAACTAAAGAGTTTAAAGAACAAATGCAGCTTTTGAAGGAGGACATAGAATTATTCAGAAAAGAGAAAAAAGAAATTAAGTTTATTTCAATGAACATTGTAATAGGATTTGTTATGATTCTAGTACTTTTTATTTGTACTTTTATTACAGGGATATTGTATTTAATTTCAACAATGTAATGGTTAATATTAATTGCAACTATATTATGAAAATTTTGGTTTTGAAATTTATATATGAATTATTTAATGAAGCAAAAAGAATACTACTATACAAAACCAATAGACAATAAATAATTCACTCCTTGCATATCTTGCCAAATGCTTTGCTATCTTCACCAATACGATCTTCCGATCTCCATGTATTATTTGGCTTCTCCCTAAGGTTGTGATAACTAAAACAAATAGACACAGAATAAGATCTAGAACATGAAAAAGCAAGCTAAAAGATATATATATATATGGAGAGAGAGAGAGAGAGAGAGAGAGAGAGAGAGATTAAAGTGAATTTGTTGAAACTCATATTGATCTCGCCAAAAAAATTCAATATTTACCTTGTGTTTATACAACATAAACATTTGTTACTATTATCAATAGCATAGACATCTAAAAACTAATGGGACAAATATCAAAATATTAAAAAGTTAAATTACATTGTGTTAATATACTGTAAACATTTGTCACCATTATTATTAGCATACATATGTAAAATTCAATGAGACAAATATCAAAATATCAAAAAGTTTAAAGCATCATAATCGATGTTTGTTTCAGATGTACTTGACTGCGAAAGTTTAGGTTATGATTATTGTGTCAATGAAATTCTCCTTCCGATTGCTTTAACTTGTATTTGTTATAAAGTAATACTGTAACGTCCTTTGAAATGCAAACTCCTTAGTTCAAATGATAATTAGAATGTTTGTGGGTTAACATCTCCATTTTTACTATTGGCATGTCCAGATGTACCAACCTAAAAAATGGAAGATAAAATATTAGAAAAATGCTTGGTAATTATTTTGACTAAGACAAATTGATAAAAAAAAACACATTCCTTATAATATTGCTTTGTTGACCCGGTAAAACATTATCATCAACCAAATTCGTGTCGCTTAACTACAGTTGTAATGAAAAAAAAACGTTTTCAATCATTAAAGCCAATAATAATTAATATAAAACTGAAAACTGATATACTTGTAAAGTTGTCTCTATTCTGACCTGATTAATATAATGATAAGAATTAGTTACTATATGTTTATAAAACTATATTCATATGATAGAAGTTAGATGCACATACCTATGAAAAAGCCTCAACATGCTGAATTGAGGCGTCCTTATTGCATTTTTTAAAGTTATGACCAAAATAACCACATTTTTGACATTTCTGCCCTTGCCCTTTCTAACATAACTTGAAATTTTAATTTTATTTGGCTGATTTTGCTATTTCCTTCTTGTAATTTTTAGGTCTACTAGGCATAATTCTTTTAGGTGGAGGATGTATCACCTCCATATCACTTAAAGGTTAGAAAATTTCACCTTTAATTGGTTGTAACGCATATTTATACAAACTTATGATCTGACCCCTTCCTATAGCACGAATCTATAAATATCTCAACTCTTTCTCTTGAGTGATTGATTGCACTAATAGCATTTTTGCATGGGTATCCATGCAGGTCTTATACTTGACAACTACATATTTGTTATGAACCAATCTTGACAATATGCTTCCCATCACCCTTTGAAACATTATAAGCACCATCTCCATTTCGATACAATTCTCCACTGCATTGCTTCTTTTTTGTTCTTCTCCAACTTCTTCATTATATTTGGTGCAATATCTAACTTTCACTTAACTACAAAATGTATCCTCTCAACATACCTCTTCATCATCATTATTTTAATTATCTCAAGCATGATAATCACTAGCCTGCCCCTTACAGGTAGGATCCACCCATTAAAGGTTTCATTCATATTGTTATCAACTATCTGACATTTAGTTTCAAAGCATTGATAACATCCGGCCCACCTCTTTTTAGGATATTCAAGTAACGTTGAAATACATCCATGGCTTATTTTATCAAGCCACTTCAGTTGCTTGTTATAAGTTGACCAAGTGCAATTCCAAAACTATAATCTAAGGTCCTTTCCCTTCCAATTGATATACCAATGCTAAAGCGTTTACCTCTTCAATCCATTTCATTTCTTCAGCTACCCCTCCATTATCTTTCCTCTTCTATGATAGCTTGAACAACAGAGTGGAAAAGATGAACTCAGACTAGCAATTGAAACTATGAAAAAGCCTTGTGCTAAGCATCAGAAAAGGATGGTGCCCACACCGCTATGAACGCTTTAATAATTAGAGGTCTGATTGCGTTCTGCTTTCCTCTACAGCCCTATCTAATTCCTAAATCAAATTAAAAAGATATTAGTTAATATTTCATATAATGATTTCAATTGTAAGTATATGAACGTTCCTTCTACATATCAGATCTGACTGTAATTATTCACCATCTTCCAATTACAAAATGAATCCTTTTAGCAATAAGGTTATCCTTCTAAGCCTTTTATTCATTGGGCAAATTAAGCCTTCTCTTATTCCATACTATCAAGTCAATTATCCCTTCCTGGATTTGGCTTTCTTTCTCCTAGAATTGCAATTGTTTGTATTAGGATCCTGAAATTCTTCTGCCAAACACGGTTCTTTAGAGGTCATAGCTTTGGAAGTAAGACTTACCTCTTATGCTTCAGAAGTTTATTGCAAGACCTCTTTGCCTTTGTCCTTAGCTTTTGATGTGTCTCTATGTTATTGAGCTCTTCTTCTATAACAGTCTCACGATTAGGCATTTTATAGTAGTTGTAACTACCTCTTCTTCCTGATCCTCTTTAGTAACTTGCACTATTGTTTCTTGTGTGGCTAGTTCCACCTCTTCACCTTTTTTGTCAACTTCAATGTTGGTTTTTGCTCTCCAAATCTTGACCAACCCTTTCCTTAGCGGTTTCCATGGGTGTGTAAACTTTATCTAGTCTTTAACTAGGGTGTCTCCTACATTTAGCTTCATGATGTTAAACTCATTAGGGAGCTCCTTATCTAGCTTGACCTTGATGCATATACAAGCAGCGAATCCTATCCTTTTTATGTTAACAATGTTTTCATCCAGTGATATAGGCCTTCCCAGTGCACTTTCCAGGTAGTTGAGACCTTCAGATGACTAGTATTTAAGAGGAAATTTGTGGAATTCAACCTAGATTTGTAAAGCCTTAAGCTCAGTCCTGTCAAGGTGGAAACCTAGTTTCAATTTTCAAAGTATCATTAATCTTTCCTGTAGATGGCATGGTCCATTTTTGGTATCCTTCTTGCCATTTCCTTATTGGAAAATCTGAAAAATGAAAAGTTCATTTTCAGTGATGAGGTAGTTTTCTAACCTTAGTTTCCTCCAATTTGTATTTGCCAATAGTTAACAACTAAGAATGACAATCTCTTATCCATAAGTCCTCTTATTAAAGAGGCATTCCATTTTCTGGCTTTTTGGTTAAGAACTTCTGTTGGTAGTGCAACTACATCTTGGCCAATTAAAGGCGGGACGTAGTGAAGCCTTCCAAATGCATCAAGGTCCCCTACAATCTTACTCCATGAGACTTTTTGCGTCTGAGCCAGAGCTTGCCTGAACTAAGCACCTAGTAGTGGAGGGAAGTCTTGCTCTTTGTGTTGGGAAATTGTTTTTGTGTTTGGGGATGCATGGAGTGGTGAGCTCATGTGGTTTGTGTTATTTGCTTTAGGGGGAGTTTAAACTCCATGAGATAGTGAGTTTGTGGTTGCCATTAACGGTAAACTGTCAAGGTGGGGTCGTGGGCAAGAAAGGAGAGTTATAGGCGAGTTATCAAAAGAAGCAACCGAACTAGGTAAGAGGCGGTTCAGCCTTGAAAACGAATCGGGCTCTTATTGCTAAGCTGTAAAAGTTGTAGTGAGAAAAGCTTCTCACTCTGGCTCCTTCTATCTAAAGTTTTCTTTTTCCCTTAGTTACTTTAAATGAACTTGAAGATATCTTAGCAGAATAATGTGGCATACGAGATGCATGCCTTGATATTAAGTACGGCAAACTGACTACTAACATTTGCCTTCTGTTTTTCTTTTCCTTTTACTTATTCAATTTCCTTTTCTACTTGTTGGTTTCAGCAATCAAACAAATATGCTATTACTTGGGACTCCTAGAATGACAGCAACAGTTTAGTTACACCACTATTGTGCAATTTTAGTCCTTTGTTAACACTTTTAGGATAGATTCTTTAAAGCGAAATGCATTCAAGAAAGTTGCAAGCTACTTTTCAATTTTTATATTTCCATTCCTGTTCTCATTCCAATTTGTGTAACTCCAAGAATGAAGCTCATGGTCCCCCACATGAGAACGCTCACAAGCAGCATCAATACAATCCGATCCGATCAGTTAGCTTTCTTATTATTAAACAGGAAGAGGAGCGCAGATACATCATGTTTTGTTCAGAGTACGATCAGTACGCCTGCAGCGACACCTGATAAATAATCAATACTTCTGTTACCCCCAAGCCTACTCTGTCATCTGCAAAGTTGCACGTTCAATGTGCAAGAGAACCATTAAAACCACCGTATACCTCCAAGCAATCAAAACAGTGTCAAGCCATTATACCGTTTATAGATAGCGAATCTACAACACGGCATTCTAAGCCTTTTCTTGATCAAGTATAAGAAGATTATGACCGTCAAGTCTTTGGTTCCCACGTTAATTAGTCGAATTGAATTCTTTTAACAAACAAACATAATCAATCATTCAATGTTTTGGGTAGATCAATTACGTATCATCTCACCATTTGTTCATCCCTTAACTCGATTGTATATTTAAGGAAAAGTGTTGAAATTGGTCTTTTACAAAAGTAGAAGGTACTTGGCTTAATGACAAAGACAAGAAGTTCATTTCTAATGATTTCAAACACCAGTAGAAAACTGGTCCTAAGAGTGCATTTACCAAGCATAAGATATACTGCGCGAGGCATGTGACCACCGCAAACCTTGCTTCCGCTAAAGCCTAATTAATATTAGTTATATGTTCGTGTATCGATAGAGAGAGATCATTATGTGAGTTGTTGTTTCTGTTCGTTACCACAATTCTCCATTGTAATTGCATACTCTGGCAAGAAAAGATGAAGATAAAAAGAATTCGTTAAAAGAAGTAAACTTCAGAAGTGGAAAATCTTAATATAATTACAACGTGGAATTATTTAATTTTAACAACAGTGATGTGAGGAGATATCACCCAAAGATAGATTTATAATTTATTTGAATAAATAAAATTAGCAGAACAGGTCTATATGGATTACCAATGCCTGGGATCGTGCGTATATACTTTGAGTATTGTCAACTGTTACCATTAACTCCAATATCAAATATTAAATCCACAACAATCTAATGTATGTGTCTCTGAGGAACAGAAAATACATTTTTAACACATCATCTACATTTTTTATTGAGCTACACATTATTTTCAAAAAGAAACCAGATCCTATATGACAGAATCTTTCAGCCAGCATGTGAAAAAAGAATAGCAACCTCGAGAAGAGATCTTTTCTCTGTTAAATAAAAATAAGCTCAGAGGGACAAAGTTGACGAACAAATTTCATAACATGCAATTGAATTCATGGCCTTATTACTTAGATTGATTTTTAATGATTTAGTATTGAAAAATAATAGAATTTACAGTGAGAGTATGTGTTACCAATTTCCTTCCCAAAAGAAAAAAGAGAAAGAATTGATATTCACAAATTTGAGTAACATAAACAATCTTTTTATAAAAAAGTAAAGGAAAAGTTGCGTATAATTGATATCCCTCTCTCGTAATTTTAAAAAGTGGGAAAGTTTGTGCACCGGAATTCGTTAACTTTGTTGATTATTTATTCAATGTTTTTTTTTAATTTTTGAGTAGTACTATACTCATAAAATGACGGTGTGGTTTTATCTCATATGCCTTCGCAATGTTAATGTGATGGAAACATTGCAATTTTAGGCAGTAGACAAGTATTAGGATGATTGTCCTGTTCCAATTCAATTGTTTAATTTTCTCATCATTATATATGTCATAAAAAATACTTGAATTGAAATGAGAATCAAAGAAGCATTGGTCCTAGTAAACTTGAAGATGTTAAAAATAAATAAATAAATAAAAAGTTAGGGGAAAAAATGATAATCACACGCTACAGACACTGTCTGGAAATCTTGGAAACATTGTTTATGTATTGCTCTCCTACTTCGCATTATAAGTTGTGGAAATTGATGAAAACGAAAAGAAACATGCATAATCTCCAATCGGATTCGAAGTAGCAGCAAACGATGTGAAAAACCTGACTTCCCATTTTCTAACATTCTCTGGAAACAGCCTAATCTCACCGGCGACCACCAGGGCTTTGTTACACTGAAATTCATGTGGATAGCAATAATGAGGCAATAGTCTGTTCACGTGCTCCTAGTTTTTAGTCCAAGTTTACGTTCTTGATACTTGTGCTCCGATCTTCTGTGCGCATTATTTGCTTCACTACTACTCGACAGACAAGGAGGAAGGAAAGGTTACTGTCACCTGCCTTATTTGTACATGATTTTCAGTAAAAAGCATATGTTCAAGTTACGACATTCTAACTAAAGGTAAAAATCACAGAAGTTGGGTTTGTTTATCGGATTTAGAGTTGGAGAGCTGTCAAAGTAGAGAAAGCTAAGATGTCAGCAAATGGAAATTGTCAAATGATCACTTTGTTTGCCACATGCTAAAGGTTACTCTTTTTTCTTTTTACTTAAAAGCCTCACAATTAACTGACAAAGTCCGAGCTTTTCTGCCCAATTCTATGTCTAATCCCATGAATGATGAATCATTACAACCTCACCCCGGAACCACCTTGTGTATATTCGTCAGTTCTCACACCTTTCACAATACTAATCAATTGCAAAATAACCTATTCCAGATAAGAGGCTTATAAGATAAAGTCATTATGTAGATTGCATATAGAAGTTATGCTGTTAATAAATTTCAACTTGTTGAACGTATAAATTTTTAAGGGAAAATTGATTAAGAACAATGTTCTAAATAATGGTTGAAGGTGACTTAACGGTAATTCCAGTGGATGAAGGCATGATTAAGATTATTTAATTTTAATATGTAGTAATACTAACAATCCAGAGCTGTAATACTAGATTCATACTATCATATATGCTGTTGCAGGCGGTAATTTTCAAAGTGTACTGGTCATCATATTAATCGATGAAACCAGATCTGTCGTGGCCTGTCTTGGACTGAGACACGATGGGACCGCTCTCAAGTGACACATTTGGTGATTACCAATTATGAGAAATCATGAAAATGCTTAATACTTTCCAAAGAGGAAACTGGAAATGACTCATGATTCTGATTCTATATATATCCTGTTAAAGTCAAGGCAGTTTCAGGGTTGAGAGACTTGAGGAATAATGACTTTTTTCTATTCCAATCAGAACTCAGACGGACAAGTTCTGACGGTAACCCATTTCATCATGTGGCAAGAAATGAGTTACCGTAAGAACTTGTCCGTCTGAGTTCTGATTGGAATAGAATAAAGTCATTATTCCTCAAGTCCCTCAACCCTGAAACTGCCTTGACTTTCACTGGAAGTATTCGTTCTCTTACTACTGTAAGTAGTGTAGAGAATCATCATTATCAGGCTTATATCGACCTGAAAGTAGTGATGTTAGTCTCATTGAACAGAAATCAGATTGGCATGGAGATCAAGTCCAAAAGGGAGGAAGAAAAAGCAAAAGAATAGGTAAAAGCAAAAGCAGCCTGATTAATGGAAAATTTTAAGTTTCAAGAGATCTAAATTGCAACAATTTTGGGCAAAGGAGAAAAAAGAAGGGAGGAAAAGACCAAAATTTTGAAAGAAAGTTAGGGAAAATTAGTCCCTAAGAAATTAGGCAAGGGAAAAAAAGACTGACTAATTAAACGAATTTGGGCGCTAAACTTGCTCCTACTAAATGAGCTGCCTGATATCAGGGCCCACGTGTTGGTGAATCAAGTAATCATCGGCGTTAGATACATCGAACATCATGGTGGTCTCGAGAAACTGCTGCTGCTGGGCCCTCATCATCTCCTTTTGACGCCTGAGTTCAAGCACCTTACGGTGCGAGTTCGAGTGTTTTGTAAGCACAAAAGTTGGACTCGCCGCCGGTCGGTACTCTGGCACCAGCCGACCCGACTTGTATCTCACCCCACAGGCGTTGCATAGCGTCTTCGGCCCCATGGGACCCGTCCTCCATTGCGGCGTCTTGTCGGTGGCGCAATGTAGGCACTTCCGCCCTTCACCGCCGCCCTCGCCACCGCTACGCTTTTTGGGTGCCCCCGTTTTCAGGGTCTTAGGCTGCTGATGAGGAGGAGATCCCACAACGACGCCGTTATCCTGCTCCGACGATGCTGAGGTTGTTGGGGAGAGGAGTAGGAGCCGGGACGCCCAGTTGCATGGGGCTGCTCGCGAACGCTTGCTACGGGCCTTGGCGGGGACCGACATGTCGGCATGGAATATTGGGCTGCTGTTGCCCACTGTGGCGGAGGCGTTGCCTATGATGTTTTTGCTGTTGATACAGTCCGGTTGGAAACTTGGGGTTTCGGAAGAATCTCCTGCTCCTCGAGCTTTCATGCCGGATATAAGCTGGAGCTTCTGCAAGTCCTCGCTGGAGAATGATTCCTCCACGAAATTGGACAACCATTCAAGCTCAGCCAAATCCTCGTACTGTCTCGTCAGAAAGGTATTACATAATCAGAAATGAAATTGCTAAATAATTATCCTTTTTACACTAACTAAATTACAACGCTCATAATGTTCATTTGAATGAAATGTCGGGTTTGTTTGTCAAACATGTGAAGCTCCAGAATGAAACAGTGGACATGAAGTTTCCCAACTAGTACTATCAGGAAGTTGTCATGCAGCACATAGTGTTTATTGCCATGAAAAGCGTTATACGAACGTGAATGAAACTAATTCTTTTCTTGGATCGTTATCTCCTCCCTCTGTTTCTTTCTCTTTTTCTAGTTATACGAAATATAGAAATTTTCTTGGAAACCTGCCGCCAGAACTCAGAAAACGGACATTTATACTTGATTGATGGTAATGAACATCAAACCAATATACGTGGATTGGCGTTATAAGCGTCATAGGACAATTATGAGAAGCTCTCTGTATCATGCATGCGTGATGTATGGGACTTACCGGGACGGAAAGATCGCCGCAGAAGTGAGCGTCGGTAAAATTGCGGGACCCAATATCACAATTAAAGCTGGGCTCGCACCCCGAGAATGTGGAGGAATTGCAGCTATCCACAACAGTAACAGTGGAAGAGTCTGTGGCGGTACTCTCAAAGGCAGCACAACCACCTCCACCACCAGCTTCGGTGACGACGGCGTCTTCATTGGAGAAGTCTAAGAGGTCCTCCACAATGAAATGGTCGCCTCCTCCCCCTCCGCCACTCGGCTTAGACTCAAAAGAATGGTGCTTTTCGTTTGGGAATTCGGCTGTCTGATGTTGATAGAATTCAGGAGTTTCCATAGTCTGTTATGGATTTGTTTTTGTTTGTTGGAAGAAAATGAGGTTAAGAGTTAAGATAGAGAGTGGAGTGAGGAAAATGTGTAATGGTGAGGTGAGGTTTTACACGCGACAGTCGGACAAACTAAAATGGAGGATTTTGACGAGGAAAATAAATAAAAAGGGGTTCAAACTTCAAACATGTAGTGAGTAGCTGAAATAAGAAAATTAAAAAAACGTTAAAAAGAATCTTTAATTGAGCTAAAAGAAAATCCGCTTCAAAGTGACCTTGATGCCCTTTTCCTTACCCGAGACTTGGTGAGGTTCAGTTTAACAGTTTTAAATTCTGCTGAATGTATAGGCTTTGAATTTCACCGATTATTGGTCTTTTTAGTCTTATTTATCGTTAAATTATAAGATTTAGGGGTGTCATATCAATTGTGTAGGTGCAAAATTGATTAATGTCATAAGCCCTTATGAACTGTAAATATGGGATGCAATAATGTAAGAGAATTATACATGGATGGTTGACGGAGTTGGGCTTGTAACTATGAGAAGATAGTAGCGTGGGAGGGTAAAAGAGTGAAGTGACGGAGTAAATATGGGAAGGGAAGATGGATAAAAAGGTAATTGAAGTGTAAAATAAGAAAAGAAATGGAGTGGGGTTCCAAATTCAACCCCTTAGGAATCGATCTAGCCAAGATTGTCGCTGAGGGGTGTGTGTGCAAATGTATTAGCGTCCAAGTTTACAGCCCCGACTCATATGCTTGCTTTACTTTTTAATTATTTCCTCGGGAGACGGACGGGGTGCACAGACTTCTTTTCTTTTTAAAACATGTTTTGATGTTTACTTGGTTTGGTTCTCTTACCTATACCTGCTATTGCTAATGCTAAATCCCTGTGTTTAATTTTCAAACACCACATGCAATCACCACTATTACAGCTCCTCATCTTCAGAGACCCTGCCATTTTGCTTCTTTCTCTTTCCACTTCTACCCCTTTGCCACCTAAGATTAGCGAGCGAGTCTAGTGTTAATTACTTGCCTTTGCTCTTGCTAGTTGCTACTTCTTCTCCCACCCATTCAATGTTTTATGGCTACTTCCACATTCAACTTCCAAACAATTACTACTAAATATGTACATTATCTCAAAACATAACCTATCTAGTAGTAGAGAAACTTTTTTTCCCTCTATTTTCAAGTCTTAGACATCTCAGACCACATTTTGCTTATCACATGAACATTATGGATTTCATGCATATTGTTTTATTACTTCATCATCTTGTTTGAGATGTCAAATATACGCAGCCAAAAGCTCAAATAAAATTTGGTCCATAGAGGATCACTACAAGAAAATCATAAATTATTAACGGAAAATTATCGACAGAAAAAATACCGTGGCTAACTATAAACAGAAAATCAATATCTGTCAATAACACTGTCGTGAAAATTTTCATTTTGCGATGGACAAAATTTTTAACGGTAAAGGTGGAGGAAATTAAAGGGATAGCGACGAAAAGTCATAACCGTCGGTAAATTAAAGGGGAACGCTTGCTGCAATAAACTAGCATCGGGGATTTACCGAATGATCGATGTTCCGTAGGTGAATTTCTGACAATATAACCACTCCATCGATAAATTTTCACAGAAATACTTGGTTCAATAATCAAACGTCGGGGTTTACCGACAATAATGTATTCTGTCGATAAACTTCCGACGGTATGGCCACTCCGTCATTGACTTCAGCTTAATTGTTTTAAATAAATCAAAAATGACGTCGTTTGGTAAACCCATCCCGAACCTTCCCCTTCC
>JAOQML010000008.1:21774032-21788943 GCA_027568935.1 Erythroxylum urbanii
GAAAAATTTACACCTTCTATTTTCCCTCAAAAATAGTATTTATCTAAATTCCATTTCTTTTAGTTTTTTCTTGTATTAACTTATGACCTTCTACAATTGAAATTAACTCTACTATCATATTTTTAAAAAAGTAATTAAATTAAAAAATGTGGAAATACAAGGAGGTTATCCAAACAAAATAACAATGCAACAACGTCTCTGGTTAGAGTACTAACGCTGGAGCCTATACTAGCAAGTAAGAAATTGAGCTATCAGGATAACTTAGTAACCACAACAGGATATATTCTAGAGACTAGGCTATAAGAAACCGCATTAATCTTAATTTGAGTAGAAATTTAGTGAAAAGAGTTCCTATGATAGTGTTAGAGTGGTTGAATATCCTATTATTCCTTTCTCTTCGAATAAGATGCACAATTAGTCCAAAATCCAGTCTAAAGAACTTCTTATTAGCCTTGTTTCTAAGGTTGATAGAGGAGGCCTAGGGAATGGTAGAGGTCTAGTCGACATATGAATGAGAAAGCTAAAAACTTCAAGTAACAATAGTTGAGCACTGAGATATGAAGAAGAGGTGTTTTTGGGATTCCTCGGTAACATCACAGAGGACACAATAGGGAGAGCCAATTGGGAGTTTGACCGTGTCTTTGGTGCCAATTCTTCTAGGTACAACTAATCGAAGGATGAAGCAGTAGGATGGGGCAGTGAGGGAGTTCCAGACTAAGTCATAGGCCACTAACCTTAAGAAAAGAGCCAAGCAATAATATTTTTTGCATGAATAGTTAGAGAATTTTATGTATTTATTGATTTTATTAAACAATTTTTGGTTGCTGAGGATCTAGAGAATAGGTAGGCAATAAGGAAATGATGCTCTAGAATCCACGTGAGGAATAAAGGGCCATTGCTAGGAACCACTAAACGGAATAGCTTCAACTTTAACGTGAGTAGAAACAGTTACTCTGAGGTTGTTGAAGTCATCCAAACAGTAGAATATGAGATGGTGGTGATGCAAGAGTGGATCTAGGGAATTAATTTTATAGGATAACTAATAATCTGGAGAGTGTTCAAAATGCAATTAACTGAGTCAAAAGCCTTAGCAAAGTCAATCTAAATATCATAACTGTTAGAGGTTTTATTATAACCATAATTTTTAAATATTTCCTGTACTAGACAAATGTTATCTGTAAATTTGACTCCTCCTACAAAAGCTGCTTGACTAGGATTTATGAGGTTTGGTCAAGTGTTCTTCATTATATTTGTAATAAGTTTGGAAATCAGCTTGTAAATGACATTTAGTAAGCAATAGATGTCTAACTATTGAGACTAGCTGAGTTAGGGACCTTAAGAACTAGATAGATATATGTTTTGTTCAGTTCCTAAAGCAACTTTTCACTAAGGAAGAATTCTTAAACTATCTCTGTTATCATTAGCCCAATTAGATCCTAAGTGGTTTGATTCGAAGCCATCTAGACTAGGGGACTTATATGGGGGAAAAGAGAACATCACAATGTTGATTTACTCTAGAGATACTTTTTTGTTCATAAAAGAAATGTAGTCAGGGGATAAAGAACCTTTGATAGAGCTGATTAGATCTTCAAGAAAGCTGGAGACATCTTAGTTTTTACCTAGGAGATTTGAAAAAAATGATCCCTAACAAGCTCCTTGATCAAGTTCTAATCAAACCCCCTTATTCCACTTTGATTTATTAAGAAGTGATGCTACCTTTGTTCCTTCTTCCTTTATAATAGAGTGGAATCTATTGATTAATCTCTATTGATTATTCTCAATGGTGAGAGATGAATGGTCTGAAATTAAGGGGTTACTGAAGTTAGCTTGACTGTAAGGAAGGAAGTTCAGACAATGGCCATTGACCAAGCATCTATCAAGCTTCCGTGGGATAAGTTTATCCCTTTAAGGACCCATCACGTAGTCCCCTTTCAGGAACCCAAGTGGAGCCCTTTTGGCGACCCCACAGTAGCCCTCCAATCGATATCTAACACAGTCGAAGGGTTCACGTAAAGCCAAGTCTTTTAAGTGTTAAAAACCTTTCATACTTTAAAAGTTAAAAGCGAAGAAAATAGTGAGAATTTTTTTAAAAAAATCATTTTATTAAAAATTTTGGCAGCACAATAGTTGCATTTTGACATTCCCAAGATTTTCAAAAGCCCTGTAAAATTTCAAATAACTTCTATATTCACACCAATTTCTCTATTACAAATTTTGGACTTTAAGTCCACTCACAAGCAACCCCAAACAAATACTTTTCAACAAGCACTACAATAAACTTTTAAAAGCTAAAACATATTCATGCATTTCATTTGAAAGCCTTTATTAACATACATTCTTTACACAAATGTACATATCAAAATGACACAAGCATAGCAGCACTCAACGATGCAACTAATCCTACAGTGGAGTCCTAATTATTACAGCACCTGTATGCATACTTAGGGTGGTTTGTTTAAAAACATAAAAATAAGGTTGAGCTAAACGAGCTCCGTAAATGTTAATCAATTTACTAAAAGTTTAAATTTTTTATTACAACATAATTGAAATATTCCCATATAGTAGTAAAGCTCATGGTAAAATACTTGTCAAAACAATTCATTTATGCATCATAACAATTGGTACTCAAATAACATTTCGTAAAACAAATTTTCAAATTTTCTGAAATATTATTTTGAAAGGCTTTTTCAAAATTAAACTCATCATATAAAAGTTTATATTTTCCTTTTCCCTTTTTCTTTAAACAATAAACAGAGGTGGCAATCAGTTTTCTAAAAACTTTTATACTAAAAATAAGCCAACCACTAGAATTGGTACCATATGGTACCTCAAATTACTTTTAAAAATAAATAGTGTTGGCATTAATATTTCATGACTTTTCTTAATATAGCCCACCACTAGTTTCCTTACCATACGGTACATTTGGCCTAAAGTCACAAAATTGGTTCTGCATTGCTTACCTATAATTAGTTAACTACTATTTACGAGTTGGTTTTGCATCGCTTACCCGTAATAAGTCACGGAGCTAGTTCTACATCACTTACCCGTGACTGGTTAACTACTATTTACAGGGCTAATTCTACATCGCTTGCCCGTAATATGTTAACCATTATAAATATACCAGTATAATAACATGTATAAAGCCTACTGGTGTATCATAGGCAAAAGCATCTCTTACATTTACGACTCATCTTTTTTTCTAAATCAATTGTGGGAGGATTTCTAAGTGAATTATTTTAATGTAACTCCCAATAATATAAAATTTAACTTTCAAATTAAAACTCATATATTGCCAAAGCATACACTTATTCTAGCAATATTCACTTATAAAATATCATTTGCATCAAACTCAACATAAATATTTATTTCATGATCAAATGAAAACTATTTGCATAAAATCAATTTAAAATACACTCACAACTTGCTAGGCTCCATAAATAGAAACTATTTAGAAAAATCAATTTAAAGAATACTCTCATGTCATTAATTCTTTTGCAAAGATTTTAGTCATATAGAACAATTAAAATACACTCATAGTTTCACAAACTTATCGCCAAGCATACTCACGAGTTCTATGCCTCTCCTTTACCTATACAAAATGCATTTTGCTTAGGAATTTATTTCCAAATTGGGATATAAGAAACTAAAACCATAATTCGGTTTAACCATATTCGATATTAGTATTTAATCACGTAACACATACGCTAATCATATTTCTACTGACTTCTGTAAGCTAACTTATTGTTCTCCGTTTCCAAATCTAACTTCAAAAGTCACTTAAATACCATATTAACCCATTCTAACTTATCAATTTCTTCAAAACAAAATCTCACCCTATTTAATTCACCATATCACAATCATGCATGATGAGTCATGGTTATGACCTATGTCTTTAATCCATAACTCCACTTGTTCTTTAATTTTCACATAGCGAAAGTTAAAATTAGGTTTTGAGTTTTTCTGGAAAATTTTCCCCTATGTCTCTAGTTTCTATATCATCAAAAAGAATGTCATTTCAACTTCTAAATCATGAAACATGTACCAAATATCAGAAGCTGCTTCAACACAGGGACAATATCAGGTTACCATTTTCAATCCCAATTTCCAATATTATTAATCTAGAATTAGGTATAGGTTTCTTCTAGAAAATTTTAGTTTTATGTCTTAAATTTTATCTCCAATTCGAATCAAACAATCTAGAGGTTTGTAGGCAGAGTTATGGCCAAAACAATGTGACTGGTTCAAATTAACCTAAGACAGAATTCCATTACACGTTCCTCTCTTGTCATATTCAACTAATTCCATACAAAGAAACATCAAAGTAATACCAAGACAACATTGATGTTAAACACATCCATCTCACTCAAGAAAACCCATAAAAATTAGAAATTTAAGCTAAGAAACTTACCATTTTTTCCTTCAATCTTTTGGGTATTTGTTGAATACTTCAAGATTGCTCCAAATCACCATCAGATTCCATAAAAAATGACTACACTCTTCTTCCTTTCTCCATGGCTAATGTTCACCTTTGGCTTCTCTTCTTTTCCCCGCTTTTTTTTGGTCTTATGGCTACTCTCTCATCACTCTCACATTTTTGTTAAAATAAAAAAGCAAAATGTCTTAAGTTTTGCTTTTTATACTCGTTTAATGGATTACACATGTCACTTTCCTATTTGTCATCACTAATGACTCATCACACACTTCATTACCTCATTGGTCATCTATAATGACTCATCAATCCACTAATATCATGTGAAAAGACCAAATTGCCTTAATGAGTACAAACAGACCAAATTGCCCTTTAATGCATTTAATTGAACATCTAACCAAATTAAATCCCAAAAATTTTTCCACAAATGTCTTATTTTCAAATTGATCATGAAATACTCTAATTAGGGTCAATTCTTATTGATTGGATGCTTAAAAGAATTTCGAATGGGTTTAAAATCCTCAATACCCATTGTTTTCCAAGAAGGGCATTTTAGTCCAATAATTCAGATTAACCGAATTCTGTTCAAGCAACCTCTGTTTTAACCTGTTTTAGTTCCTATAGACTCCAATCCTAATTTCGGATCTTTTCATTGTATTTTGAAATTGTTTGGTAACTTTTTTGATGCTCGGAAGAATTTTCATATTGAATCCGGAAATTAATAAATGTCACCAAAATCTTCCGGATTTCGTTCAAAAGTGTCACTTAAATCTCTAAAGAACATTTCAGGACTTTTAAAGCTCATTTAGACTCATTCCATAGCTTTTCAGAGTTTTTGAATTTTTTTTGGAAAATTTTTGGTCAAGTCTAGAACCATCTTTGGTATGTTTGTGATCTCTGTTATAACCTCAATAATACATTTAAATGCTTAAATTACTCTAATATACTATAAATAAAGCATACTCTATAAAATGCATGTGCAACACAGTACAATAATCGAACTAGATATTACAAATTCTCCCCTCCCTATTGAAATTTCTTCCTTGAAATTTTAAACAAACTTATTCATCTAAAAAATATGGATATTGACTTCGTATCCATTCTTCGTGATCCCACTCTATCAATCACTTCTTAGCGACCAACATATCGTGGGCTTAACTCATCATATTGTCTAAGAAAGACTATTCCTTTCCATGATGATATTCACAAAAATACTTTGATTTTTAAATTTAAACAACAAATTCTTCCTCCATTTCCACACTTAGCTCTGCTGTCGATTTTAGGTACTATCACTTTGACTCACATACTTTTGATCTTATTTGTGGTTATCTGAACAAGTTCAGTCCAACCAATTTTCTTTCATCTATCTGATCCTTATATACCAACACTCTACGTAACTATATACTTCCAATCACTTACAACTTAATCTACAAAGAGGATACTTACTTTGGATAGTTAGGAAATAGGTAGATTTTGTAATTTGATCCTTTATCTCTCATATACTATCATATCTTCTTAGATTTCATGAAATTACTACCTCAAATCCTTCATAATATGCTTCCATTTCCATACTTGAATAGGGAGTGGTTGAGTAAATTTGTTTTTGGTTCTTTGGCTCAACCTTGACTTGTTGATTTAACAAACATTTGAACATATTCTTTGCTATCACCCTTTTCATATCTTTTCGATCATAAAGCACTTTTAAGGCATACCGCCTCTTTGGATTCCTCATATGCATAACATACATTGGTGAGTGACTTAATCTGGAATTTCTTTCTTAAGTGTAGCCATGTCTAGTACACGCAATTCCTGACCTAACATCAATGTCACGTTATCTATCAATAAAATGCCCTAGAAATTTGCAACTTATCTCCCCATGAAATTTCTTTGTCAAAATCATTGCTCATTAATAATTAGTTTAGTCACAACCTTGCTAACTTAACCATACATCAAACCATCCATTTAACACTATCAAGATTGACATCTACTTGGAATACTACTAATGAAACTTTTACTTAGGGTTCTCTACAAAACAATTGTTCTTGTATACTTCTGAATAATAGACATTTCCTTTCTTATTGTCTCTAATTATAAACAAAACTCAGTAATATTTTTCTTGTATTTCTTATACCTCACATGGATTCCTTAGCTTTCAAATTTCAGATCCATAACCACTAGTGAACTATTTATTGTACCTTTGTCATTTCCCACCATGCTCTTTAGAAGCAAATTAATCATTTAAGATTATATTGTAAGACTCTAACATAATATCCTATTCATAAGCAAACCATTTAATTACTTCAAAGTTCAAATTTTTACTATCTCATAACACAGTTCGAGCTTATCAAACCTCAATCTCTTCAAATAGGGAGTATACCTCATACTTTCACTGTACAACTTTGATGTTCACTAATAATATCTTTAATTTTCCATTTCTAATACTACAAAACACTTATGTGATTTCAGGTACCTCAGAACTCAATCTGGGATTTTTAGTCATCTAAAATCTCCATGTCATACTTGTTCAAAGGTCACATGCATAATTTTTGATCATTCTCCCAATCGTCAAATATAATTATCTTTAAAATAATAGCTCTAAATTCTAATGAGACAATTCTCCATTATGGATTGAAACTTATCACTAACATTTCCTTGAAAATTTTATCACCATTTCACTCTCTTGATTGTCAAGAAATAAAACAATTGACTTACATAAAAAGATCCTCAAAATAATGAATGTTCAATACTTAGAATCGATATACTAATATACGCATAATTGGAAGCTTCTATTAAACTAATCATTGCTCTAAAAATATTGTTCAATCATCAATATTGATTAAAGATTCCATCACAATGTCATCCATTACATTACTTGATATGAATCCACAAATCATCGTATAATCAAAATAGACTTGACCTTAAAAACAAAATTTTATGCTAAAATTGATTAATCAATCACTCTATAAGGTCATAACATTAAACATATCAAAAGTTAGTCACCAATTACTTATATCAATAATTAATCCTCACCTAACTCAACCATCATAAACAATTCCAAATTAGGATATAAAAAATTAAAACTATAATTCGGTTTAACCAAATTTGATATTAGTATTTAATCCCGTAACATGTACGCTAATCGTATTTCTGCTTACTTTCGTAAGCTAACCTATTGTTCTTTGTTTTCAAATCTAACTTCAAAAGTCAATTAAATACCATATTAACCCATTCTAACTTACCAATTTCTTCAAAATACAATCTCACCATATTTAACTCACCATCTCATAATCATGTATGATGAGTCACTGTTATGATGCATGTCCAAAATCCATACCTCCACTTGTTCCATAATTTTCACATAGCAAATGTTAAAATTAGGTTTTTAGGTCTAAAAGAAATTTGTTCCCCTATGTATGTAGTTTCCATATCATAAAAAATCATATCATTTGTATTTTTAAATCATGAAATATGTACCAAATATCATAAGCTACTTCAACACAGGGACAATATCAGGTTACCATTTTCAATCCAACTTTACAATGTTATTCATCTAGAATTAGGTCTAGGTTTCTTCTATAGAATTTTATTTCTATGTCTTAAGTTTTATCTACAATTTGAATCAAACAATTTGGAGGTCTATAGGCAGAGTTATGGCCAAAACAATGTGACTGGTTCAAATTAACCGAACACAGAATTCAACTACACGTTCTTCTCTTGTCATCTTCAACTAATTCCATACAAAGAAACATCAAAGTAATACCAAGACAACATTGATATTAAACACATCCATCTCAATGAAGAAAACCCATAAAAATTAGAAATTTAAGCTAGGAAACTTACCACTTTTTCCTCCAAACTTTTGGGTATTTGATGAATACTTCAAGATTGCTCCAAATCACCATCAATTCCATAAAAAATGACTTCACTCTTCTTCCTCTCTCCTTGGCTGATATTCACCTTTGGCTTCTCTTCTTTTCCCTTTCTTTTTGGTCTCATGTTTACTCTCTCATCACTCACATTTTTGTTAAAAGAATGAAGCAAAATGTCTTAAAGTTTTGTTTTTTATACTCATTTAATGGATTACACATGTCACCTTTCTATTTGTCATCACTAATGACTCAGCACACATATGTCATTACCTCATTGGTCATCTTTAATGACTCATCATTCTACTAATATCAAGTGAAAAGACCAAATTGAGCTTTAATTTATTTAATTGACCAACTAACCAAATTAAATCCCGAAAACATTCCACAATTATCTATTTTCAAATTAACCATGAAATACTCTAATCAAGGTCAATTCTTATTGATTGGATGCTTAAAAAAATTTCGAATGGGTTTAAAATCCTTAATACCCATTATTTTCCAAAAGGGCATTTTAGTCCAATAATTTTAAATTACTCGAATTCTATTCAAACATCCTCTGTTTTGACCTATTTCAGTTCCTATGGACTCCAATCCTAATTTCAGAGTTTTTCATCATATTTTGAAATTGTTTGGTAACTTTTTCGATTGCCAAGAAGAATTTTCGGATTGAATTCGAAAATCACTGAATGTCACCAAAATCGTTTGGATTTTATTCAAAAGTGTCACCTAAATCTCCAAAGAACATTTTGGGACTTTTAAAGCTCGTTCGGACTCGTTCTATAACATTTTAAAGTTTTCAGAAATTTTTTGAGAAATTTTCGGTCGATTCCAGAACTATCTCTAGTCTATCCGTGATCTTCGTTATAACCTTAATAATATATTTAAGCGCTTAAATTACTCTAGTATACTATAAATAGAGTATACTCTATAAAATATATGTGTAGCACATTACACAGTACAATAATCAAACTAGTATATTACAATCCCCGTATTGGCGATTGCTCCAAGTAAAGAAAGCACAAATAAATCTTAGGTCTAATAATCCAAGTAAGGAAATGAGGCATATCAATTTATAGAATCTTAGATGCAAGCTTTTCTGATTACTTTAAGATAATAAAGATAATGGGGGTACAATTGAAATCTCCTACTAGCATCTAAAGCAAATTTGTGTTAAAACTAATTCTGCCTAGTTCCTTTCGTAGATTGTCTCTTTAGACCCCCCAGTTAGCTATGTATACAACATTAATAAGAAGAGGAATGTTGGTAGCTTATTGAACGAACTCACTTTACATGAATTGATCATAACACATAAACTCTACTGTGACATCTTCGTTTAATCTGAAGTTGAATCAAAGTCTTTTTGATAGCATATTTGCCTGTGTTTTTTTTTTCTTCCTTTCTAAGGTAATTAAAGAATATAAATAATTACTTTTATTAAACTTTTGATCTAATAAGTTATCGATCTTGGTTATCTATTTACCTAAAGATTGTAACATAAATTTTTAGAATAATTCTATTATGCTAAATTATTTATAATTTCTAAATTTATAATATTATCTTTTTCTCTTAAAGAGAATCCTTAAAAGTTGTAACCCTACAATTATGCCTATTTATATGCTAATTAAGGGTGGATGAATGGCTTCGACTATCCTACCTTCAATTTTTTAATTATTTTTCTAGTATGCTTAAGTCTTCAATAACATAATTGGAATTCTTAAGCAAATAACTTTATATTTATTCTTTGATGACATATATCCTTAAACCATTTATCCCTAATTTCTTTACTCTTTTTATGAATAGATTTGTTAAAACTATTTCCTTGTCACATATATTCCTACTTTAGTATTCTATAATTTTCCTTAATAAAAACTTTAAAATATTAATTGTAAAATCTAAAAATATAAGGTATGATAACCTCTTATTTTTAAGTGTTTGATCTTCTTCCATTACTAATAGATTTATTTGATATTGAGGATTGGTGATTTGTTCTTTTAATTGTCTAATTGCTTAAAAAAGAACTCTCTCTTGTTTAGTTTCTGATATGGTATAGGTTGATATTCTAGAAGGTGTCACATATAATATTACTGAAGGCAATTTTCTATTTTCTAATTCTTTCACATGTATTCTAGTAATTATATCTTTTGAAAATTTTATTTATACTTGCCCATTATCATATTCTATGATCTTATCAAGTTCTTGAATTTTTAATTTTGATGGAGGGGAGATTTTACTTTTAATTGTCATGTTTTTGATAAATTAATTTCAAGTAATCTTATAGTTCTAAGTAGAATCGCATTTGCCTTTTTAACATTGACATGAAATAAAATAGTTTGAACTTTTTCATCTTAAAGCCTTAAATTTGGACTTAGGGTTGGCAGTGGGTCGACCTTAATAATGGATTTTAGGCTCGAGCTTCGTGATAGTGAGCTTAAGCTCAATCTTATTAAGCTTTAGGCTACTCAACGCTTGATCAGGCCTCAAGGTCAAAGGATTGGGCTCAGGCCCAATTCGTTTTAAAAATATTTTTATTTTTAAAAATGAGTTGTTCAAAATGGGATTTTTAATGTATATATTATATATACATAAAATTTTGAAAAGAATAAGTTTAAAATAAATTTATTTTAAAAGAAAGTGAACCAAAAATGGTATATGATAAATGTCACATTCATTTAATTACATAATTCTGTTGGAGAAGTGCTCTAAAGGTAATCACCTTTAACACTTATTGTATAAATCATTTTATGATTAATATAGACATTTTTCATTATTTCAATGTTCATATGTTTATGGATTTGATGTTGATCTTAAGTTGATTTAATGAAGTCCTTGATACAAAACATAGCATGGAGGAAATCATGATGAGATCATGATAATGAGATTCCTAACATGTGTAATTATGTTAGTATCTAAACTTTCTCTAATCATAGGATTAATGATATAATGAGATTCCTAACATGTGTAATTATGTTAGTATCTAAACTTTCCTAATCATAGGATTAATGAGATAGGGTATCATTAATCCGAATAGATTAACGCATGTTATACTCCTTGATTAGATCAAGCAGTAGATCTGATCATGTTAATGCATGCTATTCATGGTCATTAACTTCCCATAACTTCCATTAATGCATGCTATTCATGACCACTAAATTCCCATAACTTTCCATTAGTGATGGGGGTTTATGGAAGGCCAAATGGTGCAAAAAATTGAGATGATTTTCGTGTATCTTATGTAAGACACAAAATTGAAAAAGATAGGTTCTTTTTCTTACATACACTTTTTTTCTCTCTAACTCTCTTAAAAGTTCTTGTCTTTGCTAGTACAAAAAAAGAATTATAGCCATCTCCTACTAAGGTTTCATCCTTCTATCTTCGTGTGGACTTTCATTAGAGATGGTATGCGTTGATCGTCATGGTTTACTACAACCTAACATGGAGAAGATTAAAGAACGAAGGAGATCATCAGAAAGGTATGTAAACATCTTACATTTCATGTTTTTATTTTTCTATATCTATATGCATGAGTAGATCTGGTTTTTGAGGTTCTGTTTTATTTCCACTGCATATATTTGATATATATTATGTATAAGATGCATGATCGGAACCTAACAAATTCATAATTGCTTTATAAAAATATGTTTTAAAAATATATATATTAAATTAAATGTACACAAAATTTTAAAATGAATAAGTTCAAACCAAATTTATTATAAAAGAAAATGAATCAAAATATTTTATATGAAAAATGTCACATTCATTTAATTAACATAATTAAATAAATATGCATCTATAAAAATGATCAAAAACATATGTATTTTAGGTTTTGATATTAGTTTGGATTTTAAATATTTTTGTTGCTATTTATACAATCTAAGCATACATATGACGAATACTATAAATTCATGAGTGTAATTATGCAACAAATAAAACAGTAAATTTATTAAATATATAATTGCTTAATAAAAATATTTTTAAAATGTATATATTAAATGTACATAAAATTTTAAAATGAATAAGTTTAAACTAAATTTATTATAAAAGAAAGTGAACCAATAGGTTTTATATAAGAAATGTCACATTCATTTAACTAACACAATTAAATAAATATCCATCCATATAAATGATTGAAAACATATGTATTTTAGGTTTTGATATTAGTTTGGACTTTAAATGTTCTTGTTGCTGGTTATACAGTCTAAGCATATACATGATGAATAATGTAAATTCATGAGTCTACTTATGCAACAAATAAAATAGTAATACTATGAAAATCATTTTATTATCAAAATAAAAGAGTATCATTGTGTTAATATTATCCAAATTTTTTAATGATACAATTTACAAAATGTTAAAATGAAATTAGCAATTATAGATGGAGAGTGGAGGCTAGAGAGTAGATATTAAAGTTCAGTACATAGGCAGAGACAACAGTTTAGAACTTTTTTTGCATAAAACACACAAGTAAATAATTATATCTTAAATTATAAAAAATGCAAAGCAATCAAATTATAAATAAGTAAATCTTGAAACAAAGTTTAAAGATAGCAAATCCATAGTCGAGGAAAAAGGATCGCTCATGTTTACAATCAAAATCATAAATAGTTGCACTACTTCATCTATATGTAGAAACATTATCATGTAAAATATACATGTTAAAGCAATAATTATAAATGAATATTAAATGTAGATAATAAACAATTAAATATACCTTCATCATTGAATATTTTTTCAAAATTTTTTTAATTGAATGAATGGTCTCCTTCATACCAATACCTGTTTTAGCATAACAAAGACAATATAAGATAAGATAATATCATAAAGAATATATGACAAAATTGACATATCATAAAGAATAAAGTTTACCTTTAATATCTTTATCATTTAACCAATTTCGGGCATATATAGTGGCTTCGATAGTACTATAATAAAGTTAAGCATGATGAAGACTAATAACCTAGACTTTAGTACTAAAAGTGGACTCTAAAGCAATAGTAGATAATGAAATTGCTAAGAGATCTTGTGCAATTACTTATATGAATGAATATTCACTTCCATAGTTTTTTGACCATAACAATACATCGAGCTTCATACCTTTAAATTAGGTCATACAATTTACCATCAAATATTTATCTAACTCGATCATAATGTAAGAAGTCCTAGCCCTTTTTTCTTTTATGAATTTTGCAAATGAGGGTTTCACACTAGTTTTAGAAGAAATTGAAATTGAAACTAAACCAAAACTTGAACCTAAAGCTGGAGTTGAACTACTACGATCCTAATTTTATCCAATCTTAGTTAATAATCATTATGAAAATCCTTCTAGAATTGTTTAATGAAATCATGCCCTTGAGCTTGATCACTATACGATATTTTATAATAAAAATAGACCCCTCCCATCTTATATCTTGGGTTTAGCACAAAAATGATGGCCACAATATGTCCTATCATATACTAGTAAGAGTTAAGCTTCTCCATCATTGATTTTGCTATAACCTAGATCACTTTATTGAAATCAAATATCTAATCAGCTATAGCTTTCTTAATCTCATATATATTGCTAAAGCAACCCTACAAATTTGGATATTTTGTTAATAAGAATAACCTAGAAGTAGTATGAATTATTTCCAACTTCGTACAAATTTCTTTAGCCAACTCTCATGTCTCTTATATAGGTAAGCAACTATATTAAGAATCTCTGTCTCAGCTTGGTAAACAACTCAACATATTGGGTTATTGACTCCAACATCTTGAAGGTCGAATTCTATCTATTAGGATAGTCCAATACAAACTTCTTCATTTACAGAATACGTAGTTGTCGTGTAGTTTCTTTAAAATTTTCAACTCTTTTGGGTGTTACACTCCAATACCTAGATCAAATATACCACATCTTTATAACAATCTGCCACCAAACAATAAGCTCTTAATCTCTAACTTATTCTTTAACTTTTTTTATCATTGCATCATTCAAGCTACAATTATCAAGTATTATGGTAGATAACTTGGTGTCGATAGTCCAATCTATTAAACACTTAACTATCACGGTTGTCAACCTTTCACTTATATGTGGTGTTGGCATATAAATAAACCTACCATTCGTGAGTATGAACAAATATTAATCATAACATAATCAAAAAATAAATGATAACAATATTGAATATAATTTACCTCATTAGTTTACTGTGTAGAGTCCAATCACTGTCATTATAGTATATCGTTACTGCCACATAACTCTTTTTTTTGGTTATCGATTGTCCACATATCTAATGTGATGGCAACTCATCATTTAATACTTGACAATGTTTTTAATATTTCTTTCTTGTGATCCTAATATATCTTTAAAATGTCTTTCTTTAAGGTATTTCGAGTTGGGATCTTGAATTTTGATTAGAGTGAGGTGAACAGCATCCTAAATCTTTTGTTGTCAACTATAGAGGGTGGATGTTCATCATCAATAACCATAGTAGTTATAAAAAACTTTGATCTGTTGTCATCATAAGCTATAATAGTCATTTCATTCTTCCCTCCCATTAGGTTAGTGATAGGATTGAATTTTCTTATATTCTCTTATGTATTTACATGTGATTTCAATCCTATTTTAAAGATAAAATGGTCA
>JAOQML010000008.1:21791050-21803650 GCA_027568935.1 Erythroxylum urbanii
AGAGTTTGGTTTTAAAAATCTTGTGATTTACAATTACTGTTTTAATTATTCAATTGTTATGATGCCATGTGGAGTATAGTAGTGATTGCACGTAGTGCTCCCTTATCATAGGATATGTATCGGAATGACCTACGGGCGTCCCAGTGCGTACCCTACGGTAAGGGGGTGTTACAAAAGCAGCTTCACGTAATATGAGGCATGGATAGGCAACTTTAGACAATATGACACGACTTTAGTTAAGGAAAGGAAACAAGGCAAGGAAATGTCTAGGAGCGTGGAGGAGGAGTGGAGCTATAGAGGACAATTGTTGACACTGTGGATTAATTAATCTATAGTGTCGACTTAAAGGAAGAAGTATGTTGATAGTTTTATAAAAAATTCTTTCATACTACAAGTATACGGATCGTAACTTGTAGTATAAAAGATATCATTCCCATGAGGATTGATTAGTCAACTAACAACTTGAATGCACTTTGTCTAAGGTAATAAAATATTGAATGAACTGAATTAAAATAAATTAACTGAAATTGAAATAAACCAGTAAAACTAATAATTGGATAAGTGAAACTGGCAATAAGAATGAAGTTAATCAATAATGGAAACTTAGGGGTTATTTTATCCTTGTTTTGCCTTCCTTTTATCTTAATAATTTAGTTATGCTTGTTCCTAGGTATCCTAAGGTTTTGATTACCCTCTCTCGAGATCTACTTAAGCAATCCCAACTGAAATTGATAACAATAGAATTGTAACCTCTCAATTCACAAACCGACTCCTAACTATTCAATTAGTTTTGAAGCAAGCCTAAGGATAATTAACTCGCAATTAAGATCTCTCTTTAATTTTTATTAATATGATATTTTTAAGTCTATTAAGTTACCAACTCTTGTTGTGCACTTTAACACATAAAGCTTGATTCAATCTTTTAATTTATTATCAAATATAAGCATAACAAATACCCTAAAGCATTAATATATATTGAATTAAACAAGAATAAAATTTAACAAAATAGTTTAAGAATAATCCCTGATATGGATTTAGAAATTCATAATCATGTTCAACATCCCACTAATCAAAATTAACATCGAAGACAATGAAATATAAGAAGAGAAAAATAAAGGAAACATTTTGTGTCTTAATTTGGAATTTCTAGAAATTTTAGAGTTGATCTTGATGTCTCTCCACTTCATCTCTTTGCTTCTGGCATGTAGCCTCCTTTTTGATGTTTGTCTTTTCCTTAAATACTTCTTAAGGCTTATAGGATTATTTCTAGGGTTTTCTCACTTATTTTGGTTCTAAAAATAGCCTCAAATCGTGAAAAGTACAAAAATGATAACATAGTCTTTTGACTCGAAAGCAAATACCTCGTCATGAATGCCCCTTTGGTTACTCAACTAGGGTACATTTTTTATTTAGCTTGGTTGGAATGTCAGTCTAGCCTTTTTAAAGGGAAGTGAATGCTCTCAATTACTTAGCTATATCACAACTCTCAACTAGCTATTAGCTCTATTCTTAACCCAATTTTCTTAAAAAGGGCCAGTAAAATAGGAATTTTATTTAATACACTTTTTTTTTCAATTTCTTAGCCTACCTCATTTCTTGTTAGTCAGTCATTCTCATAAGAGGTTACTAATGATGCCTACCAATTTAAATGAGTGTAATTATAAATGTATCTAAACAAATGTCATAATGTGAAAGAATAGGTGTCATATCATAATTCACATGTGTATTCATCACAAAGATACTTAAATCACAAACTTCACAAGTTAATATGCCTTTACAATTCAAATGACCATGTTCAAAGGTAAACCAATTTTATTCAATTCACGCCATTGATGCATTCAAACAATGCACACGTCATGCAATAAAATGTTCACACAGTGCCATCCTAATTAAAAACTAACACAATGTAAATGCAAAATTCACACACATAAATGATATGTAAGTGCATATAAGTCTCCACACTATATTGGATACGAAAATTAGGCAAAAATTTTTGAGCAATTTCTTCATCTGATATCGCTAATGACACGTGACCTCCTTTAGTTACACCTCTATAGTGTCTAAACGACCCTCTAAGCACTTTTTATTCACTTCCATTTTGTCAAGCACCTTCTTCCAGCCTTCTTCCTCCTCCTTGGATTCATCACTTGATGAGACTTGTTAGTGTTGTTACAGAGGTGCGAAACTAGAACTCGCTTGTCCTATCCTTTGTTTAACTTTTGATTTATAGTTGCTATCTCGAAGTTCCATACCATGGGACTCTAAGATCACAACTCCCCTTAAATGCGTGCGATTTAATTCTTAGAAAAAATAGGAGTTAGTTCATCAATATTAACACCATGTAATTGAGCCAGAGTGGTTATAAGAAAACCTATGCCTAAATAGCTACTTTTCTTATTAAGCAAAGTAACTATCAATTGAAAAATATGGGTGGATGTGCAAACTTGAACCTTATTATCCATGCACTAAAGTATAAATAAATCTTTTTTAGATCACTTGTTGCTTTGACTCTTAGCAAAAACAACATGACATATGAATTCATGCAGTAGCAAGTGTTCAGGATTCTTATTTCTGTTATTAGGTGCGTTGTGTGGATTAAACACATCCAACCTTGTTAATTTCTACCAATATTTCTTAGCATGAAAATTTTCGTGTTTTTCAACAATTGGTGATTTTGCAAAACCAAATACTTCTTGCATGATATCATAATCCAAATTATAAGGTTTTCCATGCAATTGAAACCAAAAATTATCTAACTTACCAACTCATAGTATAAAGTAGTATAAAATTCAAGGGTCAATTCTTCATACACAAGACAGTCAAAATGTATAAATTTATCCCAGTAAATTCTAGCACTCAAGTCCTCAACTTTTTCTTTCAAATATAGATCTTTTAAAATTGAAAAATCAAAATATCGACATGCAATAATTACTTTAGAATGAAGGTTTTGGAATTTCTTACCTTCTTTTTGAGAGAAGGTCAAAAAGGAGCTCAAAAGTCATTGGCTAAATCACATGCACCATTACCCAACACCTTCATTTTTCCTTTGGGGTGTGAGCATTTTGCAATTGCAATTTGTTTGATTCTTGGAGATATGAAGGTGAGTAAAACCTACAAAAATAACTAGGAAACCACGACAAAAACAAAACAAAGAGCCAAAAATGTAGGAGAGAGAAACTTTAGAGGAAATCTTGCAAAACCCACCTTTTTTAGGACGGGAATCACTAAATTTGTATGGAAATAATGATAATGTAGATGAAAGATGAAAGAAAAGAATGAAATCTAAGTGAAATTTAAGAGAGATGTGAGAGAAAACAAGAGGGTATGAAGGTGGTTTACTATTTAGAGAGAGAAGATGAGAGGTGGAAGAAGAGAAAAAGACTATTTATAGGGGTTAAGGTTTGTGGGAAGGGTAAAAATGTCCTGCACAATCGTGCATTTTGTTGAATAGGTGTCTGTCATAATCATGCATGGGATGCACTATCGTGATAGAATGTGCATCATGCCATGCATGATCGTGCACCCTCCAAAATTGACACTTTTTGCACCATTTTCCTTGTGCATCTTTTGGAATATGTTCCCTAACTTATAATACCTTTTCAAATATGATATTTATCAATCGAAATCACTCCAGAAAATAAGAAAATAATAAACACACATGTAAGAATTTACGAAAAACCTAACTAACAACATATTATAAGCAAAATGAAATATAAATATAAAAAAATAACACTTATCATAATTCTTGGGTTGCCTCCCAAATAGTGCTTGTTTAATGTCGTTAGCTCACGTACCTATTACATTTACCATCATCTTGGGTCGATAATTAGTGGTTCGGTTCTACCTTTTTCTCCATATAGCAGTTTAGCAGCTTGTGAATAAGTCACATGTTTTAAGATAATAATAAGGATTCTGATTATTTGGAAATTATGATTGGAAAAGGAGTGGTTCTTCATTATTTGATCAAATTTGGCTTCCATCCTCTTCTGATTCATTTTGATTGTCAAGCTTGGAGCTTAGTAACTTTATTAACTTGTCTAACTTGGACTGTGATAATCTAAGCTTGTCCTACTGGAAACTTGGTGGACCGTGTGCTCTGATGTTGCTTCATGCATTGTTATTCTAATAATAATTTGGGTAGTTTTGCCACTAAAGATTATATGAGTTTAAGTAACTACCATCCATACTATAATGCCTTCACTGTGTTGGAAGAAAAGGTCTACAATTTGCTTAATTGCTCTTCATGATTCTTGTGTTAATATACCTACAATTACACAAGAAAGTTAGTAAAATCCTTAGATCAAAAGAATTCAAATTGTATAAGATGCTAACTCAATTCCCAGCATCGACGCCAAAAACTTGTTGATAGTTCTATATAAAAAAAACATTCGTACTACAAGTATACAAATCGTAACTTGTAGTATACAAGATATCGTTCCCACAAGGATTGATTAGTCATTTAACACCTTAAATGCACTTTGCCTAAGGTAATAAAAGATTGAATGCACTAAATTAAAATAAATTAACTGAAACTGAAATAAACTAATAAAACTAAACAATTGATAAGTGAAACTAACAATCAGAATGAAGTTAATCAAAAATGGAAACTTAGGGGTTATTCTATCCTTGTTTTGTCTTCCCTTTATCTTGTTAATTAAATTATGCTTGATCCTAGATATCCTAAGGTTTTGATTACCCTCTCTTAAGATCTAATCAAGTAATTCCAATTGAAATAGATGACAATATCAATTCATAAAAGTACTCCTAATTATTCAATTAAATTTAAAGCAATCTTAAGGATAATTATCTCATAATTAAGATATCTCTACAATTGTTTATTAATATGATATTTGTAGTTCTATTAAGTTACCGACTCTCGTTGTGCGCACTAACACATAAACCTTGATTTAATGTCTCGATTTATTATCAAATATAAGCATAACAAATACCATAAAGCATTAATATATATTGAATTGAACAAGAATAAAGTTTGACTAAATAGTTCAAGAATAATCCCTAATATGGGTTTAGAAATCCATAATCATGTTCAACATCCCACTGATCAAAATTAACATTGAATACAATGAAATATAAGAAGATAAAAGAAAGGAAACATTTTGTATCTTGATTTGGAAATTCTGGAGATGATCTTGATGTCTCCACTTTGATCTCTTTGATTATGATGTTTAGCCTCCTTTTTGTTGTTTTTCTTTTCTTTAAATACTTTTTTTAGAATTTGAAAAAAAATCATTAAGTAGAAGAAGTGTAGTATACAGCTAAGGAGAGGAAACTCTCCCTTATGAGATCACACGACGATGTTTAACACTATATAGTTAAGAAATTAAATGACAATGTAGGAACCAAAGAAGGGAGGATATTGAGTGACAATGTATTGATAATTAGAGTAAAAAACTACTCTCCTTTCTCGATTCTTCAAATGATTACTCAATTGGGATGGGGAGCTCCAGATACTGTGATGCAACGATGGCGATACGGCTTCTCTCTGATTTGTCTCTAGCTCGAAAGTATTTTTTAACATACCATTCCATAGAGCATATACTCGAATGTACTGGCGAATATTTGAGAATATACTCTATGAGGATAGCACATTAAGACGATCAAATCAAAACATTACAAATTATTTTTCCAAACATCAAACACATTTTTAGTAAACCAATGTTCACTTTTGTTCATGTTATTTATAAACATAGTCATTCATGAATGTGATTACATTCCAGAATTTTCATATAAATTGCATGACAATTGAGAAATACAATTCAGATACAAAATCACTAAAGACATATGCAGATGCAACTGATCCCGACCACTAAATCATGTCCGATTGCAGTGGCTATACTCTAGTTAGGCTAACTGGATATCCCCTGAATCACTGCTATACTCTAGTTAGGCTAACTGGATATCCCCTGAATCCTGAAAATCAACGATGCAATTTTGGTGAGTTTTGTGAACTCAATGAGTGAACCATCATCGATATGCTCACTCATATCAAACACAAAGACATTTTACATTCCAAATTCACAAACAATCATATCATCACATATTTCACATACTCATTTCATAATAATCAGATCATTTTCTCAATCATTCATAACATCATAATTCAGTAATTTCATGTAATCTTTCACATAATACATGTATGTGTACAAATACAAATGCACATGTGACTCACTTTCGTTGTCACTTTGCTGTGGCCAAGTGCCTTTTTAACTGTCCCATATCTTAATACCAGGGTTCATTAATAACTGTCCCGTATCTATTGTAGATATCAGGCTCATTATAATAGTGAGCCTATGGCTCTTTAAGCACATTTTGAGCTTTAAGCTCTTTTTCACTAGTCACTCCGGTCACTACTGCCTTTATTTGATCATGCATTTCAATGTAATGAGATGCACCAATTCACATTATATGCAATCAATCACTTTCATTCATCATGTACAATCATTTTCACGTTTTCATTGGATCTAAGTCTGGCATTCAACATTTTTGTTGAGTACACTTATTTCTTTCATATTCACATTCAATTATGATCACTTCCAATGCAATCTCAATTATCAAACTCCTCGGACCATCAGTGTCTGAAATTATCACATTCACATAAATATCAGTTAAATAATTGAAATTTAAGCAAATACAATCAATCCTAGTGAGAAACATCTAGGTTACTCACAGTACACTCGAGATTAGCAATTGCCTTTATGATCCGGAAACATCTGGACGATAATGTTCAATCTTGTGTATCTATCTTTAAGCAATACACATATTATATTGCTCAATCATATTACACATATATGTATGTGTCATGTACAATGCATGCTTAATTGACTATTCCCGGGTATGTATCATTAATCACAAGTTATGATCATTCAAACCATTATAACTTGTATATGTCTAGTTTTCACTTAGGTTTCTACCTTAAGAACACTTGCCCATTCCAATGTCATCAATCATTCATTCTCCAATGTTATTCTAGCATTATATGATCATATAATATCCAAATTCTAATTCATTATTACTTAATACACCTTATTGACTTTCTTTGGATCACATTTACTTTCCTAGGAACACTTTCTTTCTTATAACGCTCATAAATTTCCAAATTTTATATACATTAATATTATCAATCTATTCTTATGTTATAACCTCGATTAACAACCTAAACTTATCAAACACTTTATCAACTTATTTAACCTCAAACTAGGTTCATTTCAAGCCTCAATCAAGTCTAAATGCACCATAGGAAAGTATCTTATCATTAGTTGGTTTAAACATCACATAAAAGATAACATTTCACTCTCATTACCTTTCCCATGATCATGCAAGACTTCCCACAATCGTGGGATGGGTGATTAATGAAATTCCCGGTCATTTCCTTTATGTTTTACCTAGATTTTAACTCTTTCTTACCCACTCAAAACATCTTGTACATAGTTCATCATTTAGACTTCGTTTCTCATCATTTTCACATTAATTCCAATTCAAAATCATCTACACTAAAACTCATAAACTATTATTGATCATTGATAGGTGTGATTTGCATCATATTTTAAGATTTAATTTATTGTGTATTATGTGTTAATTTGAGTGTTTAGTGTGTGTTTAGGTTAGAATTGTGTTAGTTTATGTGTTTAAGTGCTTTTATGGGTTAGTATAAGTCTTAGAGCTTAAATATTGTGTTTTTGAGGTATCTTTATGTGTTTGTTAGTGTTTCAGGGCCAACGTCGAAGAACGGGAAAGTTTTAGAGACTTTCGGGCTGAAACCATGGCCCACAATCGTGGCATAATAGGCCACAATACACGATCGTGACAGAAGACTCTGCCATAGCCCACAATCGTGACAAAAAGGTTCGATGCCTGCATGCCACGATTGTGGCCTATGTCGGGCAAATGCACAAATAAGAGGAAAGGTTAAGTTTTGAGGGATTTTTCGGACCATTTCGACGCTAAAAAAAACTAGGGATGCCAAGGTATTTAAAGAACATAAACAATAAAAGATGAGAGCTTTTGCATCAGCCACAATCCTGAACCCTAGAGAGCTTTATCGAGAGATTGAAGAAGGAAACGAAGGAAGAGAGACACAGAGAAGAAGTCTACGCAAAGTACTTTCTGGAACAGGAGGTTTCATGTCGTTGCTGCCTCCATCATTTGTTCCACTCATATTTTTTGATTTTATTTCAATTTTATTGATGTATAGAATTGGGATAGTTGTTGAGAATAGGATTGTCAAATGTTGATATTTTTCTAAACTCACCTTCGGGAATTTGTCTTTGATGTTAATGAAATTTAATTGTTGTGTTTTTATTGAATTATTTGTGATTTAATTTCTAAACTTCATAATTCGGTAAAAAATTAAGAGAGTGAACTAAGTGAAAATCATTAACGTTAGCGTAATTTAATAGATCAAGAATTGAATCAAACCGATAAATTTGTGTAACGAGAGATCTTGCATAGGTTTCGGTAGTTTATTAGACAACTTAAGATCTAATTTAGGTTTGGGATAAAATTGTGAATCAAGAGGTTGCAATTTCTCATAATTTGATTAGGGTTAATAATTAGGGTTAATGATTATAACTCGAGAGAGAGTAATCAACCTTAGGACCGTCTAGAACTGGTAATTCGATAAACTCATAATTAATTAGATTTTCATTGAAGTCAAAAAAAATCTCCTTTCTCTCAATTGGTAGTTTTTAGGTTGTTTTGTGATTGGGTGGGCAATTGCTATCTTGTTTATATTTCCGAATTTGATTATTGGACTTAATTACGTGATCGAATAATTTCTTGTTTAGTTTTATTTATTTTTAATTATTGCGAATTTAGTTCAGCCTTAGATTTTAGGATTAGATTAATCCTCCTCGTGGGATCGACACCTTAAGTACTATGCGAACGACCCGTGCACTTGTAGAATATCAAGGTTTAAAAATATTATAACTTTGTCATAGCTAAACCTGCGATCAATCATTTATATAAAAACATAACACAAATCCGTACATTTCTTCATCAACGTTTCAGCACACTTTATCAAAATTATCACCATCAATCTATCTCTAAAATATCACCATAAACGTTTCTATTAAATCAAACCATGAAGAACAAGATCTTACTTACTTGTTTAGCTCCAAGCTCTTCAAATCATCAAATAAACCTTGCTCCTCTAAGCTCACTCGATCATCAACATTTCAAGGAGGAATAGGTTAGGTCTTTTAGTAAAAAGAAGAAGATAACAAGATATTTGAGTACCAAAGTGCAAGATTGTAGCAAAGCCTAACGTTGAGAGGATTGGGTGAGAGTTTCGTGAATGGTGAGAAGAAAGAAGAAGATGAAAGCTTGTAATAAAATGAAAGACAAATGAAAGATAAAGATGGTTGTCTTTTAATGAAAATATAGCAGGTTAAGGTCTGCGGAAAGGGTGGTGACACTTGTCCCTTGCCACATGCCTTCTCCCTATGGTTCCAATTGTCACACTATAATTAGTCCACTTGTCACTTTATATTTTATCCGTTTGTCATAAATCTCCAAGTCATTTGTCACCCAATTTTCTATGTCATTTGTCAATAAATCCTAATGTCACTTTTTAGTTATTTCCATTGTCATGTATCACTTATTTCAACTGCCATTTATCAATTTGTCTTGCCACCTGGAATTTTTCCTAATCCAAAAGTACACATAAATTTATCAATCTCATAATTGTAACAATTAATTCTGATTTACTAATTATAATCTATCAATTCTTGTCATCGGTAAACCAAAGTACAAGGCATTGGAAATACACATTCATATCACATTTATTATGCTATGTCATTTATCGCATTCATCTTAGTTTCATGCCCCGAAATATATCAATTGAGTGCAATTTATCTAACTCACAATTTATATGTGTATGCTAGTATTATTCATTTGAACATAATTATGAAATCATGTCATAGATGTACCAAATTCATTCTATATGATGCCACTCACATGACTGAGTAATCTAATATTTTAATCTCTTAACAATTCTAGAGATGGGATACTATAAATTTACATTTCAGGTAGGAGGTTTGATTTTATTTGTTTTTTCCTCAATCTTCAAGAGTAACAGGCTTTATTTTGAATTCTAGAGTCTTGAGTGTACAACCGAGGACCTTCCTTCATTAACCCGTCTGGTAAAGTAGTAGATCTGGAGATGTACTCCCAGGAGCTGTCGAAGGTGAGTCATATTCCTTCTAATCTTCTTTCCCTTTCTGTCTTGAGTTGATTATTTCTAGAAGTGCTTGAAATGCTTGAGTTGCTTAGGGAACATCTATGCTTAGGAAGTACTATTTGCTTTACTGAAACCCAATTAGAGAGAAACCCCTGAGGACTACATTCTGCAAGATAGAGCTAGTCCTCTACTACTACACTATCCTAATTGATTTATAATCAGTTGTTCCCTAATGTTTCCATAGAGAGTTCTATAAGAGAGATTAGGCTGTTAAAGCCCCCTTTAAACCTTCTATTATTTCTCTCTTTCCAAATAGTCTGGAGATAAGTTGCAACTGCGACCATAAGTATTTCCTTATCATATTTAGATATATGCAGTTGGGATATCTCTAATAAGATATCTGTGAGGCTGCATTGACTAGTTCCAAGGCCACATAGATTAGAGACTCTAATCCACACTTCTTTGGAGAAACCACACTCAAAGAATAGATGATCTCTATTCTCCCCACTAGATTGCATAGAATACATTGCTTAGGAGAGGATAGGAATTCCAATCTATCCATAGTATTTAAACTATTCAACATATCTAGCCAAAGGAGAAAGTTGGCATTTGGTTTGAGAGCCTTGCTCCAAATCAGGGAACACCACCCAATTCTTGTTACTGCTCCATCCATCAGCTTTTTAGCTTGCCTATTAGTGATTTCTGATACAGGAACTCCATCCCATAAGTATATACCATTCTCCTCGAGACTTCTATATTTGGGAATGGGCAAAAATCTTAGTTCTTTTGAGGAAAGAAACTAACTATCATATCCGATTATCTTTTGAAGCTTAGCTTTCTTAGAGAACCTTTCCAGCAATGATCTAGCCAACTGATTATGAATTAAAGCCCCTTGACTAGTCCAATTATCATACCAAAGAGATATTCTATCTCCTGCCCCAATTTGACATGCAACATACTGCTGAACATCTTCCTTCAACCTCAGAATTTGGTTGAAGAACCAAGAGTAACTATCTTTAATTCTTAGAGCCCAAAAACTCTCACCCTTTAATATATAGATATGAATCCATTTGATCCATATTGAATGTTTTTCACTTAAAATTCTCCAAATTCTCTTCATTATTAGAAATCGGTTGTCCTTGTTGATTTACTCCAACCCTAACCCACCTGCCTACTTAGGTTAACAAATATGCTTCCAATTCACTTTAGCTATTCCTTTCTCACATTTTCCTTTACCCTATAGAAACTGCTTCATTAGTTTTTCCACAGTTTTAACAAGTCTTTTAGAGAGGAAGATGTAAGAGCATCAGTAAACTTACACAGACATAATTATCGACTTTAAAAGCTGAAGTTTACCTCTATAGGACATAGTTCTATTAGTCCAAGAACCACCTTCTTGAACTAATAGAACTCTTTTCCTTAAATACTTACTGAGGTTTTTAAGGTTCTTTATAGGGTTGTAAAGTAGTTTGATACATAGCCTAAATGATGTCATTTTACATAGAGTAAAAAGAGGTTTAAAGTTTCTGAACATAATAAGTAAAATGACGTTGTTTCTATAAAACAACGTCGTTTAAGAAAGTAAATAGAGAATAGTTCAGGCTTTGGTTTGGGTAGGGTTGGGTTGGGCTGATAGCCTGAGTCCGAACTTAGCCCAAAGTCTAAAATTAAAAGAAGCCTAAGCCTGGCCTAAAGTTTGGTCAAATTACGCTAGGCTTGTTGACTTTAGGCTTGGTTGAGCCGGACCTGGGCTTATATTCCTACTATTTGGACTTATAGTGGTCATCACCTTATGATATATTATAGGGTAAAAAATATCAACAAACTATCTGGTTAAAACAATTCCACCAAAAACTCATGTATTTTAAAAGTCTTGTTCAAACCTTTATATCTTATGAGAATTCCTAAATTAGTCCTTCTTTTAAGTTCTTTCGTTAACTTTAAGTCGGTTGATTCCCGTCTACAAGTCCAAAGGGGACATCCAAGAATGTCACAACTATAGAGGCATTAAACTATTAAGTCATACCATAAAGCTGTGGGAGAAGGTTATTAAAGCGAGAATCCGGAAAGTTGCGTCTGTATCGACTAACCAATTTGGATTTATGCTTGGTCGGTCCACGACAGAAGCGATCCATCTACTTCGTCGACTCATGGAATGCTATAGGGAATGCCAACGGGATCTGCATATAGTTTTTATTGATTTAGAGAAGGCTTATGACAAGGTTCCTCGAGAACGCTTATGGAGGTGTTTGGAGGCTAAGGGCATTCCTATAAACTATATTAAAGTAATTAAGGATATGTATGACGGAGTGTTGACTGGCGTAAGGACGATAGGAGGGGACACAGAAGCATTTTCTATCAGTGCTGGCCTCCACCAAGGTTCTGCACTGAGTCCTTTGTTG
>JAOQML010000008.1:21803873-21824869 GCA_027568935.1 Erythroxylum urbanii
ATCTATAATACATACAATATCTAATAATAATAAGTAAGATGAACAATTTCTTATTAAATTATTGGAAAGTGAAATTTAGGATTAGAAGTGTTTTCTCCAGTCAAGTCTTGTGAATTTTTTAGATATTGGATTAAAATAAAAAAGTTAAATTTATGATAAATAAAGAAGTTAGAATCACACACCAATCTTATTCAATATGTTAAATTAATTCTTTTGTCATTCTAAAACAATCAATAATACAAATTTTGTATCTTATTGATTGATATTATTTTACCAGTACGAATGTAGAAGCAGGACGATATTCACAATTTTGACATCAATAATTTTGAGATTTTAAGATATGTTTGGCTGGAAATTTATTAATAAAATAAAATAAAATAAAATATTATTCTATCATTCGGAAGGAGAATCTATAATGAAATAGAATAAAATGAGATAGAAAAAGAGAGTTTTATATTACATCTTATTCTATCCTAAATAATACATATGAAAAACTTCTGATTTGAAAGGTTTAGGATAAAATGTAAAATAATAAACAACTTTACATTATATTACATTATAAATCTTTTATTTAAATAATATTTCACTGTATTATATTATAAATTTTTCCATTCTTTTAAAATAACAATTTTTAAATATTATATTTATTTCTTTTCTATTTTATTCCATTATAAATTATTCTATTCTCTTTCATTCTGTACAAAAATTTTATCTCCGTCCAAACATAGCCTTTTCTGATATTTGCTTCTCTTCAAATTGAAGACGGTAGGGTGGGAGCTGGGCAACTGCTACAAATCCAGAGAAAGTCGAAAAAGACAATGGAGAAGAAGAAGAATGGATCAGTAGTAGAATGCTTTTATATGGTGGTTTCAGAGGCGTACTATCTTCTCCATTTCCTCGCTTTCTTCTCTTATTTTGGTGTTCGCAGCTCCACTTCTCAACTCCTCTCTCCTCCTTTCTCCCACCATCTCCTTTTGAGGGTCATTTCTTCTTCTTCTTCTTCTTCTTCTTCTTCTTCCATTTATTTTATTTGTATCTTTTGCTGCCTGCCGAAGAGAGAAGAAACTAGTTCTGCTTACATTTCTTTTCCTTTACAGGAGATTCAAGCAATCCTTGCGTTTGCTTTCTTAACTGTTTACAAGGTGCGATCTGTTGCTTCAAATTTTCATAGAATCTCTTGCTGGTTTGATGGCCCATATTAAATTGGAAATTGGAAATTGGATTTGTTTTCTCATCTTGTTTCTTCGCTTGCAAAAACAGATGGTGACAGAGGAAACGTGGGAGGCGTTTATCGCTGATACGTTGTTTTTCGCTAAGGTACTTTCTTTTTTTACCAGTGTTTTGAGAAAATAATGGTCAGTTCAGTAATGCACTTTCTGCAATATAAAGAACAGTGGAATATCATGGCATTCCCCCTGAAGGAGTTGTTCCTTGCTGACAATGAAGGATAAACAGTAACCCACTGTCTTTCATGGTCTCCATATGACTCCGTACTTTGCTTTTATACACTCCCTCCTCTGTTGTATTATTATCGTATTTTGACTTGGCTTGTCTCGTTTTGTTGCTTTTCAGATTTTACTTGTTGCCATTTCTTTGATAATAGATTACCACTTGGCTATATGGTACACGGTAGTTTTTTCAGGTAATATACTTATCATCCTTTCTAGTCCATTTTATCAATTGGGAAAAGTTCTTTTAAGTGAAGCTATGCTGAAATGATTATAACGTAAATGGGCAACCGCTCCAATTTTGATGAGAACTCCTATAATTCATAGACACTGATTTTATTTTCAGCTCTTTGATTGTGCTATCTTTCCAATTGCAGTTATTTATATATTGACACAGCAGCCTGCCTTTCAAAATCTAGGTATGAGGAGAACTGTGATGAACCCTGTGTTATATACTAATCAAGAATATCATATTATTTTCCTCTAATTGGGAGTCCAGGTACGGCTGCTAAATTAACACCACTTCAGTTGGAAACCTTGCTGACAGAAGGGAATAACTCAAGATTTTGGTTGGTTGGTTCCTCAAACTTCTTAGAATTTTCAGTTCTCACTCCACAAAGAAAAAAATAGTTGATATCTTGGTGATTTTAAAAAAATTGGAATACTGTGCATGACTTATCATTTCTTTTGACATTGTAGTCCACTTTTGGTCCTTTTCCATTTGTGTTTCAGATCCCCCAACTTTATTTTGTTACTCCAATTCAATGGCTTGAACAAAGGAAATTTTGTTAGATTAAACTGCTGAAAGGCTTTGTCAGATACTTGAAGTATGACATGGCTTTTAAGTACTTGTACTTAACTGCTTAAAATGAAAAATAAATACTTTTTATTCGTTATTTTTGTTAAAGATTAGATCAAATAATCTTTTTAGATATGATTATATTAGTTAGGATTGATATTGTTCTTGATTATAAGAGATTATTATGTAAATTAGTTGCTTCTATACTACTATAAATATGTACCAAAACTTTGCATAATTTATGAGATAACAAATACCTTTCTTCGTAACATGGTATCTGTTGGATAATTATTTATCTTTATTTTTAGATAAATTTGTTAGCTTAGGAGATTATCTTCTAGGGGATAAGTTTATCTTCTAAAAGATAAGATAAGTTTATCCTATTTTCAAATCTGATAGTTAGTAGCATTAAATTAGGAAATGCTCTTGTATAAATTCCTTTGAATCAAAGGAATAAAGTGAAGTTTTGACCCCTTTCTAAAATCCTCTTGTTTCAGTATCAAAGCTATTATTGGCTACATGAGTCTTCTTTAGCCTCCAGTTTTGTCCAGTGAACAGAACCTTAATTATATTCTAGTTCACCCACTTCAACGCCAGCTTCTCTCATTAGCATCATCTATTTCCAATTTGGTAGAATCTGTTGTGTTTCCTCTTGTAATCACCTTGGGCTAGCACCTCACCCACGAATGGTCACCAAACTTCTAGATGTTCATTTTTTCTCACTGTCGGTACCATTAAGAGCATCAGTAGGGGATCGACACCTCACCAAAGGGCTGTCATCAGATGAGTTGTGTGTGAACCTCATGCCTCCTAAAGGTTCTGATTCTCCTTTCACATGCTGGCGCGTGAAAAATCATAGGCCGTTGGTATAACCTTTGATCAGCCTCTCTGATGAAGAAAACTTCCTCTTAGATGCCCCTTTGCCAATGGAGTACAACAGTGACAATTCGGTGTGGTTCTTTGATTACATGTTTAAGCTGTGTTTGCAGGTTTTTTGGTGTGATTATTGGATTGATCTTTATGGTAACCTATTGGTGTTCCTTAGTTGTAGCAACTGCATGATTTTGGCTGATGCTTTAGGTGTTTTTCACCCAACTTTGTTATTAGGAAAGTTCTCAACAGGTGGTCTTGCTTGGTTCACCAAAATTTTCAGAATTATCTATCGAACTTATATGGTATATTTGATTCATTTTAGCATGGTTGATGAGTAGAAACAATTAGTTGGAACTAATGTTACTTCTATGATGTCTAAAATCACAGAATATAAATTAATTGGTCCCAATCATTTAAATTGGTAAAGAATAGTTTAGATTTACCTTATAAGTATTTCTTAATACCATCACCTTACTGACGATCCTCCATCAGACCATACTCTGAAGGAGTGGCTACAAGATGATGCTCGACTATTTTTACAAATTTGCAACTATATTGATAACGAGGTCGTTGCTCTCGTTAATTACTGTGAATATGTTAAAGGAATTGATGGATTATTTAGATTTTTTATATTTTAGAAAATATTTCACGTATTTATGAGGTATGCAAGGGATTTTGCTGAATTGAATAATAAGAGAAATCACTTCAAGCATACTTTATGAATTTTACAAAGATTTATGAAGAATTAAACATTTTGTTACCGTTTCGTCCTGATGTTAAAGTTCAACAAGTTCAAAGGTAGCAGATGACGGAATGAGTTTTTTGGCTGGTGTTAACTCTTAGTTTAAAGTTGCCAAGTCTCAATTTTTTTCTAGTGCTGAAATTTCTTCCTTACATGAAGTTTTTATGCGAATACTCCGCATAGATGTTAGTGCATATATTCATCATCATCATCATCATCATCGCACCCAGTCCGAAATTCCGTAATAAAGCAGGGTCTGGGAAGGTCTGATAGTACACAGCCTTACTCCTAAAGATTAGAGAGGCTGCTTTCGGTAAACTTACTTGCAAATGTGACAATGAAAAAAAATGATGCAGGTTATAAGAGTAGCTATGTAAAACTGATATGCTAAAAAAAGTATGTAAATAAAATTAAAATAATTGAATAAATAAATAGAATAAAAGAAAATAAAAGAAAAGATTGGTGTATCAAGTTATAAAAAAAATCTAATGAACTTGTCTTATACTGGTAGAGGCGTAAGGTTAGTAAGTGAATTATCACGAAAATTAGATAAGCGAAAGGTAAAAGCATACTGGATGAATTTATTCCCACTTAAAGGCCAAATAGATGAAGCTTGTCCTACCCTTGTATAGCTCTTCATCCCAACATTCAAATCTCTTAATACCATTATACTTCAAAATAATGGATTTTTGACACTAAATGTCAGATTCATAACAAAGGAGAAGAGCAGGAAATTGAGACCATAAAAATTAAGATGTTGAAACAATTATTTGTCGATATTGTCATGATCCAAGCATACTAAATGTACGTGTTAGAAAATGATGAATAAATCTCAAAATCTCATTCCGCTCATGTTGCAACTACTATTACTCCTAACTCATCCATGGAGAAGACAATTATAGTTTCTACAAATGAGTTTGTTAAGTTTACACAATACCAAGAAGCATTAAAAAGGTCATCCCATCCTATCACTGTTATTTTTGATTCAGGTAACACACCTTTATGTCTCCTTTCATCTTCGTCACAATGGATCATTGATTTTAATGCCTCAGGTCATCTAATAGATAATTTTAGTCCTTTTTCTAATTTCCAAAAACACTTGTCTCCTTCTCATATTGCCTTAGTTGATGGATCTATTTTCTCTGTTATTACACAGTTGTACCAAGAAGCAATTAAAAGTTAATTCCATCCTATCGCTGCTATTGTTGATTTAGGTAACACACCTTTGTGTCTCTTTTCCTCGTCATCACAATGGATCATTGATTTTGATGCCTTAGATCATATAACAAATAATTTTAGTCTTTTTTCTACTTTCCAGAAACACTCGTCTCCTTCTCATATTGCCTTAGTTGATGGATCTATTTTCTCATTATTAGATCTAAAAATGTTAATCCCACTTTATTAATGTCTTTATCATCTATCTTAAACCTACCAAGATTCTCCTTTAATTTATTATTTGTGAGTAAACTCACTCATTCCCTAAATTGTTGTATGTTATTTTTTTCTTATCAATGTCTTTTAGGATCTTATGATCTTTTAGGATCTTATGACTAAGAAGATTATTGGTAAAGGACATGAATCAGGAGGTTTATACATTTTGGATACACAGGTGCCAAGAACCGTTTCTTGTTCAAGTGTCTTAAGTCCCTTTGAAACTTATTGTTAGTTAGGACATCCCTCTTTACCTTTATTGAAGATTTTATGTCTTCTGTTTCATAATGTATCTTGCATAGATAATGATTTGTATCAATTTGCCACACATCATCGTCTGCCTTCACTCTTTGAAGTTACAAAAAGAGCTAGTTTTCTATTTAAATTACTACATTTTGATGTTTGGGGTCCATATCCTGTTGTGTCTAAAACTGCTTTAAATATTTTTCACTTTTGTTGATGATTTCTCTCATATGACTCGACTTTATTTAATGAAAGCTCGTTTTGAGTTATTTTTCCATTTTATTGCCTTTTGTGGTGAGATAAACTCAATTTAATGTCTTTGTCCATACTTTGAGAAGTGATAATGCCAAGTAATATTTTTTCATATTATTACATACCTACATGATTCAGAATGACATTCTTCATCAATCATCATATGTTGACACACCATCTCAAAATATTGTCGTTGAAAGTAAAAATTGACATCTTATTGAAACTGTTAGAGCACTCTTATTTCAAACATTGGTTCCTAAACCATTTTAGCCTATGCTATCTCCATAGCCTATTTTTTGATTAATTGCATGCCTTCATCTGTTCTTGGTGGTGAAATTCCTTATAATGTTTGTTTTTCGACTAAACTCTTGTTTCCTATTTCACCACAAATTTTTGGTAGTACTTCTTTTGTATGCGATGTTTGTCCTCAAGTTACTAAACTAGATCTTAAGTCTTTGAAATATGTCTTTCTAGGTTACTCTCGCTTAATAAAGGATATCGGTGTTACTGTCCTACTTTAAACAAATATTTTGTGTCAGCTGATGTTTTCTTTATAGAACTCATTCCCTTCTTTCCTAATCCTTGACTTCTGTGAAGATGGACGATGACTTGTTAGTTTATAAGATTATCTATCATACTCCAAATGCCATCACTACACATGATCCTCCATCACAACCACATCCAACACCTATTTGCTTGATCTATTTTAGAAGAAAAGATCATTTTGATACAAGTTCGCTACCGATCTCTTCATTGTTATCAGATTCCACAACACATGATCCACAACAATTGATCTTCCAGAAATTAAAATCTATGCACTTATCCTATTTTCTCTTTTGTTTCTTATGATCATTTGTTGTTGTGGACCAACAGAAAGTCCAACAATTAAATGAGCCTAACTCAGTCAAAGTAGTTCCTTTTGACCGGTCTATAAACGTTTTACACATGAAAAAAAGAAGAAACAGGATTAGGTGTTAGCTATCATTATCTTATTGTTTGGTTGTCATTTAAATAATTGTGATTAGATAAGATTTAGATGAGGTTACATTTAGATAAGATTAGATCAGATTTAGATTAGGTTGGAATTATTTGAATGTTTCCTAGATAGTATGAGTCTATTGTGCTTGTATAAAACACTGGTTATGCAAGGGAATAAGGAGGCATTTTTTTCTCCTATCACAGTTGTAGTTTTTTTTTTGAGATCGAAGAGTTCTCTCTAACGAGCTCTAGTTTTTCTGTATTTTCAAAATAGGTCGAAAGGGAAGAAAAATTAACAAATACCATTTTCCTTCTGAGTTAATTTCTGATTTCGAGGTGCGGGGACCTATAACTAGATCACAGACAAGGGCTGGTAACATTTGTCTTCCTGTTGTTCCTTTCTTGCATCACTTGATTTCGTTACTCTCCTAAGAACTGTTTATGAAGCCTTTTCTCATCTTGGTTGGCATACAACTATGATAGGGAAGATGAATGATTTGGATGCTAATGGTACATGGGAGTTAGTGAACTTATCTAGTGGAAAAGAGGCCATTGGATGTAAATGGGTGTTTGCTGTTAAAATAAATCCTAATGGATCTATTGTTCGACTTAAAACACAACTTAAAGCCAAAGGCTACCAATAGTGTGAATTATTCTGATACTTTATCACTTGCTACTAAATTGACCTCTATTCGTCTATTCATTTCTTCAAAGGGAAGTCTATATGGAGCAACCATCTAGATTTGTTGCTCAGGGGGAAAATAGGAAAATTTGCTGTCTTTGAAAGTCTCTATATGGCTTAAAACAAAGTCCACGTACTTGGTTTACAAAATTTAGTTACGCAGTGGCAAAGTTTGGCATGAGTATGAGCAATTCTGATCATTCAGCATCGTATAAACATTCTGCATTTGGTATCACTCTCTTTGTTGTGTATGTAGATAATATTGTTATTACTGAAAGTGATACTATGGACATTTTGATCCTTGAAATCCTTCCTTCACAACAATTTCATACAAAAGATTTGGGGGCTTTGAAATATTTTCTAGGGGTAGAAGTGGCAATAAGCTAGAAAGGCATTCTCTTATCACAAAGGAAGTTTTGTGCTTGATCTATTAACTAATACTGGAATTATGGGGGCTAAGTCATGCAGTGCTCCAATGATTCCAAATCTACAACTCTTCAAAGATGGAGAATTGTTTGAAGATCTTGAGAAATATAGGAGATTGGTTGGGAAATTGAATTATTTTACAATAACTCTCCTGATATTACATATTCTGTCAGTATTTTAAGCCAATTTATGTCTTCTCATATCTTTCGTCACTGGGCTATTCTTGAAAAAATATTATGTTACCTTAGGGGAGCTTCTGGTCTAGAGATTTTATATAAAAATCATGGACATACTCATGTTAACTGTTTCTCAGATGTTCATTAGGCAGACTTTAAGATTAATCAAAGATCAACTACTGATTGTTGTGTCTTCATTGGAGGAAACTTAGTCTTCTGGAAAAGTAAGAAGCAACATTGTGTCCATATCTAGTTCAGCGTCTAAATAAAGAGCTATGGCACAATCATCATGTTGGATCATATGGATATACTAGCTCCTAATAGAAATTGGTTTTAAAACCTCATTACTAGCAAAGTTGTAGTGTGATAATCAAGCAGCACGACATATTACTTCTAATCCTGTGTTCCATTAATGAACTAAACATATTGAGATAGATTGTCGCTTTGTCGTAAAAAAGTACAACAAAACTTTATTTCTATGGGATATGTCAAAACTGGAGAATAACTTAAGGATATTCTCACAAAGGCTCTAACTGGAGCTCGTATGAATTATATTTTTAACAAGTTGGGTATGATTAATATTTATGCTCCAACTTGAGTGGAGTGTTACAGATTATATTGAATAATCTATTTAGATATGATTATATCAATTAGGATTGATATTGTGCTTGATCGTAGGAGATTATGATGTAAATTAGTTGCTCCTATACCACTATAAATATGTACCAAAACTTTGTATAATGAATGAGATACAAATTACCTTTCTTTATAACAGTAAAGAATTAACTTTTCCCTGTTCACACATATTCTGTCAGGTGGAGTTTTGTGCTTCCTCATCATCTGCTTGTATACGGGCAAGTCGGTGCTTTCCTGAGCTTTCAATTACGTATGTCGATCTTTTCTTTGATGACAAGCTTGTTTATCTTTGGTGTACTAGGGATTGATTTTTAGATCAAATATAGTTTCCTTGTTATACATCCTCTAGTGTTTCAGATGTAGTAAATGATGAGTTACCTACCTCCTTTGCCAATCAAGTGAAGCATATATGATACTTCTTGCTTGTATTTGCTGTCTTCTTTAGGGGCCTCTGTCGAGATTAGAAAGAGTTGAACATGGGTTGGGGTGGAGGAAGGCTTTACTAATACAAACCATGTTTTATTTATATGTATTTTTGACTTTTGTGCATACTCAATTCTATTTTGCAGATACTCACACAAGAACTTATCGTTTGGAATAGTTGATCTTGGACTGTTTCCAAATACTGCTGAAAATTTTGGAATATCTCTTTTTGGTAAGTAATGGATTAACACATTGATTTGATTCTTTCCATTTCTCAAGTATTTTGATGTATTTATGACTTTATATAATTGTAGGGGGCATGGGCCAGCTTCCAACTTATATTTTGTTTGAAAATGCAACTGAAGTCACACGCTACCCAGAGTGGGATTTTGAAGCCAAAACTTCTCGTTCTCCTGTGTCCAAGGTACCTCCTATGGGCATATGGTGCTTATAAATGAGCTGGGTCTAATTCTGATATTATCTTCTGCTAACTAAGTCCTCAACAGCTTTTCATATGCACTCTTAGCTACGAGTAGTACTTAAAAAATTATAGTAGTCAGTCATTTTGAGCGTCATGTTTATGTTGTCTAGCAATAAAGTAGATCAACGTGAATAATTTAGATGTGGGATGTCTCAAATGCACCAATTTCTAAGCCTTGGTTTTGCATGCAACCATAAATAAGATTACCTTTGGGAAACATTCTCTCAACTATGGTGACTACTTAAAAGCAAAAACATGACTCTGTGCCGTAACATATGTTTGTTAAAATTTTGTTCTGCTTGTGTTGATGCACTTAAACCTACGGAATTTTGCCTTCTATTTTCTCGTTATTGTCCTGCAGAGACTCCTTTCCCGTCATTTCGAGCTAGACAGGCTGCTTCTTGAATATGTAAACGGAAAATGATTGATTGAACTAGATTCTCTGCTGCATCTTCCAAGACTTCATTCCTCAATGTAAGAGTTGAGCTACAATTGTTAAGAGTTAATATCATGTTGAATAATGTTCATTGCTCACACTCATCTCTGAATTTATAATTTTATCAATTTATTGTTGCCCTTATTGATTTCTTTTTTTCATGTTTTTTTAGGATGGGATAAGGAAAAGGCTAATCAAAGTAGTCAATAGTACTTCAAAGCCAAACTTGATTTATGTTCTTCAAGGTGAAAATGAACCTTAGTTCATACAACAGTAGGCAATGGCAAGATGCTCAAGGTTTTTGTTCATAGGATGGCTCAAAGGAGGTGCTAATCTGAAGCAGCCCTGATTTGTGTATTTCATTAAAGAATCTGGCTAATGGGCACCTTAATTTACTGAATAATTATTTCCTGTCCAGCAAAATCAGACAAATTTCACGGGTGCCTATCAGGGTGTTACGCATTGGTCGAATTATAGTTGCAGGTCAGCATTGGTTATAAGCAAAGTAAAATCCAAATGAGTCTCAACTATATCTTTTCCCTATAAAGTTTGCACTTGGGACTAGTATTTTGACACCTTAAAATTCGAAGTCAAATAAAACACCATTATCTTCCTCATATTGCATACCTTTTGATGCGATACTTGAGACCAAACTGATCTACGTTTAGCGTTAAAACATGACGAATTTTTGGACTTACAAATTGGGCTTTAAAAAGCCTTGAGATATGTGTACGGAAAATGTGTCAACATCCTCCCTGGGGTATGAAAAAATGTGTGAAAATGTCAGTAAAAGAGAACAAGTCTTGTCACAAAACTCAGAAACTGAGCAGAGCATTTCAAATTTGTGGCCGATAACTTTTCGTTGGCAAACATGTTTTGGCAGCCATGTGTTATGTCTTTAAGAATATTGATTTTGTTCCTTTTGTTTCATTTTAATTAATTTATAAATATCCTTATTATTGATTTTGTTCCTTCTGTTTCATTTCTTTTACAATTCCATAACAAAATATTGACATCAATTTCCTATACATAAATATACGATGATGTGTACGTATTTTTCAACTGTTAAATAAGAAATTGAGTATAACCAAGTGACCACTTACTGTCCAAAACCACAACCGATGTTTAAAATTGGAGAATCATTTCCCAAACCAAGTTAATTAGCATCAAATCAATTCCCATGTTCTTTTCTTTTTTCCCATTAACCATCTTTAGTTGTTTCTTTGTTAGCATATAACATACATATTAATGTAACGAACTCATGCAAAAGACAAACACGAAGATAAATCAAATGAAGCTAAAGATCAAAACAATAATAGAGTAAAACAACATTGAGGCAATCACTAGATTGGAACAAATTAAGAACAAAATTGATGAAGGCATGATAAAAGTGGAACCAAATATTAATAACATGGTAATAAAATAGACCAATAAATTTGTTAATCTTTAGTGACACTTAAGAGAGAAGTGATTAAAAAACCCTTTTTGCCATTTAAAAAGTAATTTTAAAACTTACATAAATGATATAACAATTGATACGTAATATAAATGATATAATAATTAATGTATCGTGTTAATTTTAAATCCTCTTACATAAAAAGTAATATAAATATCCAGCTCACTCTAAATCTATGTATCATCGACTTTATTAATTTCACATATTGTAAGGATTAGGAATTTGTCAATTCCTTTATTTAAGCACAAAATTTGGCCACGTTACAAATCAAAAGTAAGTGCTCATATAGGAATAAAATTTTTTTAGCTATAAAATGATTTACATAAAATGTTATCAAGTGAGCCAATGATAAAATAACTCCATAAGATAAAAATCCTAATCATTCTCTTAGAGGGCAACATCCATCTAAATCTCCCTAACTATGTGGATCAGAAAATAAACAATAATCATCAATATCCACATCTATCTTTCCCTTTCGACGATACAAAAATGATAAAAGGGAGCTTAAAACTAAATAAATATGAAGGAGGATGAGATCGCGTAAGGAGGTAGTCAAGAAACTCAAAATGATCAATGGACTCCCAGTCTTGGTTAAAGAAATAAGTCAAATTGGCTAAAGTAATCTAGGACATCCATGCAAATAACCCTATTGACATGAATAGCTATAAAGTAATAGTCCTGAAACTTGGGTGACTTGAGGCTAAGCTGTAGGTTCTCTCTAATGGAAGGAGCAAGCAAGGGACCCCAATCTATGAGGTCCACAATTCTCAACTGTTCACTTGGGTTCAATAATCATATACCTAAGCCTTGAAGCTCTCAAATTAGAATAAGTAATTTCCTTGATTCTAGGCATGATAAATGAATAAGAGGAAAAGGTTAAGGATCCTAAAGGCTTTAAAAATAGGAGTGAAGAGGGGGTTGATGGTAAAGCCAATCTGTAAAAATAAAAAAAACTTCTAATATTTTTTCGAAACACTAACTCCATCGATCCTTTGTCAATCTCAAAGAAAAAATTTATAAAGCTTTAATTGATTAAAAGAGTTTAAAGGTTTAGGAACTATGCAACATTGGTTAAAAAGCTAAGTCGATCAAATTAGTGCATGGTTTAAAAAAATAAATAAATTAATCATACAAAAGATCGATTAAACCATTAATTTTGTAACTATAATTGGTAAATAGGTTTAATTGAATAAAAACTAATAAATTCTGAAATATCTCAAAATTTAAACTTATGCCTAAATCAAAAAAATTTTAATCAGAGAATGAATAAATTTTTTTACTTACAATGATTTTTGTAAGAATTTATATATTATTTGGATAACATTATACAACTATTAATTTCATAAACATTTACAAAATTTTCAAAAAATTTAAAAATGCAAAATTTTAACATGTAAAAATGTTCAAAATCCAACTTTATGCAAAATTGAACCTAACATATGCAATTAACAGTTCAAAAACCTTAAAAAACAACTTTAAATTAGATTATACAATCATCATATTTACGATAAAAACTCATAATTTTCAAAAATTTGCAACTTTCCCAATTTTAAAACTTTGGAACATTAAAAGCTTAGCAACATGGTTGAAAAAGACATAAAGATTTTCTTCAAAGTTTATCTTAAACCCAATCGTTTCAGAACATTCAAATATAACTCTAACATTTGATAAATGTTTAAAAAAGGCCTTAAATTAACAGAAACTTAACTGCTTCATTGAAAATTTGCAACATGTAATTTATAATTTTTGTTTTGAAATCCAATTCTATGTAGACAGTTAAAGGTCATATAAGGAGTGAGAAAGAGGTTTTAACCTAGTAGAGAACCCATCTTTTGTTTTCCTCTTCCATTTTCACAATTTCCTATAAGTTTTTGGAACTCCTTCTACCCATCACCCAACTTCAAAGAATAAACTTTTTCATATTGTTCCTTGTAATTTAGTATTCCTAACAATTTAGTTCTATATCTTAAAGTGTTTATTTTTAATTAGGCATTCTTTCGAATAGGGGAACTTTAGACATCCTCAACATCTTCATCACCTAAACAAAACATCCAACTAACAACATTCTCAGTCTCTTTGTCCCTCCCTCCTCTCTCTCTCTCTCTCTCTCTCTCTCTCTCTCTCTCTCTCTCTCTCTCTCTCCCTCTCCCTCTCTCTCTTTCTCTACCTCTCTCGTATTCATGTTCACTAAAATCTTCTCATTATTCACTTTTATGGATTTTTGTTCCTAGCACATCGTCTTCATCACATGATCAACATTTCAAGCTCACCCTTTTAGATGAGATCCTTTCATATTAACCCATAAGATTCTATTGAAACCAAAATTCTAAACTTTAACTGCGTATAAAAGAAGGATATGAGGAAAAGAAACAATTTTTATTGCATATTAATTACTTATCTATGATTGTAATATTGTATATCATGATAATATCCTGAAGTATGAACTGGGTAGTTGGGGTTGCTGTATTTTTACTTTGTTTATGTTATAGTCTTGTGCTTGACAACATTGTTGTTGGTGACATAATAAATGAGAAATGTAACTTCCAGTGTAACGGTAAAATTTGTTTTCTTTCCACCGAACGTGCCAAGTTATGAAGTATACATGGAGGAAGATAGCAGGCTGGTGTTGACGAAGTGAGCTTAGACTAAAAAGCAGAGATACATTTATTGGAATGTAAAGTTGACAACAAGGTTGTGGCTAGGTTTTGGAAACACCCATTTGCTAGATTGATGCTCTTGATCTCTCATGAAAACGCCACCGATCTTGGGCAAATGCACGAACTCTTTTTTGAGCTGAGGGATCATTTGAGAGTCAATATCATGAGGTATGCTTTGGCGCTTAAGCTTTATGCTCATTTTGTTCATTGTTACTTCCATTTCTGGTTCTGTTTTATCCTTTTTTCCGAATTTTGTTGAAATCCATGGATTTCTAGGTTGTTACTTCATCATTTTCTTGCTAAAGATTATTGCTTTTTTCCTTTAAAAGTTTAACCTTTAGTTCTTTTCCATTTTTTCTTTTTCTTTTTTGTTTGGTTTCCATTGTCATTGAATGACCTTATCTGGTTTTGCATTTTCAAATAAACATATCTACGTGGAATTGGATTTTAAAAAAACATATAAATTATATGTTGGAAAATTTTAACAGAGAAATTAATTTTCCATTAAGTTAATGCCTTTTTTAAATGTTTATAAAATGTTAGGGTCATATTAGAATATTATGAAACGATTAGGTTCAAATTAAACTTTGATGAATACTTTTAGGTCTTTTTTTGACCCTTTTGCCTAAAAATTTCGACTTGATGCAATTAAAACAAAATTTCATGAAATTGAGAACATAAGTAGTTTATAAATTATGAAAGTAATCCTAATAAAAAATTTTGAAAAGTAAAATTTATCAAAAATTACTAATTTAAAGAGCATTATAATTTATTCAAAATGAAAATTATCAAATTAAGACTAGATGTTGACAAAAATAAATCTTAAAGGGTTGGCAAGTTTGTTTAAAATGGTTATTATTGTCAGATACTTGCTAGACAAGGAGGAGACCATTAGTGAAACCAATCTTTATTGCAGGAAAACCCTAGAAGGCACTTAGAAACACATTAGAATCCCATAAGAAATGAAGGATTAAGTCAAAAAATAACTCAAGAGCAAACTAAAAAACTACTATTGGATTGTTGATAATATGAAGGGAAACAAGATTTTAGAGAATTCTATAAGAATACGAGTTAAGGTATGGCAAATGGATGAGATATATGGAAATTATTGATATAAAACGTCGAGCATTTATCAAACATATATGTTTGGTTAGCCAAAAGAGGGACTCACTGATATGACATATACCATTTTGTTTGTTAAAGTCCTCTACTTTTGTCATCTGAAGGTGCTTTAAACAAAGCACTTAAATTTCTACAAACTAAATACAATTCAAACAATATTGTTAGCCCTAAAGTACCCTATAGGGGGCAAACTAGGTGAACCAAACAAAAACATTTTGTAACAATTTATTGAGTACCTTAAAGAGAAAAAATAAACATGTTTGGTAATATAAATAATAATTATAAATGGGTGAAAAAATCACAAAAAAGTTTTTTGGAACTTGGTACATTGTGTTGCTAAACTACAAACACCAAAATATGAAATATTGAAGTATTCTTAGTCTCTTCAAGCTAGTAGTCCCTTAGTCTCAAGTGTCTAGCCTATATGCCAAATAAACCAATACATAAAAATTATAATATGTAGATCACAATTCAATACAAGAGTAATATATTCATTTAGAGTGTATAAAAGAGAAAATTATGATCTTATAGTGGTTCAATCCTCCTTGAATTACGTCTACTAAACAAGCTTGTTTGATGCTTTTAAATCCACTATGTCCCTTTTTTAATGGGTGAAGAGAAAATTGCTCCAAGCCATCTTTTTCAAGGATCAAACAAAACTTATACAACTTTTGGTGTTTAGGATTCTCTTTAACACAACTATAACCCTCACAATTGTAGAAAAATATATCCTTTCTTCAGTGGTTGAAGAGAAAATTGCCCCAAGCCATCTTTTTCAAGAATCAAACAAAACTTACACAACTTTGGGTGTTTAGAAATCTCTTTAACACAACTATAACCCTCATAATTGCATAAAAATGATGAACCTAAAATTAGAAGGAGATCACAATATGAATACTTGTACCTAAAATTGGAAAAATTATTTGGTTAAACATAAAATTTAATTAAACGATGAACTGGAAAGCCCTAAATTTAACTACTTTGTTTGGTAAATTGCCAATCTTCTATCTATTTTAATTGGGATTACTTGATTAAAGCTTAGAGGACTTACAGACTAAGATGTAACTTGAAGTACTTAAAAGTAGTTTTAAGAAAGTTACGAGGCTAATAGAAGGATGTTAAGAGGTGATTATATGCTTAAAAATAAGCTATGAAGGTTACTAGGCAAGGAAGCATCAAATGGTGTAAGAAAACAAAATAGTGTTCTTAGGATTACTTAATTAGATGTCAAGAGAGGCTAATCATAATTATTGAATATCTAGGGTTAAGTAATATTAAATTAAGAAGGTGAAACAAAAATAAATAAGGATAAAGGTAATTTCTAGTTTTTATCATTGATCAATCAAGCAATTATGTGCTGCTTATTTCACTGTTTAATTATCAATTCTTTATTTTTTTGTTTAACTCTAGTGATTTATCTTATTGTTTACCTTAAGTAAGGTTTATAAAAGTTGTTGGTGACCATTCTAGTCCTTGTGGGATGATACTTTCTATGCTATAAGATATGATCTATATAATTGCAGTAAAGAAAATTTAAAACTTCAACATAAAAAATTCTTAATATTTCATACCAATGTATGTATATTTGACTATAATTATACATCCAAATTCTACGTATTTTACTTGATATTTTGTAGTTTTGTTGTATATTTGGTATATAATTCTCTCAAAGTGCATTTATAGATCATAATTACCTTTATAGATCAAAAAGAGACAAATTCGGATGAAATTGTGACATAAAATGAAGATTTGAAGCAAATTAAAGATAAATGGTCATGTATGTGGTTGTGTAATTCTCTGTAAATGTGTAAAGTCATGAGTTTAGGTGTTTTTAGAGATATAAGGTCAACTACACAATCGTGTAAATGACCGTGTATGTCCTAGTAACCCTAATTTTTGCTATAAAATGACATGAACAGAGGCAAATTGAACAGAGCCGAATTTAGTAGCAGACTTGAGACATGAAACATCTAGAGAGGTGACAATTTTGATCTAGAGATGAGGAAAACATGAAGTTAATATCAAAAGAAGTCCAATAGAAGGCTACATCAAATCCAAACTTAAAAGAAGAATCAATAGAATAGAAAGAGAGATTTAGAATTATGAACTCTTTGTTTTCTATTTTTTTTGCATGTTTATATTTGATTTCGTTTTCTACTATGAGTTTTTTAGGTGCGATGAACCCTACTTTGTGATACAATATGTCTTGCTCTTTTATCTAATTCAATTATTTTGATTGATTTATTGTGATTCAATTATGTTCTTTATGCTTGTTCTAATACATCATAAATATTAGTGCATGATTTGATTTCATATAATTGAGATTGAAAAATCCTTTATATGAATAGATATACTATAATTGAAAGGAATTGATTGCAAACCTAGAGATAGGTTAACATAAATCCTTTAGATTAAGGTCAAACTTAATAATGGAATTCAAATCAATAATGCAAACCTTGGAGTTTTAACTAAAAGATTTCTGCTAATCAACCGATGGATCAGTTATTAGTAGTCTCGAGAGAGTTGTTAACATAACATTAAAATTTTCGTGGTCCAATAATCAATAAAATAAATGCATAATAAAAGGTTAATTATTTAATGATTTTTAGGGGGATTCATAACCTAAAAATTGATCTTTGATATTGGTTTTTTTTTCTGAGTTTCCTTGGTATTCTGCGTTCATTATTGTTTCTAATTTTAGTTTATTTTTTGATTTTTATTTTAATAAAAAACCAAACATCCAATTTATAGGTTAGATAATAGGAGAAGGATAATTATTAATACTTACTATCTTTATGGGATCGACCCGTACTTGTCTGTGCTAGCTATAGTTACATCGTGCAATTGCGGTATTTTAGATATTGATATATCATAAAATATCAATCAAAATTTTGGCACCATTTTCGGGGACTGTAATATTAGGAAAGCCTATATTTTATTAATCTAGCCTTTATTTTTTGTATTTATTTTAGTTTTCTTGTATTTCCCTTTATTTTTGGCTTACTCATTTAATTATCTTTTGAACTTCTCTACTTTAACTTTGAGTCTGTGAGTTATTATTAGGATATATAATTCACTATCATAGCCACAACTCATAATGGAAGGATGGAGAAATCGGTATTCTCATAGGAGCTATAATATGTCTTTGAAATATGTAATGTCACCTTATTGGAAAGAGTTATTTTCTTACATGTTTTCGAAAGCTCAAGCGATGTCCAGGCCATGTTGTGACATTTATCAGAGTAATTATTACAATAATGAATGTCAAGCACTGAACTATACATAAGAGAAACCAAGCGTATACAACTAACCTCTAGGTGCACCATGCAAGAATACATATAATTTAGAGTGGAGCAAACATTAGATATAGATGGAATGACTAAGCTCTAACTGAATATGTACAACAAGAGTAGTAGTACAAAAGTATTACAAATAAACTAATAAAATATCTTGTCAAGCCTGTACCTAGCTAGCGAGCATTCGGGGAGAGATTTTCTTCACCTAATTATGATACATTTCAATAAGGCGAGGAGGTAACTGCTACTTTAGAAGATAGGATGACCAAATTTGTTTAAGAATAAAATATGAAGCATTAGAGAATAGAGGCTCGCATACATAATATGGTGAATCGGGTTAATCAAATGGTGAAGATATTATCTGACGAACTGCAGGAGAGTTTGCTTAGCACTACTGAAATAGATCCTAAAGAACATGGTATGGCAATCACTCTTAAAAGCAAAAAAGAGATTCCAGAAGGGGAAGAAAAAGAAGGAAAAAGTATTACAAATAAAATTATGGAACTCCTTATTGAAAGTAAAGCTAAACGACGTGAATTTGAAGAAAGATTATCTTCACCTGAATATATTAAGCATAACATAGAATATTATTTGGGCTTATTAACACAGCAGAGTGAAGAACAGGCAAAGGTTGCCTTCATAAATGAAGTGGCGTTCCAAAAAGGGATGACGGAGGTAGTAAAGGATAAGAAGAAGAAGAGGAGCGGCAGGAGATAATTGATGAAGAAGACGAGCCAGAAACCTTTTTCAAGGAAGAGAAAGAAGAAGAGTGGACAAAGGTAATTGAGGAAGAATTAGAAAAGGAACCAAATAAGGAAACTACTAATGAAGTATTGGTAGCCACCTTAAGTACGGAAGGATCCCACTTCCTACCAGATAAATTGCTTGTGTCAGTTGAAGGTTCAAGTTGTTTTGTTATCTCTTATTTTAATAACAATTTGTCTTTGAAAATGGCATGTAGTGATTAATTTAATAAGTTATGCCTTTATTATTATCTTACAACATGTGGGTTGTTTACAAGCTATAAAATTGCTTTGTCGAGAAAAAGGTGGAAGAAAGCCACTAATCATAGACATGATGATAATGTGCTGGGTACATCGAGCTAATGATGTTAAACAATCGCTGTATGAGAGGCAAACCATGAATTATGACAGTTTTATTTTAAATTTTATTTTATTCTGCTTTCATATTTCATGTTTAGTTTCTTTAATTTTTTATTTTCTTTTATTCTTCTTATCCCTTTTTCTTTATATTTTGCAAGGATGTTAGTATATCATATCAGATGGACAGTTCCAAAATCAGAAAATCATATTACTCAGGGAAGTAAGTACTAATTCCACCTTCTCACTTTTCATATATGCTTATATTATGTACATTGAGAACAATGTGCAACTTTAAGTGTGGGGAAGGGGATAATAATTTTAAGCTTATTATAATCTTTGTTATTAGATTTTATTAACTGACATACTAAGTTAAAATTTGTCCATGAAAACTTTATTTCATTATTGAATATTAGATTGAATTATTATGCAAAAGGATGATAGTTAGAATAAACTTACTTTTCTAAGTCATATTTTTAATAATCATTAAGATAGTCAATTTGAATGATAAGTGAATATTATTTACACACAAAAGACCAATTTTTTGTGAGCTAAAAAGAAAAATTTCAAAAATTTTAAAAAATTTTAAGATCTTATACTCCTTCATGTGTGTTATCATGTATAGTTGAATAATTATTGAACTTGCTTTTAGTATACATATTAAGATCACATTTTTGAATTAGAAGCATTGAAGTGATAAACGCACTTTGATTCAATAGTTGTTTAAGCCTATTTCTTTGATAATTACCATACCTTATTTTATCCCATAAGAGTAACCAAGTTGACCCTTAGCCTTTTTTTATTGATCATAACCCAATTATTAACCTTTATCCTATTTTCTTTGAAGCCATTTTATGGTTTTAAACCTTAAAGGTTATTTACATTTCTTGATTATTTGAAACTTGAAAATTTGAAAGGTCCTATATTCCTTTAACTGTCGTACATGATGAATGCTCGAGTATAATGATTGATCTGAAAAAAGTGAGCATAGAAAAAGAAAAAAAGTATAATACCAATAGATTTATCACCGAAGGCCCTGTATATTGTTAACAAGTTTTTTTGTAATGTTTCCTTTGTAAATTTCCTCCAAATTGATCAAAATTTTGTTATCCCAATCATACCTTACCTAAGCCCTAATACAACCTTATAAAGACCTTTTGATTTTTGTTTCTAGTTTACATACAAGTGGTGGAGAAGTGATAATATTGCAAGCCTATGGTAAGAGTTCTACTATGCATTAATTTGAGAGTTAGATACTTTTTTGTAACACCCCATTACCCTAGGGTACGCACCGGGATGCCCGTAGGTCATTCCGACACATATCCTAAGATAAGGGAGC
>JAOQML010000008.1:21835018-21851565 GCA_027568935.1 Erythroxylum urbanii
CAGTGCTGACACAACAAGGGCGACCGATTGCTTTTATGAGTGTGCGCTGGGTGTTTCAAAATAATCTTGATCTATTTATGTGAAGGAGATGCTAGCGATACTTCAAGCAATCCGCTTGTGGCGACCTTACTTGTTGGGGCGCAAGTTCTTTCATACTGACCAACGCAGTCTCAAACATCTATTGGATCAACGAATATCTACACTAGAACAGGAAAAATGGGTGTCTAAATTGCTTGGGTACGACTATGAAATCTGCTATAAGCCTGGAAAAGAGAACCACGCTGCTGATGCACTTTCACGCAACAACAATGCCCTTGCCTTCGAAGCCATTTTTGTGCCGCAAACAACTCTTTAGAATATAATTCACGAAGCAACAAAGGACAGCCCCTATCTGCAAAAACTTAAGTCTGTCATTGCAGTAAATTTCGATGGGCATTATGCATGTCGCAATGGATTGATTTATTACAAAAATCGTGCAGTGGTGCCCCCTGAATCAACGGTTGTCCGAGAAATCTTGCAAGAATTTCATGACTAAAAAATCGGTGTTCTCCACACCTTTAAAAGGGTGGCTCATCAATTTTATTGGCCCAAGATGTATCACACCATCCAGCAATATGTAGCTTCATGTGCAGTATGTCAGAAAAACAAAGCTGAACACTTATCTCCTGCAGGGCTGCTGTAACCACTTCCCATTCCATGTTAAGTGTGGGACGACATTACCATGGATTTCATTGAAGCGTTGCCCTCTTCTCACAGATACACGACCATATTTGTAGTCATTGATTGCCTGAGTAAATTTGCACACTTTATGCCTCTCTCCCACCCTTTTACTGCTAAGATTGTTGCTAAAAAATTTATCGATGGTGTTCTTAAATTGCACAAGATACCACAGTCAATTATTAGTGATCGTGACCCAATTTTTGTCAGTAATTTCTGAAAGGAATTCTTTAAGATGTCAGGCACAATGTTGAAGATGCCATCCTCATACTACCACAAACTGATGGCTAGACTGAAGTAACAAATCGAAGCCTCGAATAATACTTGAGATGCTTCACAAGTCACCATCCACGCAGCTGGCATTCATTCTTACCGTGGGCCAAATAGTGGTACAATACTACCTACCATTCATCTATCGGCATGAGCCCCTTTCAAGCACTTTATAGACGGCCACCACCACCAATTCTGAAGTATACCAAAGGAGGCAGCCTCATCAACGAGGTCGATAAAGCATTATTCACTAGAGATGAGTTGTTACGAGAGCTTAAAAATAATTTGGAGATGATCAATAATCGGTCGATGCAAAAAGAAGGGACGTTGCGTATTCAACTGAGGATCTAGTGTTTCTGAAATTACATCCTTATAGACAACAATTCGTCTTATGAAGGACTTCCCAGAAGTTAGCTTGTAAATATTTCGGGCCTTATGAAATTATCGAGCGAATTGGGAATGTGGCATATAAGCTTAAGCTACCAGTGGGGTCTAAAATCCATCCTATTTCTCATTTGTCATTATTAAAAAAATTAGTTAACAATAACACTGTCAGCTCTAAACTTCCACCGCTAGCCGAGGATGGAGCGCTCATTTTAGAACCAGAAACCGTGTTAGAAACACGGTGGATCAAGAAGGGGAGCAAATTCATTGAACAGAGCTTAGTCAAATGGAAGAACATGAAGGATGAGGATGCGACTTGGGAACAAACAGACCAGCTACTCCAAACATTTGCTACACTCAACCTTGAGGACAAGGTTAATGTCAAAGGGGAGGGTAGTGATACGAAGCCCCGACTATCACAACGGGTGACCAGAAGGAACCCGCAGTATCTGGACACACGATGACACATGTTTCCATAATAGGAAAATAATAAAACGTGGGATGGCTTATTCTCCAATGAATAGGTCCTCTACCACAGTAATTGCTTGATGTTAGGGGATTTATTTATTGTTTTGCTGTTAGTGGTCTTTTGAATTCATATTTTGCTTACCTAGAAAGTAGGACAAGTAGTTATTTTCTTCTGGTATTTAAAGAACATCTGTTGCAGCAATAAAGGATGATTAGTGAGTCTAATAAATGTGGTTTTCTATTCTTGACCCTAACAAGAATTATTTCTTCGTTTACATACTTGGACTGGGACCTCTATCACATTAGTAAGGCTCTTAGTTTACTATCATCTTTGTTTCAATAATGGGCTACAAACTAGACCTGAGGATTGGAAAATGAAGAGCTCTCTCGTTTTACGCTTTATGTCCTTATTGCAAGCTTGAACACCCTGGAATTTCTTTCCATCTAAATGCCATAGGCAGTATGTGAAAGATAACATCTGCGCAGGATTCAGATGAACGGAAAGTTATTCATAAGATGGGTATGTGGGGGACCACAATAGATTGTAGTCATGAGATGCAACTGGAAAGGAGTAGAAGGAACATTGCTTTGAGTTTATCAAGTTGTCTTTGACTTTTAGAGTGCTAACCATAGTATGAAGCTACCTCTAGGAGAATGGAATCTAGACCACACCATTTTGCTCAGTCCAATTAACGGAGCTCTTCCCCAAACACTTATCATGTTGATTTGTTACAAGAAATTTGGATTTGCGAGCATTCTGTGTAACTTCATCCTCAAGTCTATAAGCAAGGGGAGGAGTTGGCATACGAGATCTAATGCTAGATAGACCTCTGATGCTGAGAGAAGTCCAAAATCCATTCACCATCCATTAGAATGTATGTCTGCTAGGGTGTTTATTAATAAAATGGAATAAAATGTAATATTATTCCATTGTTAAGAGGAGGGTTGATAATGGAATGGAATAAAATGTGATAGAAGAGGAGAGTTTCATATAGATCTCATTCTATCCTAAACAGTAAAAATGAGAAACCTTCAATTTGGAGAATTTATGATGAAATGTAAAATGATAAACAACATTTCACTATATTACATTATGGACCTTTCTTTCAAACAACATTTCATTATTACATTATGAACCATTTTATCTTTTCCAAGTAACAATTTTCTACTATTGCATCCATTCCATTCTATTTAAAACTTTATGTCCAATCAAATATAGCTTTCGTATATCATAAACTTTGAAATGATAATTAATAAAGGATGGTTAGTGGAGTTTTCATTGCCAATGACATGAAAAATAAAGCCCACCTTAAGTGATGTTTGAATTTTAGTACCTTCTTCTAGTTTCAATTTCAAGAATCACGTGGTTTAGCCTTGATGTTCCAGAAGTTATCTCCTTCGAGGATCAAGGTGTGTTTCCATTTTATCCATATTGAAGAACACCCAAATTATTTTGTCCATCGGCATTTTGTTCCAAATCTTTTAAGGGTTTAACTACTCACTCTCAAATTCAGCTTTAAATGTAGTGATTAATCGAAGACCATAAGAAACTTGGAAATATTTTTGCTCAATTGATTTGATTGTTCTTGAACAGAGAATAAGCAGAGAGATTCACTGAATATGAAAATTACTAAAATACAAATTTCATTAATTGCAATTTACTTGCATAAGAGATAAACCAAATTGTCTAAACACTAAAAAGCTATTTGACGTACAATTTTTGGGAAAGAGGGAGACAATGAAAATTAGTAAAATTCGAAGAAATAATAGGGATTCCAAAGTTTGAAGGAAAAAATTGTTCAGTTAAACACAAAATAAAAATAATCGTTCAATAAAAAACATGAAATTAAAAAATATTTAATTTGATTATAATTCTCTTTTTATATTATTCTGTTATGATTTATTATTACTACTATTATTACTATCTAAACAAACTAAGAAACATCAAATCTCTTCAATTTCTTGATAAACTATTTGATGTACGAATATAACTGAAAGCAAAGTTTGAAAGTAATGCTTCCACCATGAGCTATTTTAAGGTTTCTCTTGTCTTGAAAACAAAGTATCGATTTAGAAGCTTCAATGTCAAGAATATTCATGACAGATTCAAATGCACATAGATATAAACAGGAGTAAGGAATATAATGTTATCAATAAGCGAAAGAAATAAAAACAACTCCTATTCATGGTAATTTTAGCTCTGGATTGTTGGGATTGTCAGATTATCCCTCTTTCCATTATATGCTAAATTTGACTCCAATGTGTTGGTAAAATTCTCAGAAAGGACGTTGACGTCCAACAGGAGAAAGTCCACGCGCTGTCGATGAGACTGAGAATATCAGCAGAGAGAGGCAGTGCGGATATTGTTTTGTTTAAAATAAGTGGAAGAAAGAAAAAAGAAAAAACAGCAAAAGCAATGGCAGTAACAACTATGCACAATCGTATACACGCCCATATAACCCAACTTCGAAAATTCAAAGTCACATATTTATTAGATCTTATATAAATATGTGATAAAAATCAATAAATCAGGTTGAAATAAGGTCTTGCGACAGAAAATCTGTTACCGTGAAAGTGAAACCAAAGACAAAAACAGATAATAATAAAGCTGCTTCTTCTGTTACATATTCTTGTCATGTCTGGTTTGATCCTTTTGCTCAGTGCCTACTCCCTATACCCTCCCTTTTCCATTTCTTACCCAACCCAAACATTCCTTTAAAAGACACTTGTCTGAATTCACTCCTCTCCTCCCTTGTAGTAAGTTAGTAACGAAACAACTGCTCTCTTCTTCCACGCTAAACATGTCTCTCAGGCGTCGAGGCATTCAGCTACTTCATTTATAGACAAAAGAAAAAGAGAGAGAGATACAGAGACCTGAGTGTTTTCAGCAATTTTCCTCTATACATATATATGCGTGAAGGATAGATGAGGAAGCGTTGGTGCTTGCAAGTATATGCGAGTGAAAAAGTTGGCAGAGAAGCTTGATGTTGTTGTTGAAGCATAAACCTCGTAGTTTCCTTGTAACTTTCTGCGTTTAAGGCAACGGGACGAGTGCGGGCCACGCACCCACAAGACGGTATTCCATTTAAAACTAATATTCCTTAGGTACTGCTGATTACTGTACATGGAATCCCTCTTCTTCTTCTGCAATATGTCCTTTTAACTTCTAGCTATTGGGACTTGGGTACACTTTTAACATTTAACAGCTTCTAAGTCATTTCTTGTGGCAAAGATTTGACATTTTTTATTTTTTATTTTGGTTGTGGTTCTGTGATCATCTCAGGAAGGGAAGAGATGATGGCGGTGACTTCAACCTGCAAGGATGGGGGGAACAAGATGGCGGCGGTCATGGATAACGGCAAGTACGTGAGGTATACACCGGAGCAAGTGGAAGCTCTGGAGAGGCTTTACCATGAATGTCCAAAGCCAAGCTCCATGCGCCGTCAACAGCTGATCAGGGAGTGCCCTATTCTCTCCAACATCGAACCCAAGCAGATCAAAGTCTGGTTCCAGAATAGAAGGTAATGATTTGTGTCTTGAGTTATATATATAGGGAAGATCCAAACAGATACATATATATTGAAACTTGAGTTGCCAATTCATGTTTTCAACATCTGTAATCGAGATCTCTTGGAAAGCTTTATTTTCCAGTAATACTGAGTTTGGACTTTGTACAGATGTAGAGAGAAGCAGCGGAAAGAGGCATCGCGTCTTCAAGCTGTAAATAGAAAGTTGACGGCAATGAATAAATTGCTAATGGAGGAAAATGATAGATTGCAGAAACAGGTCTCGCAGTTGGTCTACGAGAATAGTTATTTCCGCCAACAGACACAAACTGTAAATATCTCTTCTGTCTCAAAGCAGCTGCATTATTAAAATCTAACGAAAAGGAGAAGTCTTTTTTCAATCAAACAGATGAGAGAGCTTTGATTTGTGTAACAATTCTAAAAATGTGCGAGAGATTTCTTATTGTTTTTGGGTGAATTTGTCTTTGCAGGCGGCCCTTGCCACCACAGATACAAGTTGTGACTCGGTGGTGACGAGTGGTCAGCACCATCTGACTCCTCAGCATCCGCCAAGGGATGCTAGCCCTGCTGGGTTAGTGGAATCTTTTTTTTGGCTTGTTTGGTCCTTTTCTTCTCTCCGTTTCTTTTAATGTCTCAATTAAATAGTGCTTTTGTATGGTCTCTAGACTTTTGTCCATTGCAGAGGAGACTTTAACAGAGTTTCTTTCAAAGGCTACTGGAACTGCTGTGGAGTGGGTCCAAATGCCTGGGATGAAGGTTACTGCTCACTTCACCCCCTCATTATTTATTTTTCTTGAAAAAAAAAACCTTCTTCTCTCTGTTATTTGTCATTATCTAGGAAAACCAGTTAAAAAAAAATTCAAAACACCTTGCTAGCTAAACTTCTAAGCAAAGTCTAAATCACATCGTACATTTGTCTTGGTCTTTTAGAGATGCCACTATCCCATTCTTTTGCATGCCAAGATATCCTTTTCTTTTTCGTCCACTTGTCTTAGTAAAATCATGCTTTTGTTTTTTAAAAAATATTTCTTCATTTCGGTGGCTTTTTTAATATACTGAAAACAATGTCTAACAATCAAACACAATAGTTCTTCTATAACGTTCACTAAAGCACAACGCAGCTTAGTCATGGTTAATCTTTTCTTTTCACCTTTGTTTTGCCCAAAAAGAATTATCTTTTCAAGGAACATGGTAGAGGGTATCTATCCCTCGTTTACTCAAGACAGTTGAAGTTGAGTTGCAAATTAATGACTATTGTTTCTCGCTCTTTCTTATCCATAGTGGCACAATTTTATAGTCTTACGTGATCTGACTCTTGCTTACCTGTGCAGCCTGGTCCGGATTCCATTGGAATCGTTGCTATTTCTCATGGTTGCACCGGTGTTGCAGCACGTGCATGCGGTCTTGTGGGTCTAGATCCTACAAGAGTAAGTCCTTTTCCTGCTTGGTATTGAAGGGTTTCATTCCTGAATATGGCTTCTAGTGTTAGTATGATCTTGATAATGTATCCTACAGGTTGCCGAGATTCTCAAAGATCGACCATCATGGTTTCGTGATTGCCGAGGTGTGGATGTTTTGAATGCTATGTCCACAGGAAATGGTGGAACTATTGAATTGCTCTACATGCAGGTAGGTTTTAGAGCTTCTGTTTCTGCATTAGAATTGATATTATGTTATTTGCCAATGATTATTTATGCCTTTTGGTTCAGCTTTATGCACCTACAACCTTGGCACCAGCTCGTGACTTCTGGTTATTGCGCTACACCTCTGTTTTGGAAGATGGCAGTCTTGTGGTAAGTAATTCTGTCATAGCACCTTTTTCACTTTTTCTGCTTTCAGTCTTGTAGTTGAAGGGCTAGTGCTCTTCTTTTCACCTAGCCTTGCTAAGTCAGGGTCATTAATCGGTCTGCTGATTAGGTCTGCGAGAGATCGCTTAATAATACTCAGAATGGTCCAAGTATGCCACCAACGCAGCATTTTGTGCGGGCAGAAATGCTACCAAGTGGATACCTTATAAGACCTTGTGAAGGAGGGGGATCCATTATTCATATAGTGGATCACATGGACTTGGAGGTATGCCAATTGCTGTTCTGCAATTTGCCAAGCATGTTCTTGGTGTTGCTCGGAGAACTAACTGTTAAGCATGCCTATTACTTGAATGTAGCCTTGGAGTGTACCTGAGGTGTTGCGTCCGCTTTATGAGTCATCAACATTGCTTGCTCAGAAAACAACACTGGCGGTATGCTTGTTCCTTATCTGCATTTTTGGAAGCAATATGCATCCAAGATTTTATGGTTCAGAAGACAATTGACATAACTTGCATGGTTCAATTGGCATAACTTGCATGGTTCATTTGTTCTAATACGGGTGATATAAACCTGTCACTACCTAAGCTATTAACCAACAAGATAAAGTGGTATGCAAAATTATTGGCCTCTGATGTACGTTGCACGCAATGTAGGCTTTACGCCATCTGAGGCAGATTACTCAGGAAGTTTTTCAGCCAAATGTCACTGGTTGGGGGAGAAGACCTGCAGCTCTACGTGCACTGAGTCAGAGACTGAGCAAGTAAATATCTTGGAGATATGGTTACATATAGCATGAATATGGTTATATTTCAGCATCTGACAAGCATTATTTGCAGGGGCTTCAATGAAGCCGTTAATGGCTTTACTGATGAGGGATGGTCAATGCTGGAAAATGATGGCGTTGATGATGTCACTGTCCTTGTAAACTCATCACCAAACAAAATGATGGGTTTAAACATTTCGTATGCCAGTGGATTCCCTTCTATGAATAATGCAGTGCTATGTGCAAAAGCATCCATGTTACTACAGGTAAGAATTTCAATATTTTTGCACATGCCAACAAATGGAAGAATTTGTAGGTATGACATAGCTATCCTACAAACGTTTTGAGGTTGAGTATACATGTTTAACAGTGTGCAAGTCCCATGCTACATTGTGTATAAAATTCCTTTTCGGTTAAATTTGAGCTCAGTGAAGCACAGAGATTGTTGAAAATCCAGTCTAAGTTATTGTTCTGGATTCTGTATATCTGGCCTACAAATGAACAATTGCAATGTGATTGACTGTGAGAATGATAAAACTATAGTTTTGATGGATATTTAATTTAAAAGTATTGAGTTAGAAATTCCTAAGGTCAAAGTGAAAAAATCTGTAATTTTGAGTTCATGTTAATTGTATAATGATGCAAATACAAAGAAATCCTTTGCAAGTTTCATGTGACTCAGCCATCAAAGATCCTATTATCCGTTCAGCTTATGAACACACACAGAGTCCATATGCAATATAAATTTTCTGATGTTCATGAAGCAAAGCATGTCCAAGTCCTCTCCCTTGGTGTACTTTTGCTTTCTATGCATTTAATTTACTCTATGCTTGCCTCAAGCACATGGGTTTTCCTTTTTCTTTTTGTAGAATGTGCCGCCGGCAGTACTTCTCAGGTTCCTGCGTGAACATCGGTCAGAATGGTCAGATAGTGGTATTGATGCTTATGCAGCTGCTTCTGTTAGAGCAGGTCCTTGTAGCTTGCCAGTATCTCGAGCTGGAAATTTTGGGGGTCAGGTTATTCTTCCCCTGGCTCACACAATTGAGCATGAAGAGGTTAGTTGTTTAGTTCTGAATTCTGGTCACCATGTTTTTGTCATTCCTTTGCAGAAGTTTGTTGGAGATGTCCTTGCAATTTGCTATAAATGCATGACTTTTGACAAGATATGATTGTTCATTACCAGCTTATGGAGGTCATTAAGCTTGAAAATATGGGCTATCGAGAAGATATGATTGTCCCGGGTGACATATTCCTCTTACAAGTAAGAGTTCTTTTTTTTCCCTTTATTATCTTTTGATTAAACTTTGCACTAGGCAACTTTCTTTTTATTTTAAGTGGTTAATAAGGTTGTTTCCTTACCAGTTTCTGATATTCCAATTATCATTGACTCTCAGCTTTGTAGCGGAGTGGATGAAAATGCTGTTGGTACATCTGCTGAGCTCATTTTTGCACCTATTGATGCCTCCTTTTCTGACGATGCACCTATAATTCCTTCTGGTTTCCGTATCATTCCTCTTGATTCTAGAACTGTAAGCATTAATGTTCCAAGTACCATAAAGCTTCTTACATATCTTAGTTATTAATATTTCTTCTTCTCTGTAAAACTTTATGTTGGGTCTCTGAATTTTCCAACATTAATTAATGCAGGATACTCCTAGTCAAAACCGAACACTTGATCTAGCCTCTTCTCTTGATGTTGGACCTACTGGCAGCAAAGCATCTGATGATAATTCAACGGCTAAATCAAGATCAGTGATGACTATAGCATTCCAATTTGCATTTGAGATGCACCTTCAAGAAAATGTGGCATCGATGGCTCGGCAGTATGTTCGTAGTGTCATAGCCTCCGTTCAGAGGGTGGCATTGGCACTCTCCCCTTCTCATATTGGTTCTAGTATTGGTTTTCATTCACCACCTGGCACTCCTGAAGCACAAATACTAGCTCGTTGGATATGTCAAAGCTACAGGTATATACCAGTTTTATTCCTTCTCGTGGCAGCGAGCACTCATAATTTCTTGGAGAATGAGAAGGAAAAGAAAATGATAATAATTTATTGGAAAATGTGAAGGAAAAGTAAAATTCATTGCCGAAAGTAATTTGAATGCTTGAACTTCTTTGTAGGTGTTGTCTAGGTGAAGAACTAATCAAAACTGAAGGAACTGAGTCCATCCTCAAAACTCTTTGGCATCACTCTGATGCAGTTATGTGCTGCTCTTTGAAGGTATTTGGGGAGTACTTTCATGCTTTTGATATACATGGTTTATATTTCTAGAATTCCTTAGTCTATCGGGTGATGTAAATTGTTTTGTTCGAGTTGTTCTGATCTTGGTCTGGATTAAGGGAAGACATTGAAATAAAATATTTGTAGCTTTTTGAGTAGTTGGACGCTTCCAACAAAATAATTATGGCAGATTTTGAAGGATGGTCCACATGTTAATAATAAAATTATCTCCCCAGGAAGTTTTCCTAAAGCTTGGCTCCTGACACTTGTATGCATTGTTCTTTAATTTCGTCCATTTGCGTGATTGTATCTTCGTTTTTTCTCAGATATCTCTGCTTTTTAAATTCTGCCTTTATTGCTTCATGGCATTTTCATCATAATTTCTTATTACATTTTCATCATAATTTCTTGTAATGATCTATACAGGCTCTGCCGGTTTTCACATTTGCAAACCAGGCCGGACTTGACATGTTGGAGACAACTTTTGTTGCACTTCAAGACATCACCCTGGAGAAGATTTTTGACGATAATGGAAGGAAGACTTTGTGCTCAGAATTCCCTCAGATAATGCAGCAGGTATGGTCTGTTGCAACTCATGATTGGGAATTTGAATCTATTAGTTAAGTGAAGATTCTCCAACACAAGTATGGGGTTGGAGAAACATATCCTTACTTGACAAACAAATTAGTTTTACATCGTCTTTATGTTGTTTGTTCACGTTTCTTTTCCTGAAAATTTGCAAAAATTTGCATATATTTGCTTTAAAAGTTAATAAACAACTGAAACTATGAAGAAAATTGCGACAGATGTTTGTCAGAGCAGTTTAAAAGCTTTTCCTATTTTATCCTGGAAAATTGAGTTCCATTAGATTTTGAAGACTTCTTGGCAAGTGGACTCACTTTTGGAGCTCATATTGGCTACAAAAAAGTTCTAGATGATGATTTCATCTGTCTCATGTTAATGGTTTTTATTGATTTTGGATAAAAAGATCAAAGTGGATCTTGAGGGTTAATCTATCCCCTTCGAAGAAGTTTATGCACACGTGCAGAAGCTTTACTGCCTCTACTAAAAGTAATCTCCCGCATAGACTGTTGTCAGAAATATTTCTTGTCAAGTTTCTGAACTCGTCGGAGAAATTACTAATGATTTTGCTGGTCGATTACTAGTAAAGAATTGTTACTGCATGAAGCTTCACCTTGTTTAGTCTCACAAAACTGTAATTTTATGTTGGCAGGGGTTTATGTGCCTTCAGGGTGGTATCTGCTTGTCAAGTATGGGAAGGCCAATATCGTACGAAAGAGCAGTTGCATGGAAGGTTTTGAACGAAGAGGATGCAGCTTACTGCATTTGCTTCATGTTCATCAACTGGACTTTTGTATGACAGAAACCATTAGGACCAACATTCACTGCCTTTATCATGTCTACAACTTGATATAATACTGTCCTTAAATGTTTAGGGGAGGTTTCATGTTAGGTGGCCCATTTCTCTTTTAAGCTTTATTTATAAATCCGTCTCCCCCTTTCTCCATGCATGCCTTTTGTTCCAAGTTCTTGATAATCTTAGAGGTCCCATCACCGTTTTCTATGTCCATGCTGCCTCTCTATAAGAATAGGTTTCGTTTACAAACATGGCCTGCCTAGAATTTCCTTTCCACCTTTCCCTCATGGCCTTTTGGTTGAGAATTGCTTCAATACTTTCTACTACAATTTTATTTATGCTCCAATCTGTACTTTTATTTCTGCTCTTTTCTTATCCCGACCTTGCTTCTATTATTTGTAGGAGATTGGGGCCCAATCAACTGCATAAAACCGGATAATTCAACTATCCTAATTGTAATACAAGAATGCACAACTCCTAGAACGTCATCCTACGGTATCTTGAACAGTAGTATTCTTAACATCTAGTTGCCTTTTGTTTTCATAATAAAAACTTATTTAAGAAAAATTAAAATAATAATAAGTTTTTTTAAAAAACTAAATAAATGTTAACTTCTAATGATATAATTTCTGTTCATTTTTGGGTTGGGTTATACTAAAACTAAAATCAATTAAAATATTTATTTTTTTAATTTTGAAAATTAAACTATTTTCTATCTTTAAAAAACATTAATTTTGTCTTGACAAGGCTACTACTAGTATGGAGAGGGTTAACTATGCAACACTTTTTGTACTGATTGACAAAGATTATCAACTACCTAATTCCATTCCTTTGCTTAGGCTAGATGAGGATGACAAGTTTATAGAGAATGTATTCACAATTTCTTATACATGGATGTCTGAAGCAAACTAATACAAGTAATATTGAAAACCAGCACGTAGGTTTTTGAAAACTGGTGACTATACAAAACTCATCCAATTGGATTATGATTTGTATCCAAACTTAGCTCTTATTAAGGATGTTGCTGAAACAAACATCGAGCCTAAAATAAGTACAAAGGCTTTTCCTATAAACTCCTTTATCAAATTGCCTAGATCAAGATCCTCCCTTTAATAAGAAGGATTATTATGGAGCTAGAGGATATGATGATGAAGTCAATAGAGCCATCATAAGCATACATATGGAATAACAATCTACATTAACAGAGGCAAAAGTTGATTATATGAATAAAGATCTTGAAACCTTGCTTGAAACCTTGGAGAACAATCTCTTAAGCAATTCAAATATTACCCCTAAGAAGATGGAAATAGATGGAAGCCTCGAAAGAGTTACTCGTAGGAGTTCAAAGAGGAAGAATAAATTCCCAATAGCCTCTTCCAAATGACAATCATTACTTGGAATATCAGAGGGCCTAATAGCCCTAATAAATAGCAAATTATTTTTGATTATATCCAAAATACTAACCCCTTTCTTATAGGCTTTTAAAGACCAAGATTAAGGAGAATAATGGCAAATATCTGTCTTTCTTGAAAAGGGCATTGGAAAATTATCACCAAATACTCTTACAACGACAATGGAAGGGTAATAGTAGCATATGGCATGATAAAATAAAAGTCACTCAATAACTAAGCCTTAGCAGATCATTGGGGACTTCAACATCTTGCTATAATCTTATAAAGCTGAGGGAAATACGAACCTAAGATATTAAATAGAAGATTTCTATAATTGTGTGAATAACATGCAAGTTATTGACCTGAGGATGGAAGGAAACTACTATCCTTGGAATAATAAATAGAAAGGGCAGTAGTTCTTAAGGAAAAAAAAAACTAGTCAAGGCATTGGTGAATGTACAATGGTTATCTGATTTCTAGAGAGAAGAGCTATATACAAAAATCCTATGCTATCTAACCATACCCTTATCTTGATCTAGAAAATTTTCAACATTCAAAAGAGGAAATATCCATTCATGTTTAAAAATTATTTAGTAAACTTATCTTTCGAAAAAAAACTTTTTAGTAAATGTGGAAGGATTTGAGGATGCTATTCTAAAAGGGCGTAAGTCAATTTTCAAGGACATAAGATGTAAATTTATATAAGGAAGTTGATGCAAGTCAAATACGGGTCGAAAATCTTGGGGTTTAAAGTTAACTTTCAAGGACATAAAATGTACATTTGTATGAGAAAGCGGTGGCAAGTCAAGCAAGAGCTGAAATCCTTTAATAGGAAAAGATTCAATAATACTCAATTAAGAGTGGAAGAGGATAAGGAGGAACTAGAAAGAATTCAAAACTCCCTATATATCTCTCACAATGATGACACACTACTAAACAAAGAAAAGAATGCTTGAAGGGAATTTAACCAAGCAATTGAGGTAAACTTCTCACTTTTCAAGAAATGTTCAAAAGTGTTATGGTTGAAAGAGGGAGATAGAAATTCAACTTTTTTTTGCATAATTTTGTACTTGTAAGGAATATACAAATAAAATAACCTCTCTATATAATTAATATGGAAGAGAGTTTAGTACAAAGGATGAAATTCTAAAGGTAGTTCACTCCTATAATTCCGTTGGTGTTTTAACTAGTGTTACCTCTTTTGTGGAAGTATTAAAATAAATCTTGAAAGACCATATCATTATCCGATAAGCTGATAACTTTATAGGGCCTTTCAATCCTAATGAAGTGGAAGTTACCATGCCTTCTTTAAACCTAAATAAGACACCTGGACCAAATGGTCTAAATGCCTATTTTTTCAACCAAACATAGTAGCACACTATGGAATTGGTGACAGAGGTAGTGCTTGAATTCTTCATCCAAGGGAAAATGTTGAAGGAATTTAACAAGACCTTTGTTAGCCTAATTCATAAGGTTCAATTCCCTAACTCCTTAAAGGATTATTGACTTATTTCCTATTGTAATACCATACATAAAGTCATTTCTAAGCTTTTAGTGGATAGATTGAAAACTATCCTTGAACATCTAGCTAATCAATATTAGGGAGTGTTGTTTTGCAAGCTTACAATTTATAGCCCTCAAAAACCACAAGTGCATAGGTCGTGATTTGTAGTAAGTGAAAGGTCGATCCCACTAGGAGGGTGAACTAATTTGTCATATAAGGCTAGAAAATTATTAAAATGAAAATAAAATTGAATAAGTAATTAAACATGAGAATTTGATTAGCGGGAATGTAATTAAGGAATTTAAGACAAAATTCACTATGGAAATCAATCAAGGAAAATTACTAGATTATGGGAGAGGAGATTCTTCCTATCATTAATGCTACCTAGCCATTTATTTGTTAATGAGGTGTCAGTTCTAGACAATAAAAGGGGATTAGTCTTTCTCGAGTTATAATCATGCACGCTAATTCATTAACCCTAATTAAATTATAGAATTTATAATCTTTTAATTAACAGAAGATCCGCAATTCTAATTAGATCTTAAACCCTCTAATAAACAATCAAGTCTCACATGGGATCTCTCTCCATATAATAACTGACTAGATTGATTGTGTGGTTAATTAGATTGCCTAACTCTCATTAACCTGATCTAATCATTTTTATCCAGTTCACCCTCTCGGTTTATTACTGAAATATGCAAATACCACAATCAATCACAACGCCCAATCACAATAACACAATAATAACTAGATTAACATTAAATTAAGGTCAAATCCCGTAGGAAAGTTAAAACATCTTAATCAAACCCAAATTCATACATATATTCATATTCATCTTCATATTCAATGAAAAGAACAACAAGATGAAAGAAATACATAATAGAATGGGGATTCGGACACCTCGAGAGAGCAGTAGCCGCGAAGACCTGCTCTTTTATCCCCTTTCTCTTCTTCTCTCTCTCTTCTTTATCTCTCTTTGAGAGTTTTCCAAAAGTGGCAGAAAATAAAGCTTTTTCTTAGGGTTACATCTCTTTCCTTTATATAGTGTTTTCAATTAGGGTAACCTTAGGTCTGAAAGGTCCTAAAGGTCCCTCAAAAACTTAAAACTGGAATCATCCTCATGTTTGTCCGCGCACAGGCCACGATCGTGGCCTTTAGTGACACCATCGTGGTATATTATGCCATGATCATAACCCCTCCATCATCCTTCTGTTACGATAGTGGCTAGCTCCCGGATCTTCTTCGTTTTTCACTCTTTGCCCTGAAACACTAGCAAATATATCAAAGCACCTCAAAAACATAAAATTGAAGCTTAAAAGCATGCTTTAACCATAAAACACTTTAAAAAAAATCTACTAACTAACATAATTCTAATATAAACACGTTATAAACAATCAAATTAATGACTAAATACAAACTAAACTACCCACAAAAATATGATGTAATTTACATCTATCAACATCCCCACACTTAAACGTTTTCTTGTCCTCAAGCAAACAAAACAATAAATAAAAAAAACACAAAACATGCATATGCAATAATGAGACAATGGCTTCAACTTCACGAAACAAATTTAACTATAAACACAATCCTTCAAGTTGTTTTAACTTATTAACTTACGGAACCTGCGTCTAAATACCTTGGACTAAATATTCAACTAATCTTGACCTTAATGTTAAGTTTATTCACCCCTATGACTTGCACACACACATTGATAATTATTCGATCAATAAAAAATGTAACTATCCCTAAGTATGTTTTCAAGAAAATTCAAGCTGTTCACCAAGATCGGTAGATTTTATTTGACAAAACATTGTTTTTGTTAATTTTGGTTGACATGAACCTAACCTTTTATGTGAAGGCAAACATTTATGATGAATGTCGATCCAATTACTCAACTAGTGTAACACCCCATTACCCTAGGGTACGAATCGGGACACTTGTAGATCATTTCGATACATATCCTATGATAAGGAAGCACTACATGCGATCACTACAGTACTCCACATGGCATCATACGAATTTGAATAATTAAAATAGTAATTATAAATCACAAGATTTTTAAAACCAAATTCTTCCTCTTTTCATTACTCAAAATCAACAGTTTTATACATC
>JAOQML010000008.1:21875070-21892389 GCA_027568935.1 Erythroxylum urbanii
CTAAGTCTCCAACTGCTTCTTGATTCTTGATAACTGCTTCTTGATTCTTGTAGAACCTGTTATTCAGTTGAGTTCTGTAACTAACTCCAATTAATTAACTGTCTGACGTACTAGCGTATCTTCATCTTTGTATCGTCTGTGTTTTCCTTTTCTTCTGTGTTTTTCACTTCTTATGTGTTTTCCGCTTCTTTTGTGTTTTTTGCTTCTTCTGTATTTTCACATCTTTTGAGTTTTCCGCTTCTTCTGTGTTTTCCACTTCTTCTATGTTTTCCACTTCTTCTGTGTTTTGCACTTCTTCTGTGTTTTCTGCTTCTTTTGTGTTTTTCGCTTCTTCTATGTTTTCCGCTTTTTCTGTATTTTCACTTCTTTTGTGTTTTGCAGTTCTTTTGTGTTTTGCACTCCTTCTGTGTTTTGCACTTCTTCTGTGTTTTCAACTTCTTCTGTGTTTTCCACTTCTTCTGTGTTTTCCACATCTTCTGTGTTTTTAGCTTCTTCTGTGTTTTTTGCTTCTTCTGTGTTTTCCACTTCTTCTGTGTTTTCACTTCTTTTGTGTTTTTCGCTTCTTCTGTGTTTTGCTACACACTTCACACACTTATCAAAATAGTTCATTTATTTTGAAAATTATTATTATTTGATTGTCACCAAAATTAGTAATCGTGAAGTCCTCTTGACTTAACAATAACTGTAGAATGCTTTTAAATGAGTAGGATTTGGCTCTATGGAGTAATGATGCAAGGTTCATAGTTAAACTTCTTAAGAATATATTTATTCACCTTGATACACCTAAAGTAATAATTAGTAATAGGAAAACAAATTTTTGCAATGTATAATTTGAAATTATCGAGAAAGTATGGTGTCATATAAAAATTTTCCACCTCCTACCATCCTTAATCTAGTGCCTAAGTAAAAGTATCAAATAGATAACTAAAAAAAAATCTACAAAGGACTATAGAGCATCTAAAAAATGATTGATCAATAAAATTAGATGATGCTCTATGAGGTTATAGGACTTAGTATAAGAGGACCTTAGTTCAATGAGTTTGGTGAGTTATAATTGTTTGTATAAGAGACGAATATACAAGGAGCAGACTAAGCAATAAAAAGGTACCATATCGTGATTAGAGAATTCTCAAAGAGTTATTAGATATTAATCTATACCTCTAGCTTAAGGTTACTCCAATGAAAAATAAAATCAACATGTTCTAGCCCATTTACAATAATTGAACTATTGCGTCATAAGGTAGTTGAGGTTTCACATCTAAATATAAGTAAATTCAGGTGAATTGTTATAAGCTAAAACAATGCTTAAAAGCATTCTTAATTAAGTAGGAGAGACATTCATTCTTCAAAACCCTTAATAAGAAAGGAATTCCATCTAAGCCATGTTTAAAGAAGCATTTATTGGGAAGCAACCTAATATTGATTTCTAAATGATTTTCCTTTATTTATTTATTTTTCCCTTTCATCTACTTTTTTAATGAATTTATTAGATTCTTGATGCTCATTAGGAATATAATTATAAAGCAATCGATATTGATTTAGGGGTTCAAAGAAGTTTTTAGATCTTTAATTTCTTACCTTCTCTACTTACATTTTCATTTTGTACTTACAGTTATTTTTTTTTCTTTTTATGTGTCTATGAAGGCTATGTACAACTGAAGTATGAAGAGGAATTATCCTTACCATGAGTTTTAAGAATATTTTTAATAAGCCACATTGTAAGCATTCAATCTGATTGCATTCAATTTAAGGAGTTATAATTTTGGAAAATTAAAGAATGAAGTAAATAATTTGATCCATTATATGTGAGATTTCATTATAATTCAATTGTATTAGGATAATAAACATTATCACTAACAAGTAGATTAGTTTAAACTTGACCGAACACTTTTAAGAAAGATGTTTAGATTGAAATATTTATCAAGTATATAATTTTAACATTTTTTTAGTTTTGAGTTTATTTTTATGAGTGTTTGATTTGCCTATATTAATTAAAAATTCAATAAAAATGATAAAATAATATGAAGTGAATTAAGGTGATCATTAAATAAATCCTATATGAGACTTTTAACCTAAAAAAAGTCAAAGTTGTGAGTGGTGCTAATATCCAGTTGAAACTATGACTTGATTGAGTAACCGAAGGTATTCATGATAAGGTTTTTAACTTTGTTTCAAAAGGTTAAGATGATATTTCAGTCAAGAAAGTTACGTGCTAAGTGTTTTAATTTTAATTGCATTAGTTTTTTAGAATGGTTTATTAAATATTTGCTAAGCTAAACTTTTTACTCTTATGTTTATTTTATACATGAGGTATGTTGTCTTAGTTTAAGTTGAATTCAAAAGTTTTATAGGTTAGGTTAGGATTGAACTATAATTAAATGTATATGTCTAGAGATTTTTTTCAAGAAATTAAATGGATTGTACAGATATCAAAATGTCATATAGATGGTACCAAACAATCAAAGAATATTTACTCTTACCATTAGTACACAATCATTACTCTCAAAGCATATCCATATTGAACTTACTAATCTACTCTCCCATGATGATAAAGCATCACAGTGTGCATTCTTTTTTAGTAAATGATCTCTTAGTAAAGTGTATCTTGTTGTTTGGCATGATGTTAAAACATCATAGGTTCCTTTCCTTCCGAATTTGATATACTATACAACCTCACTTTTATACAAAGTCATACATATCTAATGCATTAATTAGATAGAATAGGTTTATCCATACATAAAATCTTTTTAAATAAAGCTTGTAAGATAGCTCAACCCAATAGTTGATTGATATTCAAGAGCATATTGTGTAGGTTAATCTAAAGAGGAATGTGTTTAGATTTTAGTTTCTCTAATATTCAAGAGGCAAATTGTGTATGTTGATAAAAAAAGAAGCAGGAAAACTAGAGACGACTTTGGCTCCTTCAAAGATAATTGTGGCAGGAGGAGCAGATGGTGAAAAAAGTTAGGAAAAATAAGAAGCAACAAGTTAGGACATGATTTAAAGTGGAAAGAGGGTGGGAAAGGGGGTTCATTAAAAGTTTAAAAAACTATTCATAAATTGGTCAAACTTAGTAAAGGGAGAGAGAGCTAGCTCAAAGAGTAGACACTCAAACTATGTAGGAATGAAGAGCGAAAGAGAGTAAAAGACTGCCTAGTGAGTGAGATATTTTATTGGAAGACTGAAGAATGAAAAGATTCCCACCAATAGGAAGAAAAATCGAAAAACATAAGAGAGAAGCAAGAGCTTCTCTATCTAAGCAAGAATATATTATGGAAACAAAAATGAGATCCACAACTTAAGATATGATCATATTCTAAATTATATCTATGAAGTCATTCTTATTTAAAAACATGTTTTTGTTGGAATTTAAACTCTAAAAAGATTCTATAACCCACTAGAATCATGCTTAAATTATGCCAGGATTGGTGTAGACTTTTTTAAGTAAAATTATACTAGTTATTATTTACATATAAACCTATTGTTGCAAACCTAGTTTTTTTGATGTAACTATCATCATAATTATTTAATAATGAATTAGTTGTCCTTTGTTTTTGAGGATGTAGGCACACTTAAATTATTAGAACCTCATTAAAAATGTCTTGTATTTTTGTTTTTTTTATTGTTTGCTGTTTATTTTCTCAACACTTTTGTTTATATATTCCTATAAAATGAGATATTCGAGGAGGATAACTATAGACATTGAATTTTTCGCATAAGTTTTCTTGTATTTGAAATTCCTGTAAAAATATAAATGTTTCTTTTACTTTATAGTCTCATGTTTTTATTAGTTTTCATTACGTGCATTTGATTGCCTTAGTTTCATCTCTTAGATCTTTTGTTTATTTTTTCATAATTAAATTACACAATAGTTAGTTTTAATTGTTCATAAAATAGTTTAATTTCTTAGGAATTTCTTATTTTAGAGAGTTTATTTATTTATTTGATGATATAATTGAAGTTTGGATTATATAACAGAATTTTGGATTAATGAAAATGATAAGAAACAAAATAGGACTTAAATTACAATTGAAAAAGGATTAGAGCACAAAAGCAGGGAAAAAAAGGGCTACTTTGATGAAACAAAAATCAGATGTTGAAACATGCCTTAAATCAAAGTGCATGAAAGCATTGAGAAGACAACACATAAAGAGGGGCCAAACTATAGTAAAATGGTAAATCAATTAAAAGAAACGACATTAATAGTGGAATTCTCTTGCCTAAACTAATTCACATGTCACGATGACAATGGTGAGCAATATAAGATCTCAAACACGTGTGGTTTCAATCTCACCGTCCATTCAAAACCAACGGTTTCCCATATTTATCCTGCAACCTATTTTGTCTCAATTGCTGGTAATTAATTGCCAAGTTTGCAATGTATTCAATAGATCCAAATCTTAGCCATCGATAGGGTTTGAATGAATTGTAGAGATGTGATGAATGTTTGGTAGTCTTATTAAGGTTGTTTATTAGTTTAAGGTTTCTTTCTTTCACGTTGTTCGTTTTGGAATTAGGGTTCACAGTTTTGGGAATCTCTTATAAAACTAAAGCATTGTGTTACCCTTTTGAAAAACCTGATTCTGTTTTGATTCACTTAAATGTTGGTTAAAGATAGATAAGTTTTAAATTTCCTGTGTAGAAAAGTTAATTTTATCAGTTGGGCTTATTCTTTGCTTAGGCCCATTTAATTTCAAAAATAGTTGTCATGTTTCTTGCACTTGTGGGTCTAGGCTTCAAAATTTAGGATTAAAGCCTCAAAGCCATTCTAATTTTAAAATGAATTTTTATGGAAGGGTGAGTACTATATTTGTTATTCAAATTTCAAGAGTGAAGCCAATAAAAGCATTAAAAAAAGTCTATGAAAAGGGAGAAGGTTAAATTTTATATGCTCATTCTTTTTAATTGTTATTTGTGCTAAAATATACTAATTAAAAATTTTCCTTTTCATCCTAAATTTAGACCCACATATTTTAAAAGATACTCAAATAAAATTGGACGTTTTAGGTCCTCAAGAACATTAATTTAAACCAAAGTGTTCTATAAAAGAATTAATGCATGGACTCAACTTTACAAGAGTTTAATCTAAAGAATTGGGCCAAAAACTAAAATGAGTTAATTCCACAGGAGGAAAGGTAAAATGTTTTATATTTTGTATAAGCTTAGCCTAAGCTAATAAAATTTTATTTATTTTATAAAAAATTATATAATTAATTCTTAACTAAATAAGGGATTAAGAGTGATAAAGCAAGGAAAGATCACTGATAATAAAAATGAATTATTAAAAAAAAAATAGTTGGTATTTAGGCAAAGGGACCAATTCTTATGGGCTTCCTAAAATGAAGAAGAAATATGTGAAGCTTGTATCCCTTTTACAGCATTAAGATCTTTAAATTTAGAAAATTAGGTGTGAGATTTATAGTAATGTGACTGTGTGTTTTTTTTTTCATATTTTATCACATTCATTATTTTTGTCATCTTTTTCTATTTTAAGCATTTATATATCACATTCATTATTTTTAAGCACAGACTCTCATGTGTGTGTGTGTGTGTGTGTGTTTGTGAGCAAGGGTAGAACCGGCCTTTGGAGTGAGGGGGTTATAGTTAGCTTTGGATGGAGTGGGAACAACTTCTTAGGGCAAGATTGATGACCAAGTTTTGACTGATTCTTTGGGAGCATCCTTTCTTTCCACATGACGTGAGATGCAAGACAAACTTTGTGTTTGTGTGTGTGTATGTTACTTGTACTCATGACATTTTTCCTTTATGACAAAATCCTTTGTATAATCCCTTATTTAGATTTGAGGATAAGCTGCTGTGTAGTAGATTTGATATGTATGTTAGCATAAATTCTTTCCTCACTTTAAGATTCAAACTTCAAAAAAGTGGGAGGTATTTTTTTAATTAATATTAGTTATCCTCTTTTAAGTTTCACAATATCTCTAGAAGTAGAATTTACACCTTAAACTAACTGCACTTATTAACTTAGAGCTTGCCTATAGTACTAATTCTTAAGGTCTATCAAGTTTATGGTATACCTTTAAGAGAATCAACTTGTCTTCTTTTAAACCTAACTCTTATTTCTTATATTATTATATGCCGGATTAAACAGGGAAGGGATGTGGACAACTCCTTTATACACCATTATTACTTTCTATATTCATTAAATCACATTATATTTATACTAACCTTTTTTTAGTTTTCTTTTACAAGGATTTTGTTATTATGCATAAAAATAATATAGAGAAGTTATTTATTAAGAAATATTGGGATTATAAGCTTCAAATCACCCAAAAAGTAGAGTCGGAGAACATGATCATACTGGTATTGAACAAGAACCCATAGACAGATCACAATATTTTCAATTGAAATAGTTTTTTTTATCTTTACTTTTATTGTTTTCATGTATTAAAACCTTATATTTCATTAAACAATAGAAGATCATGACGAAGGACTAGTTTTATTCAATGAAGAATAAGTCTATAAACTTTAGTTACCCAAGTTTCATTGTATTCTTGAAATTTATTTTTGTATTAAAACCCTTTTATTAAAACTTACTATTATTACGTTGCTTAACATGGTTATATAAGTTAGTTGCCTAAGTTTCATAGGATTCTTGTAATTTATTTTATTATTAAAAACCTTTTTATTAAAATTTACTAATATTGGTGTTATTTAACATGGTCGTATGTTCATAAGCTTTTTTATTTTAAAGTTGATTGTTCATGTTAACCATTACTCTAAAAAGAAAAGTTAAAAAGGAAAATAAGTATATTCTTACATCATAAGGTCACAAATCAAAGTAATGGAATCATTTTAGCTTGAAAAATCTAAAATGGAAGATTTAAGAGAGAAATAATCCCAAATAACAGAGGATCTTAGATTTAAAAGGTTAATAACATAAAGTTTCCAAATGAGGATGAAACTCAACCGAATACTCTTGGAGTGTAAGTTTCATTTACTGCATCATTTCCTCCATTCAATTCGTATATCAAATTTATTATAACTCATATATCAGCCTCTCAATATTTAATGACAACAATGCCATAATTTTTATTAACATTCACTTATCAATTTCTGCCTGCTTCGTTCTATTAGTCTTCTCCATCATTTTCCTACTAGTTTCCTCATTTCTATACTTACTTTAATCCATTAATGTACACATATTTGGTATCACCAATTTTCACATATCGCATTTTAGAGGTGGATATTATACCTAAATTATACCATACCAAAATTAGACATATATATTCATGATTTTTGAGCCAATACCAATGTATGCAACTTCTTTTTATGATCTTGTAACTATAAAGGAGATGAAAAAGTTATAGAGGACAAGGTGGCTAACTAACACAGAAATATTAGAAGATGAAAATTATTTGAAGTACTATGGCCACTAATGCTTAGGAAACTTATGAATTTTCCTCAATGTAAAACATTTAATTACCTTCCAAGTTTAGTATATTAGAATCTGAGAAGTACAGTGGTAATTAAGGTCTGATGGTTCATCTAGAAATGTTTTACAATAAGTTGGTTGCTAATAATGACAGTGAAGACTCAGTAGTCCATTACTTTTCAAGGAGCCTTATTGGACCAATGTTGTGGTAGTCTTTTAATCTAGACCAATAATTTATGAAACTCTTAAGGACCAAAAAAAGAAAACAATTGAGAGTTTGAAAGAGTATGTGAGAAGGTGGTATGTAAAACAACAAAAGCTAAACCTCTTTTGTAAGCAAATAAATTATTTTTCTATTTTTATAGATATTAAGGAAGCCATATTATGATATATTATGACAATTCTTAAATCACCCCTTAATGAGCCAGTTAGCTAATATGAAGTGTTAAGCAACACAATTATGAAGGGTAAAATTGAAATTACCATAAAAAACCCTAAAAGCCATTCCATACTAGAAATAAGAGGAAGCAAATTAAGTTGAAGTAGCCTTGCTTCATACTATCATACAAGACTGAACAATCAAAGGAAGAAAAGAGTTAAGGAGAGAGCTTCAATTAAACTTTCACTTTCCCAATTTCCATATGCCTATCTATAAGTGCTTCCAATGTTAATATTCTATGCTCCACAAGTTGTGATTGGTCAAGTGACCCTATTTAGCCTAGCCCTCCACCTTTCATTCTTTCTTTCATTCCGCAAAGTCTACAAGGTTAAAAAAAGTTATTGAGGAAAGGGTAACAAAACCAAAGAGCTTGCAAGAACAAATGGGAGACATTACCATCATTGAGAATGATCTTAGTCAAACTTTAAAGTTTGCTTATGAAATAAATTAAGATTGTACAAATTCCTAGTAAATAGTTTGAACTACCATATCCTTGTTGGTACAAGCGAGAGCTGACTTCTTTGAGCCACATGATTATGATATTAAGGAAATATTTGAGTGTGAAAGTTAGTCTAGTTAATTTAGAAGATACTTTGATGTTGTTAATGAAAGCCTTTTGAATTCATCCATGATGGTGATGACAAACCTTAATTTCCATTAGGTTAAACAAATGAAGTTTTATCCCAAATTTAGAAACTGTTGGATATAAGTTCCATTCTACTTACCTCACTCGAAATGTAAAGATAATGAGAAAATGGGTAAAACACTTGGAAAAATTTTTTGGATTCACAATGACAATGGATCAAACTCCAATACTTCATAAAATGGGATTGCAAAATGTCAACTTTGACTAATAAGAATTTTAGCCATTGTCAAAATTTTTTTAGAATTTTGTTCTTATAAAAAACTTTAATCATTTAAAAAATAAAAGGAGAGAAATTAATTTATCAAAAAAGAAAAGTCAAAATCAAAATTAAAGAAAAGAGAAGAAGAAGCAAAAAGAGTGAAAAAAAGGTTAAGACAATTTCTTCTAAGGGCAATGTCGATAAACAATAGCTTATCATGTCTTAAAGTTGATAAGATAGGAAAAACTAAGACCACTAAAGAATTAATAGCTTGTATATTGGTAAAAGCAAAGCTCCTATATAGAAAATTTACATACAAAAGAGAGAAAAATTGTAAGGTAAAAAATCTGTATATAGAGGCCAAAGCAAAAACTAAAACCTTTATATCAAGAAAAAGAAGAAAAAAATTACCCAGGTTAGAAATCGATGAACGTTAGTGTAAGAAAATCAAATATAAAAAAGAACAATATTCTGTATAACAAATGATGACCATCCCTTTTCATATACGGGAAGAAAAACTTGTAAAATTACCCACTAAACATCAATTTACGAGATGTTTATAATTTTTTATTCATGGGAGTTTGTGATCATCTAGTTGGAAGGTTGATTTATAAGAAAGAGAGCTTGATCAAAGATTGACTAAATTAATGACTCAAACAGTGTCATACCTTCCTATCAATATAATTATTTGACATCCTATCTTTTCTTTAGAATTCAATCATAAGGCATATGGTTCGAGTTGGCAATCCTAAAATATAATTTAATTATTTTGAATATTATTTTTCATCTTCATTATTTGAAATGTTGCAAATGATAAGAATTGTTGTTTATATAAGAATTGATCAAGTTAATTATACCAAATTTAATAATTTTGTACATTTGCTAAATGTTAGATTTTGAATTACATATATGAGATTAGGAAAATGAAAAACTTTACTAGATAAAATGTTAAGAGAACTTAAGCAACTATAAAAGCCCAATGATCCTCTTTCTATAATAGTATGTGCATAAAAAGATTATCCTTTGTTATTATCAATAACATAGGTCAAAATGTAGTCTCCTATAAATTTATAATTATTTTAATAATACTAATTTAATTGCTTTTATTCAAACAAATAATATCAATGATTATATTAGTGATAGAAACTACTTAATTTAGCAAAAGGATAAATTGTAGAAGTGGTAGTATCATCTAATTCTCTCACCTTAATATTTTTATGTAAAGACTTCTATTGCACCTTATTTACTCAAGAGTGGAGGGGAAAAGAATAGAATTAAGCAAAAAATAAGGATTTTAAAAATGTTTTGAGTCAGTTTGAGGGACCTTTTCTTAGGTACACGAGAAGATTGTTTATGCAGAACAATAAGCAAAGCGAGAAGTGGTTTATTAAGATGGTGAATACTAGTTGGGTATCAAAATTTTCTTATATTTATGTCCACTTTGTAACGCCGGACTCTTTAAGTCCTTCTTGTATTGGTCTATACTTGGAGATACTATTATATATTGACATATACATGGTTGTATATGAGTTCAAAACTGTTATTGAATCCTTTTGGTATATTTGCCAGAGATATATAATGTTATATGCCCTTATATGAACTTAAAGTTCATCGGTATGTGAAATCTTGGAGATTTATGATAAATAAGCTTCTAAGTGTGTAAAATCGATTCCATTGGATGGATATGACCATGATGGCTAAGTTAAACATGTTCTAATGCCTTAGAAGTGATTAGACATGATTTATAGACTCATTGGACACTTAGAAAGCTTAATTTGAAAAGTTGATGTATATAAGGGCTTATTTGCAAATTATTATAAGTTAAATGTAATTTTTCAATTCTTGGAGGACCAATATGTAATTTTATAAAGTTAAGGGAATCAATTATAATTTACAAAAGTCTTAGGACCAAAATGAAAATAAAAGTTTTGGTCAATCTCAAATTTTGGGCTTAATTGCAAATTTAGGAAAGTTTGGAGGGTGTATAATGGTAATTTCACATAATCTAAAGACAAAAAGGTAAATTCACCATCTTGGATCAAAGAAGAGTCAAATTATAGACCCTTCTTCACCTTATGGCCATGCACCCCCTTTATTTGGCATTAAACCAATTTGTTTAAATTAAAAGAGAGGAGAAGGAAGGAGAAGAGAGGAGGAAAGAGGAAGAATTCGGCTATCACCCAAAATTCCACCATCCTTTTGATTCTTCAACCCAAACCAAGGTGTTCTAAGGTAATTTGGGGTCAAGGAACTCAAAAATATCATTATATTTGAGAAATTCTCAAAGGATTAGAAGATATCACTAAAGGAAAGTTTAGGCAAATTTTGTCTCATCTCTCTCTACATTATGATTTTGGGTTTGGTGTTAAGCTATATTGTTCTCCATGCTTAATTATGCATGAAACATGGTTTAGATGAATGAAAAGAGTCATGGAGAGATTTCTTTAAGCCAAAACCGAAATGGTCTCTCTTTGGTGAAAGTTGGTGAAATTGTGAATATATTTTGAAATTGATGGTTTAAATGAACTTTATGATGTTAATTGTGTATGTATAATGTGAATTGATGATGAAAAATGAGGGAGATGTTCATCGGAAGAAGGCTTTCAAGTTTATGCCTTTAGGTGTTTGATAAAATGCCTATGTGAACTTGATTTAGGATTTTAGGATTTTGATGGTGTGCATTGAAAAGAGGCTTTCATGTTTACTTAGAGTAAACTTAAATTATTGCTTAGATTGATGAGTGTTGGCCTAATGTGCTTGGATTATAATGTGCTCAATTATGCTTTCAAATGTGTCAGTATTGGATCAAGGCATTACATGCCTTAGAAAAATGTAAAAGAAAGCTTATTTGAATAAGAAGGGAATTAACGATGTGATAAGCTTAATGGTCGAATCCTATAGCTAATGTGTTTAAACATTTACGTGTTGAGGTATAAATATGAGTTATATGTTGGAGTAGTAGTAACTACGTTACATTTGTATGTATAAAGGCTTAGGAATTATGGATCAAGAAGCTCGTGTAGAGGATTGTTGAAATCAAAGGAGTTTACACCTTTTTTTGAGGTGAGTTGGGGAAAACATATCTCTCAAATAGAATTAGGACATCCCAAGACATATATGATGACTTGTATGTGAATTTTGAACCTAGGTAATGCATAGTAGAATTGATTTTCAAATAAATGCTAGTATACTTATGTATTTAATAAATGACCTTGTTTTGAATAACGCTTTGTATTTGGAGTGAAACTGATTTTTTTATTTCATAATTTGAGAAATGATATTGTTTTCAACAATTGAAGGGAAAAGGATTATGTTTGATTTTCTTACTATAGTTTTGAATAACTTTTCACTAGAGTGCAAAAGATAACTTTGAATGCAAGAAAAATGTATTGAAACTTACATATGCTTAATTGAGTCATGTATACTGCATGCATGTATTCTTTTTTGGCTTAGAGCCTTGGCACGGTTTCATTTTATCAGTTGGACTGATAAATAAAGGCATGGTGCCTTACTTGATTTTAGTATTCAATATTTACATATGATTTTTGATGATTGGTGAGGAAATGATTGGCCAATCATTTGCTGGGGACAACAGATTAAGTGAACCCTTAACGTTGGTACATAAAAGTCAAGTCCTTATAACGACACCATTATACTGGACTCGCGGGTGATTGCACACCTAAAGGTTTGGTCACTGACGATGTTATCACCTAGGTCATGACGCTCTTGTTGACCGTAGTCTGGACTCACCACAGAGGAAAGTCGAGTCAATATCAAGATTTGGTGGGTGTGCACACTAGTTTGGCCGACTAGTGGTGACATACATAATTGTTTTGGCTTATTTTAATATTTGGCTTCTTGAAGATATTTGATTTCTATATGTGATACTTTTCTGCTCACCTGTACTGGAACTGGAACCTATGTTCACTAAATAAGTGATTAATAGGCTGGGCCTATGTGGTTCCTAACCAATATGGCATGGGGTCATAGACTAGGTATATATGTTTCTATGTCGTGCATATTCACTTCATAGCTGATTATGTGCATGTTAGATGTGTAAAACTACCCTTAGTTTATTAAGACCGTTTTGGTATGTACTAGGTTCTATTTGTGATATATGTTCGTCTATACTCATTGAGTACATAGTGTACTCATCCCCTCGGCTTCCCAACCATGCAAGTTAATTTGTGAGCTCGAAGCTCTGAGTGGTTTGTGCGGTCTTTTGATATATTCAGGGCATTACCACACGTGGGTAGTCTCTATTTTGTTCTTTTGTTGTATAGTGGCTCATGATTATGTTGATATGTTTTAAAAATTTTGTAAATTAACTATTGACTATCTTATGGTTTGTAAATGACTTATATGGAAACCTTTTTATACTGTCCAAATGTTTTCTTAAAAGATATTCAGTTAGCCTTGTATAGTCCGGTTAAGGGTACTATGAGTATTCTTAGCCCAGGTATGTGGCGGTTGTCATGGGCCCGATGTGGTTCTGGATCATGACAATTTAATTGGTATCAGAGCAAGGGTTTTAATCGTGACAATTTAATTGGTATCAGAGCAAGGGTTTTTCAAAAGTGTTATTACCATTTTCAAAAGATTCATGAGCCTTAGGAGTTGAGTCTGGGTGTAGACAGTTTGTAGTCGAGAAGTAGAGTCTAGGATCGTTAAGTTGACGTCCTTAACGATTGGATGATTTCGACCTCGGTGAGAGTACTTGTCGACATTCCTTAGAGTGTAAAGGACATCGAATAAGCTAGGCTTAGTCCGATCTATTTTATTAAACAACGTCTTTGATTTATAGTGATAACATGGTTAGACGAGGAAGGGGAAGTCGTCGCAAGTTTAGATCTTTGCGACTTGAGCCAGAGGAACACAATGCTGAAGCCGTTAAATCCCCCTTCTCATCATAGTCACTCCTCTTGGAGAGCAAGTGGCTCATGATGAAGCATATATGGCTTGTGAGGTAAAGGTCAGTGATGTTGTGTTAGAGGCAGATCTTATTCCCTTCAATCTCTAGGATTTTGAGGTAATATTGGGGATTGACTGGCTAGAGAGGCATTGTACTAGGGTTAATTATTATAAGAAAGAGGTGGAGTTTGATACTCAAGGTAGAGTCTCGATTAAATTTACTAGTAATCGACGAATGTTCCCGAGTTGTTTGATATCGGTGGTCAACGTTAAGAAGTTGATTGGTCCGGAATGCCACTTATACCTTGCACACATGATCGATATTTTGAAAAAAAGGGTCGAATTTGGAGATGTTCCCATTGTATGCTAGTTTCTTGATGTCTTTTTGGAGGATTTACCTAGATTGCCACTTAATCGGGAGTTTGATTTTGTAATTGATTTGGTTCCAGGAACAACATCGATATCTATACCGCCATATCACATGGCACCGACAGAATTGAAAGAGATGAAGGTTCAGTTGCAAGAGTTATTGGACAAGGGCTTCATCAGACCAAGTCATTCACCTTGGGGAGCACCAGCATTGTTTGTCAAAAAGAAGGATGGGACCATTCGCTTATGTGTTGATTATCGACAGTTAAACAGGGTTACCATTAAAAATAAATATCCACTCCCCAGGATTGACGACTTGTTTGATTAGTTGAGAGGAGCTGCAGTATTCTCAAAGATAGATTTGAGGTATGGGTACCATAAGTTGAAGATTGCTAAAGCGATGTACACAAGACTGCTTTCTAGATGAGGTATGGACACTATGAATTTTTGGTGATGCCGTTTGGATTGACAAATACACCTGCAACATTTATGGATCTGATGAATAAGGTGTTCCGTCCTTATTTAAATCAAATTTTCATAGTCTTTATTGATGACCTTTTGATTTATTCCAAGGATAAGGAGGAGGCAAAAGACAGTTGTACGCGAAGTTTTCAAAGTGTGAATTTTGGTTAAAGGAGATAGGATTTCTCGGGCATGTGGTATCAGGAGAAGGTATTTTTTTTAAAAAAGGTCGAAGTTATACTTAACTGGGAATAGCCTAAGAATGTGACAAAAATTCGCAACTTTTTGGGGTTAGCTAGTTATTATAGGAGATTTGTTAAGGGTTTCTCAATACTTGCAGCCCCTTTATCGAGGCTTACCCAGAAGGGGGTAAAATTTCAGTGGGATAACAAATGTGAGGCGAGTTTTTAGGAATTGAAGAAGCAATTGACTTCTGCACCGGTGCTTGCTTTACCTACCCAGGGGGTTGGATATGAGGTATATAGTGATGCCAGTTGTCAGGGACTTGGCTGTGTACTTATGTGTGCTAGGTGAGTGATCATATATACTTCTAAACCGCTAAAGAAGCACGAACTAAATTATCCTACTCATGAATTGGAGCTCGCAGCGGTGGTGTTTGCATTTAAAATTTGGAGACACTATCTTTATAGGGAGACTTGCCATATATATATAACCGCAAGAGCCTGAAGCACCTAATGACACAGAAGGAGCAAAACCTGAGACAAAGGAGATGGATGGAATTGATTAAGGATTATGACTTAGTGATGGACTATCAACCAGGAAAAGCAAATGTGGTAGCTGATGAACTGAGTCGGAAGTCCTGTTCGATAGTGATTGTTAGGCAAAATCCTTATATGACTCATTTGATGAGTATACGGAGCCTTGGGGTTGGACTCTCAGTGGTTAAGGATAACAGAACACTGTTAGCACAGTTTGAAGTTCGACCAACACTATTTGATGAGATTAGGAGATCACAGGTCGATAACCCTAAGTTAAAGGTCATTCGAGAGAAATTACCATCCAAAGAGGATGAGGGGTTCTGACTGAGAGAAGATGGATTGTTAGTCTTCAAAAATCGAGTGTGTGTACCAGATGACCAAGATTTCAAGCGAGCTATCTTGGAAGAAGCTCACAGCTCGGCTTATGCAATACATTCTGGTAGTACTAAGATATATTGAACTCTTAGGGAGAGCTATCAGTGGCCAGGGATGAAAAGAGAGATAGCGGAATTTGTGACCAGATGTTTTCCCTGTCAACAGATAAAAGCAGAGCATCAAAAGCCAACAGGTATGTTATAGTCTTTAGCCATTATTGAATGGAAGTGGGAGCACGTGATAATGGACTTTGTAGTTGGACTACCTCGTACATCGAAGGGTGACAATGCTATTTGGGTTCTAGTGGATAGATTGACGAAGTCTGCTCATTTTCTGTCTATCCACACAACTTATTCATTGGAGAGGTTGGCAAAGCTGTATATTGATGAGATTGTGAAGCTGCACGGGGTGCTAATTTCTATAATATCAGATAGGGATCCGAGATTCACCTCTCAATTTTGCTCAAAATTCCAAGAATCTTTGGGGACTAAACTAAAGTTTAGTATTGCTTTTCACCCCCAGACTGATGGTCAGTTAGAGAGGATTATTAAGACACTGGAGGTATATTGAGGGCATGTGTAATGGAATTCCAAGGGAACTGGGACTAGCACTTGCCTTTGATAGAATTTCCTTCTAACAATAGTTATCAGACAAGTATCGGTATGCCACCATATGAAGCACTTTATGGGAGAAAGTGTAGGACACCTCTATTTTAGGATGAGGTTGGTACAACCAAAATTGAAGGAGCTAAATTAATAGGAATTACCACTCATAAATTGAAAGTCATCTGGGAGAAAATGAAAGCCGCCCAGGATAGTCAAAAGAGTTATGTGGATAAAAGGTGACGAACATTGGAGTTTGCAATTGGGGATATGATTTTTCTTCGGATATCACCTTGGAAAGGTATAATCTGATTTTAGAGATGAGGGAAGCTGAACCCTCGATATATTGGACCTTTCCGTATTCTAGAGCGTGTTGGGATTGTGGCGTATCAGTTGAAATTGCCATTGGATTTAGATAGAATCCATAATGTGTTCCATGTCTCGATGCTTAAGAAGTATATACCGGACCCGTCTCATGTTTTAGAGACACCTCCAGTAGAGCTAAAAGAAGACCTGAGTTTTGAGGTGAAACCAGTTAGATTCTGAATTGACAGATAAAGAGGTTGCACAGTAAGGAAGTTCCTATGGTTAAAGTTCTTTGGAAGAGCAACAGGATTGAGGAGATGACATGGGAACTTGAGGATGCTATGAGATGCTAGTACCCCCATTTATTGTATTCTCAACTTAGGAGTTTCGAGGACGAAACTCTTTTGAGGGGGCAAGACTTATAATGCCAAGCTCTTTGAGCCTTTCTTGTTTTGGTCTATACTTGGAGATACTATTGTATACTGACATATACATGGTTGTATATGAGTTAAAAAATGTAATTGAATCCTTCTGGTATATTTTCCAGTGATATATAATGTTATATGCCCTTACATGAACTTAAAGTTCATCGGTATGCGAAATCTTGGAGATTTCTTATATGTAAGCTTTTAAGTGTGTAAAATCGATTCCATTGGATGGATATGGCCATGATGGCCGAGTTAAACATGTTCTAATGCCTTAGAGGTTGTTAGACATGATTTATAGACTTATTGGACACTTAGAAAGCTTAATATCAAAAGTTGATGTACATAAGGGCTTATTTTCAAGTTGTTGGAAGTTAAATGTAATTTTTCAATTCTTGGAGGACCAATATGTAATTTTATAAAGTTAAGGGACTCAATTATAATTTACAAAAGTCCAAGGACCAAAATGG
>JAOQML010000008.1:21892489-21908157 GCA_027568935.1 Erythroxylum urbanii
CGATACCATTCTACAGGACGCGCGGGTGATTGCACACCTAGAGGTCTGGTCACTGACGAGGTCATCACCTAGGGTCATGACGCTTTTGTCGACCGTATTCTGGACTCACCACAATGAAAGTCAAACCAACACCGGGATTTGGTAGGTGTGCACACTAGTTTGGTTGACTAGTGGTGACACACATAATTGTTTTGGCTTATTATGATATTTGGCTTCCTGCATAGAATTGATTTTTATATGAGATGCTTTTCTGCTCATGTGTACTGAAACTGGAACCTATATTCACTGAATGAGTGATTAATAGGCTAGGCCTATGTGGTTCCTAACCAAAATGGCATGGGTCATAGACTAGTTCTATATGTTTCTATGTTGTGCGTATTCACTTCATAGTTGCTTATATGCATGTTAGATGTGTAAAACTGCCCTTAGTTTATTTATACCGTTTTGGTGTGTACCGGGTTCTATTTGCAATATATGTTCCCCTATGCTCACTGAGTACATAGTGTACTCATCCCCTCCGCTTCCCAACCATGCAGCTTAATTTGTGAGCTTGAAGTTCTGAGTAGTTCATGCGGTCTTTTGACATATTCAGGGCATTACCGCCCGTGGGTAGTCTCTATTTTGTTCTTTTGTTACATAATGGCTCATGATTATGTTGATATGCTTTAAAAATTTTGTAAATTAACTATTATCTTATGGTTTGTAAATGACTTATATGGGAACCTTTTTATGTTGTCCAAATGTTTTTTTAAAAGATATTCATTTAGCCTTGCATAGTCGAGTTAAGGGTACTGTGAATATTCTCAGGCTGGGTATGTGGCGGTTGTCATGGGCCCGATGTGGTTCCAGGTCGTGACACACTTTAACAATATTCTTATTGAGATCATACTTTAATTAAGATACAAATTAGAGAATGCATAATTAAAAGAAATTCCATTTTAAATTTATCTATTTTTTGTTAATACCCCAAACTTTGATGAATTGGTTCTAAGGGGAATAAATTCTCTAGCTTATGGCTTTATAGCAATTAAATTCATAAAAAATTAGAAAATTGAAGAGCTCAAAATTCTCAATAGAGGAAAATACATAACATTGAGCTTTTGAAGAAATTCGAACTTTTCAATCTCAACTATATTTAGGAGCAGTTAAGGTTAAACCTAATGGATGAATTGGTTAAGCAATATAAGAGACAAGTTTTCAAAAAAAAAGTATGTTAATGATCTGGGAGTCTACCACTCACTATTAAAACAAAAGTGAGATAGATATAAGAATAAAAAGTATTTTCATGATGTTGTGATTGCAAGAAGGAATCTCAACATGATGGTCTCTTTATAAAAACTAGAGGGATTCTTAAGATCAAACTAATAAGAGATGAAAAATTTTTAATTGAACTTGTTTAAAAGATAATTAAGTATTTTTGATAAAATTTCTTTTTCGTTGTAAGGCAAAGATTTTTATTCCCCAATTCATTACTAGTAAGCTAGTTGACTATTTAGCCATACCTTTTTCAAGTTTGGATATTAAGGAGGCTTTGTTTAGCTTGTGACCCAATAAAGCTCTAGGCTTGCACAAATTTAATGCTTTTTTCTGTTATAAAATTTAGTTTCGTAAAGGTACCTATATCATCAATTCAACTCATAAATTCTTTTCCCATAGGAAGTTCATATCTAAGATCAATAATACTTGTAGTTTCTTAATCTCAAAGACTCTAAATCCTTCAAGTTTGTTTTATTATATGTTAATAACTTATTTTAACGTAATATATAAAAACAATCTCAAAGCTTCTTATTTCTCACCTTAAACCAATCCTTAGATATATCATTATCCCTTTCTAAAGAACATTTGTATAAGTCATAATTATTAGGGACAATATACTTATTCCATAGGAATCTTTAATAATTATCATAGGAAAAAAGGAGAAAAGGTTAAGATAGATTTTAATAAATAATTTGACTATATGAATTAAAATTTCTTATTCAGCATCATAGGGGTTTAAAGGTTTCTAAATTAATTCTTAAGGCGACTAATTCATTATGTAACCACTTCTTTATATAGTGTCCTTATCAATGGGACATTAACTTAATCATTCAAAGGTGCTAAATAAATTAGGCAAGGGCCTTTTATTAACTTATCTACTTATCCTATATATTGAAACCTTAACTAGAATTATTACTTTGAACATTAAAAAGGAGAGAAAATTTAAGTTTCATAAATGCTATAAATTAAGTATTTTTAATTTGTTATTTGTAGATGATTTAATTATTCTATATGGAGTTAATTTTGAATCAATTAAGGTGCTCTGTAAACCTTTAGAAAATTTTAGGAACATATTTATACGTCAGTTTCTTTATTTCCCCATGTTATAATAGACTTGTAGATAAAATTGGTATCATCACTTGTTTCAAATAAGAAGAGGTAACTTTCAAGTACTTGGGAATTCTAATAACCATAAAGAAGTTGACTTTTATGAAATGCCAGCCTTTAATAGACATTGTATAGAGAATATTGGGTAGTTAATGTAACATGTATCTGTCTTATGCTAGTGATTTTGGTATATTTTGGAGTTCCCATCTTTCTTTACCCAACAAACCATTAAAAAAATATTGAAAGAATGCTTAGAAAATATCTCTAGTCAAGATAAGACAATAAATTCACTAGTATCAAGGTTAAACAGTTTGATCTATATTATTCTAAAAGTCATGTTAATCTAGTCATCATTTTTATAAAAGCAATGGATAAGGTTTTATTATTTAAAAGAATATGGAAATTATAAAGTAATAATGAATCACTTTGGATAAGATGGATTCATGGCCATTTTATTAAAAGAAATAACTTCTTAGAAGTATAATCTAGGTCCAACATCTCTTGGAGACTAAAGTAAATGTTGGGATTAAGTGTATATTTCTACAAAGAACTCTAATGGATCATTTAACGATAAAGAAAGCTAGTTTTAGTTTGATAATTAACATGAATTAGGCCTTTTATATTTGTCTAATAATTGTAGCTCCCTTATAGCTTCCATACTTAATCAAACCAAGTTGAGGCTACTACCAAGGTAAGATAATTGGAGTTGGCTAGTTTATGAATTTAGAAGTTTTTAGGTATAAGGGAGAGCTTACCAATTCAAAATCTCAATATTTAGGTAGAAGATGGATTAACTTAGCTAGGCAGAATTCAAAGATCTTTATTAATGACTTTTGTATAGAAATTTTTGTTACCCCACAGTAGAAAGTTACCTGGTATAAACTAGTTTAAAAAGAATGCAATATCCTTAAAACCTCTTTCATTATTTGGTTGGAAATCTAATAGAGGTTATAAATAAAATAAAATATTAAATTCAATTTTCTGAGCCCTTGTGCTCCTTTTGAAATTAGGAAGAAGAATTTATAGACCATTTTTAATAACTCTTTTACTTATACATTATAGAAAAGCATCTAAGTTCTATGTAACCTAAATTACAAATGATATGATATAGTTGAATGGGTATGAAAAATTTAGTGTTTAATAAAAAATGATATTGCTATATTAGATTGGGTTTCAATTATAATGTTTATGCAATTTGGAAGGAAAGGAATTATAAATTATTTGAAGGTACAAAGTAGAATGAGCATACATTCTACTAAAGAACCATTACTCAAGTTAAGGAGGAAACTCTTGTCGAAGTTAAGGAAACAAAAACTAGTCCCCTTTAGGAACGAAACTAGAACTTGGATTAAATTTTAGAATAAAAATCTCAAAACACAGATTCCTTCACCCGTGTTTCCTTTTTGACATACTTGTGTTTCCTTCTTATAAAGTCTATAATTTTTTATGACATGTACATGTTTCCTTTTTAACTTTTATATGTTTATTTTTTAAAGATGCTTGTGTTTCATTCTTAGAATAGTTATGTTAAAAAGATCTCTCAATTTTGGCTATTAATTTATCTTTTTGAAGTTTTTCTTTTATGTTTTAAAAATAAGATTCTAAGTTTACTTTGTGCTACATCTTAACTAGCTCTTATGACTAAGTATTCACCTTATAGTGCTTTTTTTAAATAATTCGTTTCAGTTTCTAAGAAAAACATTTTTAATTTACATGAAGAACTTTAATGGCTTTACCTAGAATTCATATATTTGAGCTTATCTCCATTCATATCAACTTTAGAAATTATTTAGAATCCAGTTTAGGACATCTTACCCGTCTAGGTCTCTTTTCTCAATTTAGGTAAAACTATAGAAACTACTTTGACTTCGTCATTTAGTTTTAAATACTTAGATACCCCTTTAGATCTCTCTTAAATTTGGGTAAAACCTTAAAAGCTACTTTAAGACCCCTATTTGGTTTTGAATTATTGGATACCCTCTAAGTCCCTTTATAACTTTGGAAAAAATTCTAGAAATATGTGTATTGTGAAAGTGCACAGCCACAGGAAAATATGCACGACCGTTCATTCCTTCATATTTTTCGATTCTTCATTTTATACCATATTTTTGTCCGAATTCTTCTCCTTTAAGTTCATGAAGGCAATTATACTATAAAACACACTTGGAGCAAATTAAGTACCAAATATACGATAAAAGTGTAAACTATCAAACAAAATACATCAAATATGGGTGGTAAAATATAGTCAAATATCCATCTATCAAACATCCCCACACTTAAGTTTTTGCTCGTCTTCAAGCAAACCATAATCAAAATTATAAATTTTACAACATCAATCCATCATCAATCTTAGCCTGCCTATTCACACTATACATCACCATATTGATAAATAGTGAATTGATTATATTTTAACCCCATATTTAATGTAGTATTGCTTGATATTTTATACTTTTGTTGTATATTTAGTACTTAACGTACTTCAAGTGCATTTACATGTGATAATTGCCTTCATGGACTTAAAGGAGAAGAATTCGGGCAAAAACACAACGTAAAATAGAAAATTAGCAATCTGAAAAGAGTGCATGACTATGCACTTTTACACGCTCGTGCATTTTCACGATACTCGGTGGATTCTGATTATGTACGATTCGATGCACAAGACTGTCCATAACCTAAAAATCTAGGTTTTCATATAAATTTGACGTTTGGAAGGCAAAGGAAAGGAGGAAACGACTGGCACTGCTTTGAGACATTCGAAGTGATTCCAAAGGCAATTTAGAGCTTAAGGAGTGGAAGACACGAGACTTTTATTGACAAATCCATCAGAACACAAGATTGGATGTCTACATTTTTAGAATACACGATATAGAACAATCAGGGAGATTTAGAGTTATGATTTCTATGTTTTCTATTCTGTTTCCTGTATATATGGATATGATTTTGTGTTCACCGATGTATAGCTAATTTTTCTGTTAGTATTTAGGTTAGATGAACCTTAGTTGAATACTTTAACATTTTTTGATTATTTGATGAATGCAATTGAATTGATTGATTGTTTTGATCAAATTATTTTTTTATGGTTATCTATTAATCTGATTTATTAGACTTTAATTTGATTTCATATTTAGTGATTGAGAAATCCTAGGTTGAATAGATCCATGATGATTGAAAAGAGTTGATTGTAATCCTAGAGATAGGACTGCATAAATCTTCTAGATTGGGGTCAAACCTCATAGAGGGATTCATAATACGGTAACATAATTCTATAATTTTTAGCTTAAGTAATTTAGTTAAAGACCTTAGAATTTGTTAGTAGACTCAAGGCCAACTACTAGCATACCTTAGGAATCTCCACAGTTCAACAAATTAACATCACAATTGCATAACAAATAATCAATAAGTTAAGGGATTAGATGCCTATATACCAATTATTTGATATTGATAATTAATGTAGTGTCACTAATTCTTTGCCTAATTTGTGTTGCTTGTTTAGTTTAATTGTTTAAAATAAAGTTTCTTAAATTAAACCATAATTGATCTATAGGCTAGATAATAAAACAACATTAGTTATTAGTACTCTCCGTTATTTTGGGATTAGCCCGTATTTACTGATACTAGCTACAGTAATGTCGTGAACTAGTGGTATTAAATATTGACTAACACGCTTTAAGTCAATCATATATATTATTAAGTCAAATTAACATTCAATTTATCCTAAAATTAACTTCCTAAGCAATATTAATAATAAGCACATCGACAATTGCATTGAAATCAAAAGTATATATTGTTACACCCTCACAAAGATTTCAGTCAATGCACTCAAGTGTTTAGGGTGAAAAGTATCAAAACTCTCAATCAATACATAGTATAACTCTTACCATATTTGCAGTAAAGTCACATCTCCACCATTTATGTACAAACTAGAAACACCAATCCAAAGGTCTTATGAGGTTGTAATGAGGCTTAGATAAGGTATGATTAGGATAATAAAAAGGGTTAAATTGAAGGAAATTTACTACACCATATAACTCAAGACTTATTTACAAGTACACATAGGTTTTTTCATGTAAAACTAATAGTTCTATATACTTATTTTTCTTTCATTCCTTTCATATTTTCTTTCTCTTTATTTTTTTTATATTTTTCTTCTCTTTTTTCTTTTTTTTTCACACTAAACATTCAGTACTACAATTTAAGAAATATTGGACCTTTCACAAATTTCAAGTCTCAACAAGTAAATAATGTAAATAACTTTCAAGGTTCAAAACAATAAAAAGGTCTTTAAAGAAAAATAGGATAAAGGTTCATATGTGGGTTTAATTAATGAAAGAAGTTAACGTGCAACTTGGTTTTTCCTAAGGGCAACTTTAAAGGCATTGTAATTTCAAAGAAACAGGCTAAAACAAGTTAGCGAATCCAAGTGCCTTTATCATGTCAATGCATCTTATTTAACAGACATAGCCTCAACATGCATAATAAAAGCAAGTTCTAGAATTATCATACTATGCAATGTAACACAAACATGAAAGAATAACAAAAGCTCTAAAAACCTTTAAAAATTGCTCTTTAAGCTTAAAAACTCATGAAAAAATTGAGTATATATATGTGTAAATAATATGCAAATTCATTCAACTTGAATATTTCAACGATTACAAAAAATATGACTTATAATAATAATTTTATTATAACCATCATCCTTTTGCACACCAATTCAAATCAATATTCAACAATGAAATACAATATTCATAGACAGATTCAACCATATCTAGATATCAATTAATAAACTTTATAAATAGGATTATAATAAGCTTAAAGATATCAATTAAAGATTCATTAAATTGATCCCCACACCTAAATTTGTACGTTATCCCCAACGTACACAATATAAGCATTTATGAAAAAGTGAGAGGGTTTAGTGGTACTTTCGTGTTTGACGATTTCTTTGATTTTGATCCATCCACTATGAAACTAACATCCTTGCAAAATATAAAAGAAAGGATAAAAAGAAACAAAATAAATAATATAATAGAAAATAAATCGTATATTAACACATAAACAAACACTAGATAATATCAAAATTAAAACTAACTCGTGGGTTGTCTCCTGTGCAGCACTTTTTTAACATCTTTAGCTTAACATAACTTGCATATTGATCTCTTCTTATATCAATAATCAGTGGCTTATTTCCACCATTTTCTCACAAAGTAGTTTCATAGCCTGTAAATAAGCCACCTGTTGCATGATAATGACAAAGACATAAATTTATCAAATTAATAACTCCAATTTCAAGAAATAATTCCCTTTTTAATGAAAAACTTTTAATGAAAGAGGGAATAACAAAATTCCTTGAATCATCGATTGGATTAAGTAGCTTGTATTGGAGGAAGTGGGAACCCTCTGTACTTAAGGTCACTAATACCTCCTTAGTATACTTGGTTCCTCCACTAGTTCTTCCTCAATCACCTGTATCCACTCTTCTTCTTCTTCTTCTTAGACAAAGGCTTCTGGCTCATCTTCTTCAGTTATCTTCTACCACTCCTCTACTTTCTCTTCTTAGGTTAAGGTTTCTTCATCTTCTTCTTCAAGAAGTTTTTCTTATAACATCACTCCAATCATGAAGTCAAGTCTTGTCGTTTCTTCTCTCTCAAATTTGTGTCGCTCAACTTTCATATTAGCGAGTAGTTCCATTAATTTTGTCTATAATACTTTCTTCCTCTTCCCCATCTTCTTTTGAGAGCTCATCTTCACTACTAAAGGTAATTGCCATTCCAAATTCATTAGGATATGTTTCATTAGGACTAGGCAAACTCCCCAATTATTCGTTGAATAATATCATCGCTAGTTGATCAATTTAATTTACCATGTTAGGTATACAAGCCTCTCTTTCTTGATGCCTCATATTTGAATCTTGGATAAACTCAGTCATCATATTTTTTATAGTAATAGTTACCTCTTCACCTTCTTGAAATTTATCTGCATTCATAAAATCAACTATTGTCTTTTCTTCACTCTGAGACAATTGGAAACTCAAATTATAGTCATTATATGTAGGTGAAGAAAATCTCTCATCAAATTCATGTTGACTAACTACTCTCTTAGCAAAGCATTCAATTAGTTTATTCACAATTTTTTCTTTTCTTTTGGAAGCTCTTTTTGAATTGTCCCTCCATTCATGAAGCTAACCTTTGTCTTTTCTTCACTCTCGAATTTGTGTCAGTCAGCTTTCATTTCAGCAAGGATTTCCATTAATTTATCTTCCATAGTTAGCTCATTATATGGAGATGCTTAGTGTAGTAAATATACAGCTGGAGTGTAATTATTCCATCTATAAGTATAAGAGTTGCTCCACTCTAAATTGTAGCTTCGTACAATGCACCATAATGTTGATTATACTTGCTAGGTTGCACCCATCTATATGTTGGTGCTCAATATTCATGATTATAGTGATAACTCTTATGAATGTTGCAACATGACCTAAATATCAATTGAGCTTTTAAAAATATGTAAAAACACCTCACTCTCTCATATGGCAATGTCATAGTTTGCGAAGACATATCTGGCTCCCATAAAAGTACTATCCACTCCATCCTTCCATTGTCAGATGTGGCTATGACAAGGAATCATAATTCCTACAATATACCACAAACTTAAGACCAAGTAGAGAATTTTAAAAGATAATTAAATTAATAAACCACAAATACAATAACATACAATTAAATAAAATAAAAGAAAGAAAAGAAAATAAATACAAAAGGCAAAATTAAAATGAAAGAAAATAAAAACATAGATAAATAAAATAAAATAAAAATGACTAGAGTAATAGCATTCAAGCTTTCCTAATATCAAAGTCCCCGACAGTGGTACCAAAAACTTAGTTAACCTATTTATGAGTAAGTTAATTATGTAAACCACAACTGCATGACGTAGTTGTAACCAGTATCGACAAGTATGGGTCGATCCCACGAAGACGATGAATGCTAGTAATTACCATTCCCCTATTATCTAGCATACGGATTGATTTTTATATTTTTAATAAAAATAAAATAAAAATTAAAACAATTGAAGAAATAGGAAATGATAATGAATGTAAAGATAATGGAGTTCTCTTAAAACACTATCATTGTCATATATTACTAACTAGGTTTGAATCCCCTTAAACTCTTAATAAATTGATCTTTTATTATACAATTGTTTTGTTGATCTATTAGACAGTGGAGACTCTTCTGGCATGCTAATAGTTGACCTTGAATCCTAAGGTATCTAATAAAATTACTTAGGTTAAATCTTATAGGATTACGTTACTGATTTATAAGTCCCTCTATTAGGTTTGACCCTAATCCAGAAGATTTATGTCATCCTATCTCTAGGGATGCAATCAACTCCTTCTAATTATGGTAGATCTATTCACACTGGGATTTCTCAATATCTACATATGAAATTAGATTATGATATAATATTCTTGGGTTATTAGAACATAAATAAAATTTGTAATCAAATCACAATATATCAAACAACTAATTGCATTAATAAAAGAGTCAAATCATATCAAAGTATTAATATAAGGTTCATCTAACCTAAATACTAATTAGATGTTTAGTCACATATAATGGAATATGAAATCAAACATACATAAATAGAAATACCAATTGAAAACAATGGGTTCATAATTCTAAATCTCCTTAATTGTTTTCTATTGAACTTTCTTGCAATGTAGAGGCTTGATCTTATATTTCGATGGATCTTTCAATGATTTCTTCATATTTTCCACTTCTTTAGACCAAAATCGCACCTAGAGGATGAGTTCCATGTTTGGAATCGCCTCCCTACATCTACCCTTTGACTCCTACCGGCTGCCTTTTCTTTCACCTCCCAAAACATCTCTTTATAACAAAATTTAGTGTTTTGGTAAGATGTACAGTCTTTTGCACGGCCGTGCATCAGAACGTGCATAATTAGAATTCTCTAAATATAACGAAAGTGCATTTCCGTGTGAAAATGCATGGGCATATGCATAGCTATGCATTTCTTCATATTTGTTGATTATTAATTTTATATCTTGTCTTTGTCTGAATTCTTTCCCTTTGAGTCCATGAAGGCAATTAAACTATATAAACACACTTGGAGCAAATTACCGAATATACGATAAAAGTGTAAAATATCAAGCAAAATATATCAAATATAGAAGGTAAATTATCCATCTATCACCTACATAGAAGTATTAGAATACATGTGTGGAGTGCATATGGACTCCACCTCTACCTCCAAGCTCCACATTGATGGCCTAACTAGTCACATCATCAGAGACAATGCAATATAAATAATGTTTAGATGACGTCTTAGTAAGGTTATGCAACACCTCAGGGTGGAGATCCTACCTACAATAGTTAGACATATCAAGACACTGTAAGATGAGCCAATAGGGCTGAAGGAGCCAAAACACCATAGCACTAAGCTAAACAAAATGCAATTAACTGTGAATCTAAGGCAAATACAAATGAGCTAGCTAGATAAAAGGAGATTGAGGGCATAACTTTTTGCGATACTGGTGATCCTACTACACCATCGAATTAGGAGAATCATAAAACCATTGTTCTTATAGTAGGCCAAGAGATGGATGACCAGGATGCCATATAAACAGTGGCCACAAAGTTGCCCATTAGAAACTTGATGGATATGTGATATTTGTGAATTAGTCTATATTTTTCTAAGTGATTGGCATGTATTTCTTACATAATTGTTGATTATTATTGTAGTTTAGGATTTATTTTGTATGTTTTCATTTAATTTGATTTCCATTGTTGTTCTTTTATGTTTGATGTTAATTTAGGGTAAGAATTGACTATTTTTATGTAGGAAGGAAGATGAAGCAACTTGGAGATTGAGCTAGAGATCAAAGAGGAGAAGAAAAGAGGAGTCTATCTATTGCAAATTCCCACGATCGTGGGAATCATGCCCATTCCCACAATTGTGGGAATTATAATTTGAGTCATAAGCGGGCTTCATTAAACTTAGGGTTTCTAGACTATTAAAGAGTAATTAAGCCTTCATCACAAGGGGGACGAAACCCTTCTATAGAAACACCATCCTTGAGTGAAGAACACATGTTTTTAGTCTTGAGGAAGGATTAAATTCAAGGATTATCACTAAGATTGGGAAAATAGCACATCAACACCAAAATTTCCAGATTTTGCCAAAGAAGAGAACGAGTTTCTTTATTCAATTTTCTGTCAATTATACTTCTTCTATTCTTTGTAAAATGGTTTATTTGAATGTAGATGATGTTATGGAGACCATGAGTGGTTGATTTAGTTTTAAGGATTGCTTTTGACTTATTTTATTAAAACTCCTATTTTATTGAATTGAATGAAGATGTCTTTGATGATTGTTGATTATTTTTGTTTCTTGTAATAAATCAAGAGAGTGAGTATGATTATTTATGTAGGATTGTACAACAAGAGTTGGCAACCTATAAACATACAATCATCACGTCAATTGATTAGTTAGAAGAGAGATCTCAGCTAGGTCAATTCATCACTTATAGGATAGTTTAATAACTAGTTGAATTGGTGGAGTCATTGGGTAGGTTGAGAGATCATTCAATTGATTCCGTTTAATTTGATTAGGGGTAATTAACTATACCTTGAGAGAGGGTAATTAATATATTCGAACATCTTAGGTGAGACACAATTCGATTAATAAAATAAGAGGGAGACAAAATAGGGACAAAGTAATCTCTAGCCTTTAAATTCTTGATTCCAATTTTCTGCATCTTGGTTTTATCTATTGTTATCATTAGTTTTTTAATTTTAGTTTAATTTTCTAGATTAGTTCCATTAAACAATTTTCTTTCCTAAATAAAGTTTTGTCTAAATTAAGTGGTGTCTAGGTATCAATCCCGGAGGGATCGATATCCACTTTTTAACTACAAGTCACAACCTGTATACTTGTAGTTTTTGAGCGTAAAATGAGTAATGTGTGTAGCAGAGTTTGGCGTTAACAAATTTTTGGTATCGTTGCCAGGGATTGATTGTTAGCATTTTGGTTAATTTAGATTACTTTGATTTAAAAATTTTGATACTTTTCCTTGTGTATTTGCAGGTGCATGAACATAAGGAGCACGTGAAGAATGAAAGAAGTTAGTGAAGATGAATTTCTTGACATCAAGAAACACAAAAGAGAGTTGAGAAGGGCAAAGCGTGTAAACTTTTCACAATAAGATATGGCCGAAGAAAGAGAGCAAGGAGGACTGAAAAGGACTTAAATGAATTTCATAAGGCCAGAATTTAGTCCTCAATGATTGGGGAGACCAGTGGTCCAAGCAAATAATTTCGAGATAAAGCTGGTGCTGCTCAATATTCTACAAAATAGTGTGCAGACAGAACAACCACGGCTTAGCGGAGTGTTTCCTATTAGGAATCGGTGGTACTGAACAGGTAAGTTACACGGGCCAGCCACAACGAGGTAATAACCTGTACTCTAATACTTATAATCTGGGATGGAAAAATCATCTAAATTTTTCTTGGAATAATAATAATGCAGGTAGCCAAGCAAGACCACAAGGACTGTCGGGATTCTAGCAAGATCGCATTGGAAAGATGGAAAGTAAAATGGACAAGAAGATGGAAGTGTTAGGGTCCAAATTGGCAGCTCAAGAGGAGAATCATAAGAGGATGTTTGCTGGCCAGGAAGAAAGTCAAAAGAGGATGGAAGCAAAATTCGACCAATCGTGAAGAATCATACCTCAACGATCCATAACTTGGAGGTTTAAGTAGGTCAACTCACTAATACTTTATCTTCGAGAAATGCAGGTAGCCTACCTAGTAACACCGAGGTCAACCCGAAGGAAAGAATCATGGCCCTCACTTGGATAGAGAAAAAGGAAAGTGAACATGAGGAGAAAGATGGAGTCAAGAGAGAAGGACAAGCAGTTTTGGAAGTCCTTTCGAGTGAACTAGTAAGCGATCAGATTGGGAACTTCAACTTCGACTTCCACATTAAATTTTTGCTCAGCAGAAGTCATCTTTAAGTGGAGCAGGAAGAAATTATAAGGAGGTTGAGCTAAGCAAGATGACAGATATAATAAATCAACTTTAAACAAAGCACATGATAAAGGAACAGGTGAAGAAAGAAGTCATCAAGCACATATCAAAAGGAAGTCCACATATAGCATAAAAGAAAGAAGACACAGGGGATTTCTTCATTCCGTGTAGTATAAATGGGATCGAGATATCTTGGGCATTTGCAGATTTAGGAGCTGGTATCAATATGATGCCCTACATGTTTAATCAGAAATTGGGTTTAGGGGGCCAGAGCCTACTAAAATACCGGTGAAAACGATTGATAGAACAGTGCATCAGTCGAAGGGGATCCTAAAAAATGTGAAGATGTGGATTAATAACTTTATCTTCCCTGCAGATTTCTACATATTGGACATTAGAGAAGATGCAAAAACCCCAATAGTTCTTGGGTGACCATTCCTAACTATTTCTCATTCGATAATTAACATGGATGGGGGACAATTAACACTAAGAGTTGGAAAGGAGAAATTAACTTTTAAGGTATCCAAGAAAGGCTATCGTTCTCCCCTACCCCTAACGGACATTAAGGAACCTACAACTCGAAGAGGATGGGAAGATATTGAAGACCCTGAGAACGCCTTCAGGAAGAAACAATCGTGCAGGAGAAGGCGTAGGAAGGAAAACATCAAGGAAGGTGGAGTCCGTACTGGGGTGGATCGTTTACAGAGTTTGAGATAAGCTTCTGCACTGCCACCATACTAGTCATTTAAACTGCCTTAAGCAAAAAGGAGAGTCGAGCTATAGACATTAAAAGAAGCGCTACATGAGAGGCAACTCATGGAATTTTAGTATCTTTTTATTGATTTTGTTTAATTATTTGTGTGCTTGATTTATTCAATTACAATTGTGCTTGAATTGAGTTTGATTGATGTTCAACTTGGTTTTTGATTCAATTTCAACTTGTTTTCTTTTTGAAATTCTTGTTGATAATATTAATTTGATGTGTTTGTAGGTTATGGGACCATGGAGAATTAATACTAAGCTTGGAAGAAGGTTTGGAATTGTGAGATTCACCTTATCCTAAAAAAGATCATGGGAATTGGATTGATTCCCACGATCGTGGGAAATCTTTATGGAAAGTTTTTGGAGAGAAATCTCACGATCGTGGGAATTTATGGAAAATTTTTGGAGAGAAAACCCACGATCGTGGGAATTCTAGTTCGAGTTGGAATTTGGATCCAATTAAAGAATAGGCCTTTTTTTTCTCAGAAAGTCACGATCGTGGGAAATCTCTCCAGAAACTTCCTAGAGAGAAATTCCCACGATCGTGTGAATTCCATCTGGAGGGAAATTTAACTTTCCCTCCCCTTTTCTTCTTTCTTCCATTCTTCAAAATTTCACTCCTTCTCTCTCTAACCCACGAAATTCTCTCCTCCTACTCTCTAAAACTCTTCATTTTCATCTAGATTCTTAATATTTTCTTCAACCTTTTGCATTAATCTTACAATCCTTTCCTGTTTTCATGCATTAATCATTCATAAACATAAGGATTTGGGTAAGATTTTGCTCTCTCTCTCTCTCTCTAAAAATTGAATTAACTCATCTTTCTCTTATTTTTGGAGATTTTCTTCTTACAATGGCACCAAGGAAGATGCTAGCTTGAAAATCGAATGAGCTGACTGATGGATTATGTCGTGAATTCTCAAGTCAAGGTAAGCACAAGTTAGCGAAAACTTACCATTCTCCATTTCTAATTTACTCGGAGGAAGATGGTACGTGTTTCATTTCTATGACCTTAAAGATAGAGAACTAATCACTCCAATGTATTTTGATTTTTAATTGTTAGAAACCATACGAGCAAGGCAGAAAATAGAGTGACTAGTTGCAAATATAGGTTGGAATAGGTTTATTCGATGTGACGTACCTGTTCAACCTACGATGACCATAGAGTTTTTCACCATAGTTTAATATAATACTAAAATGGACATTTTCTAGTTTAGGCTATTTGGTACTGTTTATAAATTCGATTACGTGGTCTTTTTGATTTGCTAAACACTAAAGTTTTAGATTGTCACGATGATTTTTATTTGGATGATTATTGGAAAACTCTTATTGGGGAAGAAAACTTTGACTTTAGGAATGTACCAAATTCTTTAATTCGTAGTATTGAGCATTTACTTTTACACCAATTTTGTAAGGCCCCAAAATGTACCCTAGTTGAAATAATACATGTTTATGAAAGTACATGTATGATAGGAGTTAGAATTTTGCTATGATTAGAATATG
>JAOQML010000008.1:21912162-21926866 GCA_027568935.1 Erythroxylum urbanii
AATGATAGTTGTCTGATTATTCGCAACATCAGCAACCATGTAGAGAGCATTCGAAGTGGAGTTGGGAAGGTTTAAGTCCAACGCATGATTCTGTAGACGATAGATCATCTGGTGATGTAAGGTAGCCATGATGGCTGTAGGATCTTGATCTGCACCAGTGATCTGGATCTGAACTTGCAAGCATTCAGATAATGTAGGATCATCCAACCTGATGTTGAAATCAGGTGCTATGGTCAAGATGACACTTCCCTTATCAAGTGTTGTCAGCAAGGTACCAATGAGAGCATTCTGGTACGTTGTGTAGGCTGTGTCAAGGAGAGATATCCTAGCTGTGGCTGGAATACCTTTTCTTCCATGCAAGGTAAGAACAAGGCGTATAGCTCCAACATGAAGATGTGTATGGTTTTGCTCACTCCATAAGGCGATAAGCTCCTTAGGGATTTCAAGCTTTACGTATTGTTCTGCTGTTGTATATCTGAGACCACACTGTTCTAATCTGGAACTCTGGATGATTTCCTTTATACGAGGGCAATTGGTAGATAACACACTCCTAATACTTCTCGTCCAAGAACGGTCACGAGAATATATAATGTAAGGACTTAACAAAGGTAATGAAGACTCACACACACGATTTTCTACAGGGATATGAGTAATCTCAACTAGATTTTCTATTTTGTTTGATAAAATACGCTTCACACTTCTAGGCAAACTAGCTAAAGACAAACTAGAAGATAAATGTACTGGATCAGAATCTTCCATCAAGATAAAGCCTTATGCAACTCTCTTCTTCTCTGTTACTTCTTTTTCCTGAAATATTCCCCCCTGGCAAAGATGCGAAGGTTGTTTCCAAGTACCTTACGAGCAGCAGTAAGATACTGAGCGAGAAGTAGAATTACTTTAGGGGATACGCAGGTGTATTCGGCTGAACCAACTCTACCTGACCACAAAACAAACACTGTTTATATGATGTGGAAACCACTCACTAATACCACTTTGGTACCAATGTCTCAACAGTAACTCCGTTGAGAGTGCTGATACCCACAAAGTGGTATCAGAGCCATATAAACAGTGACTGTTGAAGTCTTATTGTCTAATGGACATTTGCGTACCAATACTAATGATTCACAAGTATTTATAAATAGCTGCTCATGTGTAGATCGTAACTAAATAAATAGATTAGTGGTATGGTCATATGTAAAAATTTATAATATATCTTTGTTAAAAAAGTTCAGTGAAAATTTAAATATTGGTAGCATTATTCTTTCGTAAATAGCAAGTGTTTCCAGAGGCAAATCAGATAACATTCTAGTGAAAAATAATATCTATTACAACAAATCAACATGACAAGCACCGTATTTAAAGATATGTAGATTAGTTCCCTTCACGTGATTTTTACTTTTAACATTATAATTAAAAAGAAAAATTAACAGCTCTTTTACATTTAAGTGTCAATATCTCATATTCTTTTTCTTTTAAGAATTGAGTTCAATGCTGCTAACAATTAGTAAAAACGAATCAGGTGACTCCTTCTCACCCGTAAATGCACTGTTTATGCGATGGAATTGAAGTGGGATGTCATTATTTGGAAGCCCTTTTGAGGCGCTCCGGATAGGGGTGGTGATGCTGGACTCGATTGCTTGACCGTGCACTCCAATCAATGTGGAATAAAGTGTATGACGCACAGTTTGAGAGAAGAACAAAGCACCTTTGCTGGACATAGTTTCTTTTCAATTTTTCTGATGAGTATTTAGTATCTGCAAATCAAAAGTCTGATAATCTATTGTCACTGTCCAAGTTCTCATGTACATATTTGGCCTGAGTTTGATTTACGATATAAAGAACCGTAGATGTAAATTAAACTTGTGTTCAGGTAATATGCTCCAGAATTTTGCAAAAATATTTATTAAAAAGTTGGAAGCTATTTGCTGACAATATCTGATATGTGAGTCAATAATTATCATAAATTTGTACATAAATCTTCTCCAAGTCACTATGGAATTAAGACAGCTAGCTGTAAGCTCAATCTATTCCTTAATCCATTTACATATGCTAGTTGCTGATCAATCTTAACTTATTGGCTTTGATTTGTTATGTAAATGCCTTTTTCTTTTCACTTTATGAGTGTTTGGTAGCTTTTGGACTGTTTAGACGTTATATTTCTATAAAAAAATTAATGAACTATGAGTGTGAGCGGAAAACCTCAAACCATACAAATTTCCACATCGTGTCAATTATAGACATTAGCGTATCGGTCATTTTTTTTTTAATATTTTCTTATTCTTACCTAAACTTTTATGACTTGTGTGCACAAGTATAAAGATTGTCAATTCTCAGCTACTAGCAAAGAGTTTCTTCGTGTCTTCATACAAAATCCTAATATTCACCACTTGACCCTGAAATGCCCATATATGTATATATGTTATGTCTTCATACAAGATCCCATTATTCCCCACTGACCCTCAAATGCCCATATATATTGCGTCCATCTCATGCGCATGCAAAGACTAGCTTTCAAAAACAGAAGATGGAGACTACAATACGATCGACCCCCGCCATGTTTCTCCGTATCAAACTCCGCTAATTGTGTTTAAGTGGGTTGTCGGTGGCTTGGTGCTTTATGAAATGGATGGCACGTGTAGTCTATGATTACTCCATTAAAATGTGAAAAAAGACCAAAGTTGTCTTGAATCGAAGAAACATTCATAAAAAAAGGTTTTTTAGGAGATCTACATGTAAATTGGAAAAAACAAAGTAATTCTGAAGACATCAATACATTCTGCCCCAAAACGAAGGAAATACCGATTTTTACAACACAAAGGAATGAACTTTTAGAATATGAACATGAAATGAACAAATGCCTTTTGCATGGTCTCCGAGGGCTATAATTGATATGTTTAGGCTTTTCAGATTAAACACTTCAATATGTCATATCTTTGCCAGCAAAATGTAACTGGTTTGTCCCATATATTGTCACGTCAGTTTCATTATTATGTTTAGATGTATACTATATATAGAGATTGTTCTTTCGCAGTGGAATCTTCCATGTAAGGCTGCCATGATTCGTGATTGAGCAAAAGAGAATGATTGTCATTGTAAATACTGTCATGACCAGCAAGGAAGATGGAAAAGAAAAATAAAGCGAAAAGAAGGTTAAAGTTTTGACATGTGACGACAGGAGCATAAGCTGCAAAAAATCCAATTTTTTCATTGCCTCACGAAATCTTTTTCCCTATAAGCAGCTTTTATGATTGTAAGTATGCATTTGTGAGGTAGTTCTTGGTCTTCACAGCGTTAGGACAAACGATATCATCAAACCATCAGGATTCGTACATTGGTCCCTCTGTCTCTGTCTGCAGCACAAGTGATCCTATTGGTGAGCACTTTGACCTCACTTCTGTGATCAGGACAATTCACGTCTTAGCTACCTTGGTCTTTTAATCGATTTCTTCACTAAAGTCTTTTACTACAAAGTACCGGGCAAAACTGATGCAGGGCTTTGGAATAAAGTGTCGTTGACCCTTGGTAAACTGAAACCCAAATATGTTTCAAGTAAAACAGGCAAAAGTGCCATAGACCTTTTCTAAATCAACTCTGTGTTTGGGTTATAAAAAAAAACAAAAGAAAATGACGAATTTGAAGTTAAACAAGTGCCAACATATCTTTTCCGCTTCTATTTCTATATACTTCCATTTTTGTACATCTTGGGTGAATATATGAAGGCTGAAGATAATGTTTCAGATAAAATTTAAATCAAATTCTAATATCTTATAATGTCTACAAAGATCTTAACATTTCTAAAAATGTTTTAAGATAGTTATGCAGTTGCACCTCCTTTTATCCGGGTATCACGCATCTTCTTCTTTGGGTATCGTGTAGCTCATCTTGCTTTATCTGAAGAGCTCATCTTCTTCTCTAGGGTATCATGCCTATTCTTGCCTGATTATTGCGTCACTTCTTTTGTTTCTGGCGAATAAGGTTTCACCCTCTAGCTCTTTCCTTTTTCCTGGTATAAAAAATTAATTGATTTTTTTATGCTTCTACTGGCTACTGTAATTTGGTTTTTGTAGTTTGAGTAATATAATTGCTATCTCTTTAATTTAAAAACTACCCTTGGATTATGAGGTTGTTAATTTATTATCCGCTCGTTGATGTTCTGACTACTTGGATCCTTGGAAATGAGATTCGCATTGACAATTGTATAAGTTTGGCGCAAGTTAAGAGATGTATATGACTTTTGATGAGCAGTAGACCTAGCTAAAATCTAAGTTATAACAAAGCCTAATAAAAAGAAGAAATGAGTCCATAAGATCAATGATAATCTAACAAGGAAGCAATTAATGATATTAATAATTTGGATTTGAACCAATGCTTATTATGTATATATTTCCATTACCTTCATCTTTTTGTTGTTAACGATTAAACTTTCAGTATAAACTGTTATCAAAATGGATTTCTAACCAAAGCTGGATTCCTTTTCCTTTGTATGTGGGCTATACCCTTGTACCCTATTCTTCCAACCCCTGTCACCAAATTTAATTTCTTTAAGTGTTACATCTTGATGCTTTGTCTAATGAATGGTCAATACACAACGTTCAAGCTTATAGCCAAAGTTAAAATATGGATGATACCTCTTCATTGCAAACACCTTTATTCAAAATGCACAAAATTTTGTTTATTATTATGACTTAAATACTCAATTAAGGCCCCTATAGAGTGACCATAACCTAAGTAGGAGATTTTGGAGTTGCCTAAATTATCTAGTTGGGGAATTTTTTAGTGATTAAAATTTTATACATGAATCAAACTAATTTATATCATCAATTAAAATTGGTGCATTTCCTTGAAAAAAAATAAATGTGATTTTTTTAGATGGTATAATGAGAAGTTTCCATAAAAGACTATTGACATAATTAAAGAACTAAGAAAAGAGATAAATGTTTCCCAAATTGAACCGTAAAAAGACATTTCCTAGAGCATGTAAATAGATATTAGCACTTGATGCATCAAACATAAGAAAGTATTTGAGATGTGAGAGAAACTTTAACTTCTCTCTAACATCTTGTCATCACATCCACCCCTAACCTTAGATCTGAATCATTCAGCTTTCGTTCCTTCCATCTTCCATTCGGGTACCCTTGTCCTTTGTTTTTCTCTTGTTTTTCAGCTTTATTCTTCCTTTGATGACCTACAAAACAAAACATCAATAGATTAAATTGGTTTCTAAATCTAAAATGGAGACTAATTTCCTACCACTACCCTCTACCACTCTACCAGCTACTTCCCTAAATCTTCATTTTACTCCCTCATCCTCTGCTCAACCTTCTGCAGCCCACTCCTCTTCTCCATCCCTCTCTATAGCTATTCCTCCCTCAAGCTCTGCCATTCCTCCTAAACCTTCTACTCCATCTGTTAGTGAATTTCAACATTTTAAAGGGGCTAGAAAGACCTGGAAACAGGTTGTGGGTAACAATTTTGACTCTTCCTTGATTTACAGTCCAGCTGTTGAGATTGAAGGAAAGCTAATGGTGGCTCCTAGTCTAGACATTCTGTAGGAAGATGCTAGGATATAGGAAGCTGCTCTTGTTGGTTTTTTATGGATAAAAGGCTTGTTTTTTCAGTGATACAAACGTGGACCTAGAGAAATTGGAAAGGGAGAGGTCTAATGGAAGTTATGCTAACTAAGGAGGATAACTTAATCTTTACCTTCTCCTCAAAATTGGAAGCTTAAAAGGTAATTGAAGAAGGCCCTTGGCACATCTCTCAACTTCCTCTATTTCTTCAAAATTGGTAATCGGGCATGATATTAGAAAAAATTAGATTGAAAAGCATTCCTCTATGGGTGAACATCCACAAAATTCCTTTAAAATATTGGACAACTAAGGATTTGAGTATGTTAGCTAGTTACTTGAGAAAACCAATATGTATGGATGAACACACTACGTTGAGGAAAAAGGTTAGATTTGCACGGTTATGTGTGAGTATGGATATTTCTAAGAAAATGAAAGACAACATTCATATCCTAAAGTTGGCAAATGAATATTCTCTCAGAGAGGATAAAGTTATGGTTATATACCAATGGAAACATTCTCTAAAAGCACAAGGCAACGAATAGAAACCTAAAGGGAGAGTTTTTCATAGAGGAGACTATTGGGAGGTGATGGGTATGGCAAAGATCAATTCAAAAGACAAAAAAGATTGGGAGGAAGTAGAACAAGTATCAGATAATCATGAAACAATTCAGGTTGATAAAGATTCACCTAAAAATGGGGAAGTATTTAAGATGAAAATAGTCCATATTCAGTTCAGCAGAAAGAATTTCTTCAGAGTCCATTGAGTGGCTTAAATAAGTCACTAAAGAATAAGAGGGATAATGAAATGGAAATTAGTGAAATTAATCCAAGCGAGAGAGTCTATGGTATCCAACAGAATGAGCTAAACCAACATAAGGTTGAACTACAGAGTGCAGTTACTCAAAAGGAACAATTTGAACTGATTATCTCTCAAAAGAGCAACAGAAGTAGTAGGAAAGGCTCCAAAGGGAAAATTAATCTCTTATGACCCTAATTGTTTGGAATGTAAGAGGAATAAACAATCCTTCCAAACTTAATGCAGTAAGGGATTTTGCTTAAAAGGAAAAGCCTTTGTTATTTTGCCTATTGTAAACTAAGGTTAGAGAAGCAAATATGAATAAACTAAGTTGTTTGGGTATCAAATGACAGTTTTCCATAAACCACTAATATCTTGCCTATGGAAGGAGTATTATTGTTTATGATGGTGATCTCTTGGAAGTGAAGGTTTTGGAACCAGTCAGCAATTTATCCACACAAAGCTTAACTTCAAAATGGAAACTTCGTGTGCTTTAGTTACGTTTGTCTATGGTTAACAAAACACTGAGCTTTAGACTTCTCTGCGAAGACTTAAGGCATCAGTTAGTGTTCCATGGTTAGTTAATGGGGACTTTAACACCACTCTTTTCATATCAGAGGCGGAAGGAAACTATAACCTAATCAACTAAACTTCTGACATGTTCAATTGTATGCAGGAGGTGGAACTAATAGATTTAAAATCTAAAGGTCATAGGTTTACTTGGTCTAACAAACAAAGCTATAATTGGCACATATGGAAAAAGTTGGATAGGGCAATGGTTAATATGGAATGGTTAAATAATTTTTTAAGAAGCTCAGCTAATTTCCTAGACCTAGGAATTTCTGATCATACCCCTATAAAGGTTGATAACTTGTTTACAACTACCAGAATCCATCATCCTTTCAGATTCAACAATTTTTTGGTTAATATGGAATGCTTTCAAGAAGCAATTATGAAGGGTTTGGAGTATGAGATCTATTGTTCTAAGTAGTACATTTGCTTGCAAAAGCTTAAGGCTATTAAACAGGAATTGAAGATGCTAAATTTAAAGAGAGGTAAGAACTCCTCAAAGGAGATAGAAATAGCAAGAAACAAGCTTTCAGTAACTTAGAAATTTTTGGTAGCTAACCCCATGGATTGTACTCTAGCTATAGCTGAAAAGGAAGCCCTTAAAACCTATTTGCAAATGGTGGATAATCAATGTTCATTACTAAAGCAGTGAGCCAGAATTAATTGGAAGATGCACTAATTTCTTCTTCAATTCAGTGTCAGTTCAAAGGAATGTAAATAGAATCACTTCCATAAAAACCGAAGCTGGTTAGATTGTATTTGGACAAGATGGAATTGTAAAGGAAGCCACGAATTTTTATAAAAGTCTCATAAGTTTAGAAGGTTCCTCTCCAGGAATTAGAGTAGACCTTAGGCATTTTGTTACAGCTAAGATTCCTGAACTTGAGGCTTCTTGCATTTTGTTACAACTAAGATTCCTGAACTTGAGGCTTCTTTGTTAATTAATTAGACCAGTTACAGATCAAGAAATAGAGAAGGTGGTTTTAATATAAATGGATCTAAGGCTCTAGACTAGATGGATTGAATGGAGTTTTCTATCAAAAAACTTGGAGTAGTTTAGGAGGGTTAGTCAAAGAGGTTGTGCAGGAGTTTTTCCAAAATGGTGTTTTCCTTAAAGAGATTAAAAAGACCTTTCTTTGTTTGTTCCCTAAGAATTCCAACCTGTCCACATAGAGTAATTTCAAATCTATATCATGTACAAATTTTTTTATAAGATCATTGCCAAGATTTTGGCAAATAGGCTGAACTACACTTACTCATCAGTGAGAACCAAGGTTCTTTTATGAGTAGCAGGGATATTGGGGATAATATTCTTTAAGTGTAGAAGTTTTTGAAAGGGTACAATCGTAGCAAAAGTCCTCAAAGCTATACTATTAAAGTGGATTTACAAAAAAGCTTTTGATAGTGTGAACTGGAGATTTCTGCTACGGACTATGGAGGTTATGAAATTTCCCCATAGGTTTATAAAGTGGATCTAAGAATGTATCAATATTGCCTCCTATGGAATATTGATTAATGGAAACCCCACATAATTGTTTAAAGGCAAAAAGGGACTTAGGCAAAAGGATCCTCTTGCTCCTTACCTATTCTTAATTTGCATGGAGGTTCTTACCCTAATGCCGAAGCATAATACTTCTAATAACTCCAGATTTAGATACCATTCCAAATGTAAGAAGCTTTCTCTAAGTAACTTATGTTTTGCAGATGATTTTATTCTTCTAAGAAAGGCTAATATCCATTCGGTCTCCCTACTGATGAGTACTCTTAATAATTTTAAGGAGTTGTTTGGACTGAGTATCAATCTTCGTAAAAGTTATTTCATACTCTCCAAAAGTGCTACTCACCTTTTTAATTCCTTGTCACAAGCTACTGGTATAGAAATCAAAGATCCTCCTCTTCTATATTTGGGCATTCCTATCTCATTCAAGAGGCTTAGATATTGTGAATGCATCACTTTAATAGAAAAAATTCAGCAAAGATTGGGGTCATGGACTAATAGATCCTTATCCTATTGAGGGAAATTTCAACTTTTGAAGTCGGTAATTATATCAATGCAAACTTACTGGTGTTTCTACTTATTCCTCTCTGAAGGGCTTATTAAAAATGTTGAAAAGCTAATGAAGCAGTTTTTATGGGGAAAAGGAAATGGTGAGAAAGGGATTGCAAAAGTAAGTTGGAAGCATATCTGTCAACCGAGGGAGGCAGGTGGGTTAGGTTTGGAGTCAATTAGCAAGAAAAACAGCTTACTTAGAACTAAGAGAATTTGGAGAATCCTAAGTGAAAAACAATCATTGTGGATCAAATGGATTCACATCAATATATTAAAAGGTGAGAGTCTTTGGGCTTTAAAAATCAAAGACAGTTACTCTTGGTTCTTCAACCAAATTCTCAGATTGAGAGAAGAAGTTCATCAGTACATAACATGTCAAATAAGGGCAGGGGAAAGAATTTCTCGATGGTATGATAATTGGACAAGTCAAAGGGATTTAATTTATAATCAGTTGACAAGATCTTTATTGGGAGGTTCCCTAAGAGAGCTAAGCTCCATGAAATAATTAGAAATGACAACTGGATGCTATCCTCAAAAGAAATTAGACTTTTGCCCTTTCCATAATATAGAAGCCTTGGGGAGAATGATATATACTTATGGGATGGGATTCCTGTTTTAGAAATTACTATAAAGGAAGCTAAAAAAGCTGAGGGATGGGGCAGTTACAAGCGTCGGATGGCTTTCCTTTATTTGGATGCTAGCTTTCTCCTTTAGCTAGCTATGTTGAATAGGCTTAGCACTTTGGATAGGATGAAATTCCTATCCTCTTCTAAGATTTGTATTCTTTGAAACCTAGATGATGAAACTAAAGATCATCTCTTCTTCGAGTGTGTTTTCTATAAGGAGATTTGGGCAAAATTTTCTAATCTATATGGCCCTGGTTTTAATTATTGTAGGCTCACAGATATCTTACTAAAGATGCCTCATCTGCATATCTCTAAATATGATAGGGATATTTTTATGGTCATTGTAGTTACATGTATTCAAGCAGTTTGGAATGAGAGGAATAATACGAGGTTTAAAGAGAGATCTAACTCTCTACTCTCTCTTATAGAACTCTCTATCGCTAACATTAAGGAACAACTAATTACAAATCAGCTGGACCTGCATTGTAGCAGAGGAATGACTCTCTCATGGATAATATGGTCCTGGAAGTCTATTCCTAAATCATGATATTATATAAAGTGTTTCATGCAATCTGGGTCATAGAAAAGAATTTTCATGCATATTCTTCACCTACTCATGAAAGAAGGAGACTATTGAAGAATAGGAGAATTCGGACTCACCTGTAGGAAACAGAATGGATTTGAATTACCTTCCTCAGATTTGCTTCCTCTCCAGCCGAGTTTTGATTGAAGGTTCACTATTGTCCTGTCTAGTTCCCTAATATTAACATGTAGTTCATTATTCTATGGAGATTCACATAATCATTAAAGCTAAAGTTATTTCGACTTATGTATGCATACTTGAGTTGAGATCTCCCTTTGTGTGGAGAAATGAGTAGTAGAAACCACCGTGTCGCCACCACAGAGCCATGCCTCTAGAGTGTCATCTCCCTCTTTCCTAAATCAAGTAATTGTCTGAAGCTTCAAGAAAGAAGAGAGTCATTATACCCTAATCGTTAAACATCATTGGACATAATCCCTTTTAGTTTTTTGAACATCGTCGTTTTTGTCTTAATTATGTGTTTAGTGTTCCTAGTTGTTTTATCTCATATGGGAGAGGCCCTCTCTAAAGATGTACACTACTATTTTCTTTAATGAATTTTTTTAAATTCTAAAAAAACTAATAAAAGATGTGCCTCCATAACCATTAATTCATAAAACTCATTCCACAACCATAAAACTCATTTCAAACACATTTTATCTCCATAAATCTCATTCCATATCTATATCTATAAAACTCATTCCACAACTATGAATTTCATTTTATATCTATAGAACTTATCTCATATCCATATCCATAAATCTCACTCAACAACCATAATACTCATTCTATAACTATAACATTAATTTTATAACCGTAAAACCAATTCCATAACCATAGAGGATAAAGATTATAGTGTAATCATAAGTTAGTTATTTATAATTATGTTTTAAGTTCTTTACACTATCAACAACACAAAAACTATAGAATTGCTTGGTTAATCCATAAGTCAGTTTATAATACATAATCATGGATTATTTTATTGATCCAAACTTATCTTTGAAAGTTGTTTTTGTGATAATTGATTAACTTTTCTTTTAGGATGCCTTTCTCTTAATCACCTGAGTTTGTAATTGTATAGATGTTATGCTTGGATTTTTTTTTAATTTTTGACCTCTTAGCTAGAATGCCAACATGAAATTCCTTGTATCAACATCTCTAAATTTCCTTTTGATGGAGTGTGTGTAGCTAATATGCTCACTTATTACCTCGAAATTAAATAAAAAAATAATGCATTGTCAATATATTTATTTTCATGAGATAAAGTAAATATTGATTATAATTACCTATGAGGCACTATTATATGATGTTATTATTAAAGTGCCTTCATCACCTAATTATTGTGCATAAAACAATAATCAATGTAAATGTTAAAAGTCCTTAGTTAAATAAGCAATCAATTTTAGAACTCATATTGGTTGGATCTTTACTATCAATAGCTACTACGACTTGCATATATCTTTTGCTATTATGCCTAGAGTTCTCATAATTTCTACAGTTTTATGTTGGACCCTTTTGGGACATCTTATCTGGGTTTATCAATTTCTTTAGTTCGTTCTTGTTATTTCTTCTTTTAGTAACCAATTAACAAATACTTCATCCTTTGACTTGAAATGATGAATGACACTTATAACAAGCTTACATAAGTAAAAATAAAGTTCATATGCTCTTTAACTACAAGTTTGGTCCTTACCAAGTCTTACTGTGTCCTTTCTATCTCCTTTCGACACCTCATAATCTTCATTCTCATTCTACACCAATCTCTTTTATAATGCCTCTTTCTCATCTTTTTCTACCAAATTCTTTACCATATTAGGTGTTATTTATATCTTCCAACTTTGAATATATTCCCTTATATCTACATCTCTCCCCATGACTAGAATCCTTATGGTTTTAAGTATATTGATGACTAGTATATCCTTTTTTGGTAATATCTATGCATTAAAAGTCTTACTTATATTGTTATTTACAACAGGGCATTTAGATTCAAATGATTGACAATTTTGTGCCTAACAATCTTGATGATACTCAAGAAATGTTGCAACACATCCTAGTTTGGTTTTGTCTACTTATTCCTAAGTGCTAATTGAAATCTTCAATATAAGTTAAGCATCTAGATACACACAATTACTTCAAATCTTTACTACTTTATACACCATGCCAATTATGGTAAATGTTTTTAGCATACATCCTATGGGTGATATTTAGCACTATAGTTTCAACAGTTTTAATGAGACCCTGAAAGGCTAAACAATAAAAGTAATCCAGCAACAACATGCCATAAAGTCAAGAAAAAACAATTTAACAATCCATAAGGTGTAATTTAGAAGTTAAAACTAACCTTTTGCTTATTTAAAACTATTACTAGCCCACCGCCATCACTCAATTGTAGATGCTAATAGAGTCATAAGTCAACTATAAGTTCTTGCGTTTTCTAACTCTAAAATATCTCATTCCATTAGGTACATCTTACTAGCTCTATCTCTCTTGATGGCATTAATGAGTTTCCCCTTAAACTTAGTCTTTAAAAAGCATCCATATATACCTAGTATTAGTCTCAAATGTCTCCATCCCCTTTTCATGCATAAAAGCATATATAGAAATTTAAAATTTGAGTATCAATGACTTTTCGTTCCTTAACAAGTGAAGTTTTAAAGTTGAACTAGGGTCTTTATTTTTTTAACTCCTGCCCATATTTTGCCACGTTGAGCATTCATTCATAACCTTTATAGCTCTCTATTTTCTTAATTTCCTTTTCAAAACGGTACATATACTTAAATTAAAAAAATTTAAATTCTCGATGCATTCCTTAACCATTTTAGCAATTATAATGCTTGGCTTCTCTAAAATTATATCCTTAAAATACCTTATAAGAAAATTTTACCATTTTTGACTTGTTTGTAGTGACGAAACTATGTTGGGGCTTATATGTTTCAACCTCGAAGTACATATCATTGTTGTTATATAATGCAAACAACTTCCATTTGTGACCCTTTATACACCTAACCTTAATTCTTATTGACTTATTTCTTTGCATTGTATGTTGAATCTAGTAACTACTATATAGTCATCAACAAAATCTTTGAGTTCCTTTATAATACCAAACCATATACCTAAAGCCCAGGCACATTTTCTGATATTTGCTTCATGCATAATACTCCTAAATGGTCTGCTTAGCGACTCATCAGGTTCTTCACCATTACTATAGTCATCACTATCTAAAAAACTCTTATAATTTAGTGAATCTATTTCTACTAGATGATGTCTATCTTGAATAGACATATTGAAAATTCCATAATATTCATGTTAGGGATTTTCGTTTACTAGCTTCATTTTCAATTTCTTCATTATTACTAGTTTCTTGTCCATCTTAATTATCTCCTTTGTCTATAAATACACCATCATTAAGTATTCTTAACTTTATTATATGCCTTATCACTCCTATACCTATGACCTATATTTAGGTCATCAACAACTACATCATCTCCACCTGCATCTTCTAACTCGTGACCAATATTTGGGTTATCACATAACTTATCACTCACATTTTTTTTCATAAGTAATAAGCAATATCTTAGGAGCTAAGTTAGGTTCATCTAACTTATATATGGCATACTCAACTACCATCCCATATATCTTCATCAAATTTATAAGCCTTACATAACTATCATTTGATTCAATAAGTCTTAATGATATTGAAATTAAATCTTAAGCTCTATAATATGCTCTATCAACTTGGTCATACCATAGTTTCACTCCCATCTCAAATATATGTCTATGACACAAAAACTTATTCTAACTTGTCAAATATAATCATTGACGCTCCTTCATAGCTTAACTCATGATCAAATTTAAACCCCCACCATAAAATAGTCTTATACTTCCATACTCAATTATTGTGTTCCCTAAAACAAACAAATATTATTTAACATATGTAGTAATTTAAAAAATATGAAGTAACTAATGTAATCACTCATGATGTACCTAAAGAACATTTCAAATTTTTTTATAATGAACAACAAAATAATGACATAAATGAAATATTTAAAAACTAAAATTTAGTCTAAGAATGATACTGATTAGATTTTTAATTAGAATTAATTTCAAATTTTAGAGCAGGAAAATAAAAATTGCATTAGGGGTAAATAAAAAAATTGGATTTATTAATAGAAGAATTGTAAAGACAGTAGAAATTTCAGATGAATTATAAAGCCGATAGACATTTAAATCGTACCAAATATTAACATAATTATTAACATCGTTTAATACTATATTAAACACGCATAATCTTTAATTTCATTCATATTCTCATTTTCACTTTCCATTTTTATTCCGATTCCTTTATTACGGGTTACTAAACAAGATCTAATAGTTATGTCAATTGAAGAGTTATTTTAAATAGTTTTTGAAATTACGGGTTACTAAACAAGATCTAATAGTTATGTCAATTGAAGAGTTATTTTAAATAGTTTTTGAAAATTTTAGGGTTTTTTTGTACAATGTAAAACATTA
>JAOQML010000008.1:21926966-21939730 GCA_027568935.1 Erythroxylum urbanii
TAAAATTTAGTCTAAGAATGATACTGATTAGATTTTTAATTAGAATTAATTTCAAATTTTAGAGCAGGAAAATAAAATTTGCATTAGGGGTAAATAAAAAATTGGATTTATTAATAGAAGAATTGTAAAGCCAGTAGAAATTTCAGATGAATTATAAAGCCGATAGACATTTAAATCATACCAAATATTAACAATTAACATTGTTTAATACTATATTAAACACGCATAATCATTTGTTTCATTCATATTCTCATTTTCACTTCCCATTTTTATTCCGATTCTTTTATTACGGGTTTATGTCAATTGAAGAGTTATTTTAAATAGTTTTTGAAAAATTTAGGGTTTTTTTTGTACAATGTAAAACATTATGGTATAACTTCAAATTTGACTTAAATTATTGGGAGAAAATGTAGGTTGAATGTAATAACTCATAATTAGGATGTGAAAATTGTATAAAAAGAGAGCAGAATGCAATAGAACAGACTCTTTCTGCATCAAAGAACACCATATATTTTACTCTTTATTCTTTTTTTGTTAGATTGTTTTACATTTATTCGAAGATATTGAAAAAATCTCTCATAACATTATATGATGTATTTATCGAAATTGACAAATATCCTTTACTAATACATATTTGCCTATTCTTGTAAATTTCATTCTAAATTAATGTTTCTTAAGAAAATAGTACCTGATTCATTAGATTAATTACTAATCAATTTCATTTTTTACTTTATTATTTTAAAAAATAAAAATTCATTTTACTATAACTTTTTAAATTTTTTATTCACATTGGTCATGTAACTCTTTTTCATTCCTTTTCTATAGCTAATTAAATGGCTTCTCTAGTCTAAATTGGTCCCTTTCTCTTTTTGAGCTTCATAGTATACTTTTAAAATGAAGCCATTAATTGTTTTAATAATCCAAGTTTAATTCAAAGCAGAAAAGTTAAGTGAATCTATATATTTTTTAAATTGTTTGAACGTGTCATTTAATTTGAATTGTGTTAAAAAGTTACTTAGATTATCGACCTATTAAATTCAAATTGATCAAAGGGATAAATGATGCATTTGCGCTAAAAATTACGTATTGGTTTGGTCGTCTCAAATGTGCCATCCAGCTAAAAAGACGGAAAAGTTTGGTGGGATATCGCCAATTTGGTAAAAAACACACATCATTGGTTAGCATGGAAGCAATTCTAGTTTAGGCAATGCGTGCGAGATAGTTGTCTGGAAGGATACTATTGCTAGTACTATTACTATCACCATCACTCTCCCGTAATCATTAGAATTGAAAGTCTAAAGTCATAAAGATTCTTCGTCTCGGGAATCGCACATGGCAGTGTGATGCGTTTTTATCTTAGGAGTGTTACAATCTTGCTTGGACCACGAGTCTAAATCATGAGCGATAAAAGTACTAGCAATGATGTTCACGTTGAACCAAGGAGAAAGAGGAAAATATCCAAGATAATGGAATCAGTCACTTTATAAGTTGGGCCATATAAGATGCACGTTATATGATACAATTTATCAAAAAAGTTTATTTATAATGGCATCTAGTCTATCTACAGATTTTTAAATTTTACACTCTTAGTAGTATGTCAAAACATATCCATCAAGCAAAGCATTTCTAGCAATAATCGTCTCCAAAACTAACACCTTCATCATAACAGAAAATGAAACCCAAATAAAAGGGAAAAAAAGAAGAAAAAAAGATTAGGAACTTGAACAAAAATTAATCAACCTAAGAAGGCGAAGAGCAGTTTAGGGCTGAAACACAAGAAGTGGTCTTGAAAGCAGTGTGTAGAGTGGTGTAAACGTGGCTAGCCCCTGGACGTGCGGTGGGGTCAGTTGCAGTGCAATAGAGAGCCAAATTCATGGCTTCCACAATGTGATTTTGCTGAAGAGATGACGATGGGTGCGATCTGATTGCTGGATCCACCCACAAGTCCAGATGACAATCGGAGTAGCAGTATCTGGCCCACTCAACAACGTTCTCCTGCGTACCAAATTCAGGATCGTCCGGGCTCTTGCCCGTTAATAATTGAATGAGGATGAGTCCAAATCCATACATGTCGCTCTTTTCCGTTACCTCTTTGGTTTTTCTAGTTTCTGCATTTCACAAACTAACGGTGTCAATCAATGACACACGTGCATGTCACCTAACTAACCACATTGTAATCGGCCAAACGATCATGCTCCAATCTAATGCAGGGTTTTAATCAAGTAATTTAAGAAAGATAACCTTTTAACATATATCTGTACAAGAACCTTTCGTATTTGATTTACCGAGGGTAAAATACCTGGCGCAACATAGGCTGAAGAGATCAAATACTTGGGGACGGTCGGAAGCAGTTCATGAGGAAGGTTCACCCTCAGTCGAGGTTCGTCGTTTCCGTCGATCGTTACATTCTCCGGTGACATGTTACCGACGGTAACACTCGGAAAACAGTAGCAATGTAAGTATCGGAGAGCTCTTGCAATCCCCACTGCTATCTTTCTCCGCCTTTCCCAACTTAAATTTCTAAGAACTTCATTCAAGTTTTTGCTGCCGTCTATGTACTCGTAAACCAGATAAGCCACCTTATCGGAACGACATACTCCAGTCAGCTTGACTATATTTGGATGCTGCAGCATACCAAACTCTGAGATTTCAGCCCAAACGCTCGGTGGAATTGAGTGCACAACCCTTATTTCCTTTACTACAAACTGCATGTTACTCATGATGGCAAGCCCCTTGTATAAAATCCCTTCCTTGCCGCTAGAAATGACATTGTCTTGTTTGGCGGACGAGAAAATATCATCTATTGTCATGGATTGTGATACTTTTTTATGGAAAAACTGTAACTCCCAAACTCCACCTTCATTCTCAACTTTTTTTAGCTCCATATGCTTTCTTCTCCGAAGGAAAATAATGCTAAAAGCAGCAATAGCTAGTAAAATAAATCCTGCAAGGAAATACACAACAACTAACCACCGCGTTAAGCTTCTTGCCCTTCTGCATGGAGGTAAACCACTAGTAGCGTCACCACCGCATAGGTCGTTGCCAGCAACTGCAGTCGCATTTATAGCTAAAAAAGCTCCTGTTGACGGTAGACTACCGTGGAAATGATTGTGAGAGATGTTCACTTCAACAAGCGATTCCACTGTTCCCAAATTCCTGGGCACTTCGCCTGATAATTGATTCTGTGACACATCCAGCTGACTCAGAACCGGTATGTCAGAAAATCCGGTAGGGAGTTGACCACTGAGGTGATTGTGGCTAAGGTCTAGACTAACAAGCTTATTGCATGAACATAAATTTTCTGGGATATTACCAAAGAGCTTGTTTTCATTTAGCTTCAATTGCATCAGCTCAAGTAAGTTCCCAAAACTATGTGGAATGGGACCTGAAAATCCATTGTGAGACAAATCCAAGTTCTCTAGCTTGTTGCTGCCAAATGAATTCGGTAAGTGACCAGAAAATCTATTCCGAGCCAAATTCAACATTTTAAGAGAACGCATCTCCCATTTTCTCCTGTCAATCCTCCCTGAAAGATGATTGCTTGAGATATCCAAGAAGTACACAAGCGACAGTTTAGTGAATTCCGATGGTAGCTCACCGGATAGCCCGTTGTCTTGCAGACGTACTCTCTGTAAACTTCTGCAAGCACCCAAACTCTTAGGAATTTCACCTTCAAGTGAATTCGAGAACAAAATGAGTTTATATAGATAGCCAGAATTGCATAGGCCTCCAGGTATTTTTCCAGTGAGAGAATTGGTGGAAAGGTCTAGTACGGTGAGGTTGTTTAGTTTCCCAAGATCTTTAGGTATCTCACCGGACAATTTATTAGACCAAAGCTGAAGGACTTGAAGACGAGGTAAGGAACTTAAAGCTCTAGGGATTTTCCCAGTGAAGTTGTTGGAGAAAAGATGAAGAATCTCCAAGTTTTGCATCTGGATTATAAGTTCTGGAATCTGTCCTGAAAGTGAATTATCACTAAGATCAAGAGAAACCAAGTTTTTGAGGTCAAATATGGATCTTGGAATCAAACCCTTAAGCTTGTTTTGATAAAGAAATAGGTACTGAAGACTGGAGAGGTTTCCCAAAGAGGATGGAATTTCTCCTGTGAGATTGTTGTAGACAAGATCAAGATGATTCAGAGATGTTAACTGGCCTACCTCGTTTGGTATCTCCCCAGAAAGATTGTTATATCCCATATAAATCCACTTCAAGCTCTTAAATCGGCCTAATTCTGGAGGGATTGCGCCTACTAATTGATTTGAGGCCAAAGTTAATACCTGCAAACCTGTGATGTTTGTAATGGAGATTGGAATTCTTCCCACTAGAGCATTTCCACCAAGATCAAGAAACTTCAGGCTTGAAAGTGATCCAATTTCCTCTGGAATTTTTCCCGAAAGCATGTTGTTAGAAAGATCGAATATTTCCAGGCTAGGATTTGGACCAGCTGGTATGGAACCAGTGAGATTGTTATTACTAAGATTGAGGTATCGGAGGGAGGAGCTAGAGGCAGAAAACATATCGTGAGGAATCTCGCTAGCGAGTTGATTGCTAGAGAGGTTGATGGTTTCAATAAATGGCAGTTGAAAGATTGAGGAAGAAAGTTTCCCGGAGATGTTTTTGCTGGAAAGATCGACGACATTAACTCGAGAATTGTTGCTGCAACTGATACCTTGCCACTTGCAAAAAGTGACGGATGGATTCCAGTTGGAGAGATGTTGAAAGGGGTCATTAACTGAGGATTTGAAGGACCAAAGAAGCTCAACTTCGTCTGCATGCAACATGCGGAAGCAAGGGCTCAAGAACATTAACATTAACCAGCACAACAACGGACATGGCCTAGTTTCTTTCATAGCCATCTCTGTCTAGTTCTGAAATAACATCTACGTAGCAATAACTTGGCGAGCAAAGAAAATGATAGCAGTAACTTTAGGAGCTCTTTCAGCTAATTAATATGATAAAAGCTTTCCCTTTTCCTCACTGCGAACGTGCTGGTATCATTTTAATCCCTCGGATCTGAAGCTGTTAGAAGGGCGAGAAAAAGCAGAAATGAGGATAATAAACAATCATGTTAAACTAAAGGTGCTAGAATAAAATAATGGAGAATGAACAGACAATGGTTGCACTTGAACCAAGCAGCTTGCATATCCTGTTGCCAATGTTATAATATGCAGAATTATAAACTGACATCACGTAATTATATAAAAGCAAGAATTGCATAATTTAATTGTGCTGCAAAGAAGTCCAGGAACGCACCTAGCTAAAATATTTGAGAACTGTGCAATTCAAGGAAGATTTATTGAAAGAGAAGGAATGGCGTGTTGTCCGTAGAGAGAATGATTGGATACACGGCGTATAAATAGAAAAGAGGTGAGAGAAAAAGTAGAAAGAGCACTGAAATGAGAGATAATTACAAAAATGCTCCTTGACTTTCGTTGAAGGTTTGAACACTAAGTATTGAAAGGGAAACACAACAGGGACAGATGTTGGAAAAGTGCTTTGATTTTGTCGGACATACCAAAATGCCCTTTTTTGACTGACTGACTCATTTTCATACACGTATATGTATTGACAAGGGTTTCTGTGGCCGTTGAAAAGCTTCAAAGTTCTTCCGGGGGCATGCCCTTTGTTGTACTTATTTTCAACGTTCTTCAAGGTAACTTGCAGTCCCTTACCATTCTAATTATGGCTTCGGTGGACATCCAATCAACAAAAAAGCCTAATGAAATGTTTGAGACATTCATGCCTGGTAAAAGTAAAACAGTAAATTTTTAAATATAAATGAAGTCCACTAGAACAGCAAAAGAGAAATATTAAGATTAAGTTTGAAATACTAAATTGTATTATAAATTAACTTTAAAAGCTCTGTGTTCTCATGTGAGGACATTCATTGCATTAGACCTGTCTTTCATTGATTCAAAGGGATTGCTAGATTCTCTGCGACAAAGAGCAAGCATGGACAGGATTTGACCAGATCGGTTTACTAATGTAAATACATTTATGTCCGGACGTGTTTCTTCAAGGGTAAAGGTGTTGCGGGAACGAGGGCAAGTTGGGGAATGAATTTAATTTTACAAGTCTAAAAGCAGGCAGTCTTGAACCTCTTTCGTTTGGACTCTTTATCATTATGTTGGATTCTCTTTCCGGGTAGAGCGAGATACAAGGAGTTACAACATGAGGCAAACAAGAATATCAGAAGACAGTGCTAAAGAATAAAAAGAAGATAAAAGAGAAAAGAAGAAGAAAAAGTTAGATGTCTTTACGTTAAGAGTAATGCTCGTGTGCTATCGTTTACCGTAATTGAAGACCCCACAAATGTCTTTCTGGAAGGAATATGGTGTGTGGTCTTTGTCATACCCGGCAGGCTGTGCTCGTCACCATTTTCTAGGGTTTTACACTTCTTCTTCTTCTCTGTCTCTTCTCTCCTTTCACCACTTCACGCCTATCTCCACTACTTCCTCTTCAAACTCTACCTTTTCCATTTCTTTATTACATGTTTACGTCAGTTACCACTGCCGTCCAGTATCTGATCATATTCTGTTTTAATTTGTGCTTCACGCTATGTTAACTAACAGAAAGGATATCCACTAGCTGAGCACGCATACAGTTGTCGGATCAGTTCCTGGAACTAATTAAGAATATGGGCTCATATCTAACTTAAAAAACTAAAGAGGATGATTAATTCAGTTTTTATGTGATGAACTTAGTTAGCAAAATCAAGTTTAGCCCTAATTTTATTAACTGATCAAATGCTAAATCGTCATTAAGTTGAATTAACCACACCATTTTTTTTTTTGGTAGGAATGATCCTACGCCAGCAAGATTTTTATAAACTGACATGGCGGGAGGTAAGGACCATATGCATATATTCATAACCATATGGGGTAGAGCCTATGGTATTTACTAATTTTTCCATATTTTGCCTTTAAACTAAATAGTTACTTTGTTTCAAATAACTTCGGTTACATGTAAGCAACCGAAGCACACTTCATTAGAGGACATTTCCATGCATAGACTTCATCTATAAATTGATCAATCTTTTTTTTTCTACATGCATAGACTTCATGTATAAATTGATCAATCTTTTTTTTCTAAATTCTAGTCGGAGTACTAGTATTTCATTTGAACGATTACGATGGTTGGCTTATTACTAATCTTTGAATAGGAGAAGTAGATATTGCATTTCAAACTCGCGTAGTTTTAAGTTCAGAAGAAGCTCGCGTTCAATACTTCCTTCAATACCCATTTAGAGAGCAAGTCCAATTTAAACTCCGATGAAAGTCTCTACATGGCTTGTTGGGTGTTTGCTCCAAAACTTGGGTAACGTTCATAATGTTCATCATCAATTTTTTGCTCATACGTTTCTTATCCTTAGTTATTGTTAACGTTCCATTTTTCTTTAACGTGTCTTTATTGCCATTGTCAACGAATGAACTCTTTATGCTATACATATATACAACACACTCTTTGTTCTTTTTCAAGCTCTCTCCCACACTCACAATTCTACTACTTTTTCCTATATAAGTCACACATCTTCCACATAAAAAAACACCTTTTACACACATATCTTCTTGTCTTTTCTATTATGCTTTTGTGTCTTTTTATTAATTTTCAGAGACAGTTTCTACTCCTCCTTTAGAGTGCACCAAATCTGGTAGATAAAGTATTAATCCTGATGTCAAATCTCGTTGTCCTGTAGAACCGTAGAGAAGAAATTTTTGACTTAGGGCAATGATTTTTCAGGACACCTTGCATTCAGATAAACTGTTCCAATTTTATATTATTGATTTTTCGCTAACAATTTAAGTCGGAAATCTTTTATTGCATTACTACTGTTGTCAGAAATTGTGTTGTTTTATTTGTGACTATTTTTGGGTTTGCTACTGATTGTTGGAAATTTTTGCATTGTTTGCTACTGTGTATTTAAATTCAATTTAAGTTAGAATTATGTCGTCTGCGAATGAGACAAACGTAGGTTCTTCACTTACTGTTTCCTATATAGGTTCTGCCTTTTTCATTATGGCCCTAAAAATTATACCTACCCTTACTAGATTAGAGCCTTTAGATGAGAGAAATTTTAAATAATGGTCTGAAAAAATTTTGTTTTACTTTCAACAATACGAAATCGATTATGTACTATTTCAAGAGACTCCTAGTGACAACACTGACCTTAAGACTATTAAGGATAACCGTGCCGTTAGGAGAGTGTTACTCAACCATATGACCAACCCTTTGTTTGATATCTACTGTAAATGCAAAACTGCTAAGAAAATTTAGGATGCTTTAAAAGTGAAATACAGGACAGATGATGCTGGTACTAAGAAATAAGCAGTTACTAGGTGGTTAAAATTTACCATTGTTGATGATAAGCCTAATGGACCAACTAAATGAGTATGAAAACCTAGTTGTTGAAATCCTTATTAAAGGTAGGAACATTTCTGACTTGTTTCAAGCTAATGCCCTTATTGAGAAACTACCTACCTCATGGAATGAGAATAAAAACCAATTGAGGCATAAGAAGAAAGACATGAAGCTTCAGGAGTTGATAGGACATATAAAGATTGAGGACGCCAACCGTGCACAAGATAAGACCAAAACACTCACCCTTGTCCCTACTGTTAAGGCTCATGTGATAGAACATAGAAATGCTAATAAATTTAAGAAAAATGGTGGGCAAAACAAGTCTTTCAACAACAAGCAGGGTCAATTTAAGCGTAAACAAATTGATAGTGACTGTTAGTGGTGCTACAAGCTAGGTCTTCCTGCTGCCAATTGTCAAGCTAGAATCAACTATGAGAAGAAAGGCCAAGGACAGAAATAACGACAGTTTGGGAAAGGAAACCAAACGGGATACCAATGGGGTAACTAGAAGAACTTTGTTAAGCCTAAGTTAATATGGTTGAAGTTGGTGACGACGAGGAGATCATTACTGTTATGGTATCTGAAGTCAACCTTGCCAGAAATTTAGTCGAGTGGATCGTTGACACAGGAGCCATACGCCACATCTGCACCAATAAGGACTTGTTCAAGGAGTTGAATGATGCTTCTGATAGTGAATTTGTATACATGGGTAACTCCAGCAAAGCTCCTGTACAAGGAGTTAGCAAAGTCACTCTCAAACTTACTTCTAGAAAAATGTTAGCATTAAAAAATGTTTTATTTGTTCTTGATGTACGTAGAAACTTGATTTCTGGTGCATTGCTTAACAAAGCCAGTGTTAAACTGTCCTTTGATTCTGATAAGCTAGTTTTGACTAAGAATGGGAACTTTGTTAGAAAAGGGTTTTATAATGGGGGCTTATTTGTATTTGACGTTAAAATGAATGTATCTACTTCTTCTGCTTATATTGTTGAGTCTTTAGACTTATGACACTCTAGACTTGGGCATGTGAATGTGAGGCCAGTTAAGAGGATGCAAAGCTTAAACTTGTTACCTAACAAGATCACTAATGAAATGAAAAAATGTCAAATTTACGTTGAGACTAAGCACTCTAAGAAACCTTTTAAGTTAGTGACTGAGAGAGAGTTACAATTGTTGGGCTTGGTGCACACAGACTTAGGTAATTTTAAGAACTATTTGAGTAAAGGAGGTATGAGACATTATATTACCTTTGTGGATGATTGTTCTAGATTTACAAAGATTTACTTATCGAAAAATAAAAGTGATACAGAGAAAATGTTTGTTAAATACAAAGCTGAGGTTGAAAACTAATTAGAAAGGAAAATTAAGAGATTAAGGTATGATCGAGGTGGTGAGCATAATATTGATTTCCCTGCTGATTATTGTGTAAAAGGGATTATTCATGAGTTTTCAACCCTTTATACACTTGAACAAAATGAAATAGCTGAGAGGAAAAATCAAAAAATTAAGGATATGATAAATGCAATGTTAATTTCCTCTAGTTTACCTAATTTTATGTAGGAGGAAGCTATTCTTTAGCTTGTTATGTTTTAAACAGAGTCTCTCATAAGAAACTAGATCAAACCCCTTATGAAATTTAGAAAGGTTATCCACCTAACTTGTGTTTTTTGAAAGTGTGAGGATGTCTTGCTAAGGTTACTCTACCTGAACATAAAAGGAAGAAAATTGAGCCTAAGACCGTTGATTCAATTTTTGTGGGTATACCTCTAATAGTACTGCCTATAGATTTACGGTTAAAGAAGAGGGATCTAATACTTATGTACTTATTATAGAGTCAAGAGATGCAGTGTTTTTTTAGGATATATTTCCTATGAAAGTGAGTGTGCAAGTCCCTAGATAATTTGTTCCTAGTTTTTCTACCAATGATGACATAGAGGAAGAGAGAATTATTGAACTAAGGAGAAGCAAAAGAGCTAAAGTACCCACTAGTTTTGGTTCTGACTTTATTACTTCCTTTGTGGTGACAAACCTGAGGAGATAGATAATGTTTTTGTGGTGACTTACATTATTGAGGAAGATCCTAAAACTTATGAGGAAGCAATGAGATCTGTAAATGCTACATTTTGGAAGGAAGCCATAGATAATGAATTAGAGTCAATCATATATAATAAAACTTGAATTTTAGTCGATTTACCTTGAGAGTGTAAACTTCAATGAAAGTCTCTACGTATGGCTTGTTGAGCGTTTGCTCCAAAACTTAAGTAACGTTCATAACGTTCACCATCAATTTTTTGTTCATACGTTTCTTACATTGATTGCCTCCATTATTGTTAGCGTTTCATTTTTCCTTAATATGTCTTTATTGCCATTGTCAATGTATGAACTCTTTGTGCTATATATATACGATACACTCTTTGTTCTTTTTGAAGCTCTCTCCCATACTTATGATTCTACTACTTTTTCCTGTATAAGTCACACATCTTCCACATAAAAAATACTTTTTATACACATATCTTCTTGTTTTTTCTATTTTGCTTTTATTTCCTTTTATTAATTTTCGGATACAATTTTTATTCTGCCCTTTGGAGTGCACCAAAATTGGTGGAGAAGGCATTAACCCTAAGGTCGGATCTCATTGTCCTGTTGCACCATAGAGGAGGGAAAATTTTTGAATTAAGACGGTGATTTTTGATGATGCCTTGCATTTAGATAAGCTATTTCAATTTTTTGATTTTTCGCTAACATGACTGACTCGTAAATGCAATTACTTTAAATTTCTAACATCACAAAATGCACTTTTGTTAATGAAGACATTCGAAGATACAAAATACAAGACCTCTAGCTGGCTAAAATTCATCTTATTGCAAGAATTTGTTATGAAGTACGGTGACCTTTTAGTTTTAGTTAAGGGAAACCAAACAAGTAACGGTGTAAAGGGCATTACCGTCCGAAATTAGTTTTAGTGCTATATTCGTACTTATCAATGTAACACTGTCCTCACCGTCCATACTTTCTTTTTGGTTCTTCCAAGAAGTCACTTTATTTTTTCCCCCTTGATTGATTGAGGTAGGCCTGACGTCGAGCCGACCCATTTCCCTTGAATAAGGGTTTCAAGCTATCTCCCTCGCAATTGGTAGGTTTTCTATGTTCTTAATTAGTTAGTGGTCCAGCCTGACCAGTTAGTAGAAACTTTATCGATCGATACTTTGTTTAGATGAGAACTATTAAATACTTAAGCAAGAACATTGACATGCACTTCGCTGCGTGCTCTTTTTTAGTTCTTTCTCTTTTTATATAGAAATAGTTTATTATGAACATTATGATCTTGGAATGTCGGGCGTAATGGTCCACTAAGATTCTAATTAACATGGTATAATAACAGGTTAGCTCGTTAGCTTGAGCCAGAGTGAGTATGTCGCATGGTTTTACTAGCTAGTTTCACGATTAATACCAACATACATTGTCATTACATCTTTTCAAAAGGCAACTGAATTACGTTAATTCATTTCACTTTATTACCCGCAACAGAAACCAATTAACAACTGTTCTCATACGTTGATTAGTAAGTTGGCGTGTCATACATATGGATTGAAGAGAAAACTGACTGCATACTCTTATACATGTCAGATTCTTCCGAAGATCCTTGAAAACTTGACATATGGGCAGAATCGCTTCAATGATGTATTTTCTGAGGTCGGCCGCACTTTGTCAAGAGAAATCCTTCCAAGGCAGATTGAAATATCACAATTAAAAGTGATAAAGTAAAAAGGATTTTGGGATTGAAATTAGAAAGAGCCAAGATAGTTCGCCCTCAATCTCGAATAATAACACTACAACCTGAATTGCGATCCTGGTCATGTCATGAGCCATACGCATTGATTTTTGTATACTTCGGAATAGACCATTATTAACCTTTGTAATTTACCATTTTTCACCTTTGTAAATATCTAGCTCAATAGGTTAGCCATTTTAGTTATGACAGCTCATCGTAACAAACACTCCCGACAGCCTATAATTCTGTTATACTTCTGTGTATAAATACTGCAATAAATCAATGAAACAAGACAATACAATTTTTCGATTCCATTCATTCTACATGGTATCAGAGAATCTTCTTCTCATTTCTCTCTTCTTCCCTTCTGTCATTTTCTGAGCCTTTTTCCTTTGCTGTTGTATAATTTCTCATCTCTGCTATTTCCCTTTTTCGTTCTTCTATCATGAACAGTAATTCTTCCACCGCTTCTTCCATCCCCACCACTGTTCATCCCACTCTTAATCCCTCAAATCCTTACTTTCTTCATCCTAATGAAAGTCCTGCTTTGGTTTTGGTCTCTCCACCATTAATAGGACCAAATTATAACTCTTGGTCTCGCGCTATGAAAATGGCTCTCCTATCAAAGAATAAA
>JAOQML010000008.1:21948760-21967361 GCA_027568935.1 Erythroxylum urbanii
CTCACTACCAAAATCACCAAAGCAAAACATGAACCTATCCACACTTCTCATGTACTGCTCGAAATTTTCTAAGAAAATTTTCAGGGTCCAACAAGTTGTACCTACAGATGTCTCTAGTCATTATGCATCAACAATAGCATTTCTCACCTATTGTCAAATGTATATGTGAACTCTGAAGTGTAATGACATTTGTGGTTTAATATGATTGTGAATGAAATGTGTAATATCCTGTTTTCCCATACTAAGGGTTAAGACCGTAGACCACTATATATGAGCAACAGTGTTGAGAAAATTATGAGGTATATTGCATTCATATGCATATATACCATAAGCATACACATGAATTTTTGATTTTTATACACATTGCAAATACTATATATGCACTCAATTGACATATTCGAGGGTATAAAAGCTTTAAAATGATTGTGATGTGAATTGTGAATTATTATGTCTTGAATTTTGGTTTGATGGTTTTAGTGATTAATTTAGAATTTATTTGTTAAAATAGGAAGAATTATGAAATAATTTGTATTTTTGGAATAGAAAAAATGCCAAGTGATAAGGCAAATTGGTTCATGGTAGTAGAAATAAGTGACAAGTGGTAAAAGAAATAATTGGCAAGTGGCATTAGGATTTATTAACAAGTGGCATAGAAAATTGGTTGTCAAATGGACTAGAGATTAAATGGCATTGGGTATTATAATTAGAAGACATTAGCATTAATCTTTATGTGGTAAGTGTCATGACATGTGTCATGACACTGACCAAGCAATAAACCCATGACATATCCATTGATCTTTTGATTGTCTTTTATTTTCACTACATGCTCTCTTCTTCTTTTCTTCTTTCCATTCATGACTCGCACTCTCCACATTCACGACCTTAAATCTTGCCACAATCCTTCATTTGTCTCTTCAATATTTTGTTGTCTTCTTTATGTTGATGACAACCTAACATATTCTACGTTAAATTTGTGAAGATCGTGTATGCTTGGAGCTTAGGTTACTTGATGATTTAAGAAGGGTTTTGCGATAAACATACATGCACAATCTTTATCTTCATGGTTTGTTTTAATAGAAGCATTTATAATGATAATTAAGGATGACTGATAGTGAAAATGGTGTTGATGATGAGCGCTGGAAATTTTGATGAATGAAAAAATATTTTCATGTTCTATTTTTTATGTATAAAATTGTAGATTATTGGTTGTTTTATAAATGGATTAGATTGAGTTTTGAAGTTAAAGAAAAGGCAAGTGTAGTGTCTTAAAATGAGAAGAACTAGGATGATAGTTTAGAGATAAAGTGATGGTGAAAATGGAGTTAATAAAGTGTGCTAAAATGTTGATGATGAATGTGTATATATTGATGTTCTATTTTTGTATAAAGGATAAACAATAGTTTATGAGTTGTTTTATAGATGATTTGGAGTTAGAATAGAGGTGATTGTGTTGAGGAAATGAAGTAGAAATGATGAACTATGTATAAGATGGGTAGGATATTGTATGTAGAGGTTTAAATATGGAAAAACATGGAAGAATTGGCTGGAAATTTTTAGATTAGATAACCCACGATCATGGGAATGCGTCAATGATCGTGGAAAATGCAAGGAAAAGGAGACAAATGTTTTGATGGCATAACCCATGATCATGGGATAGGCATTAAAGGTGAAATGTTATCTTATATGTGATGGTTGAACCAACTAATGATAAGATACTTTCCTATGGTACATATAGACTTGATTAAAGCTTGAAATGAACCTAGTCTGATGCTTGATTAAAGTGTTGGATATGTTTACGTTGTTAATTGAGGTTATAACTTAAGAATGAATTGATGATATTAATGTAACTAAATCTGGAAATTTGGAGATCATATAGGAATGAAAGTGTTCTTATGATTGTAAATGTGATTCAAAGAGTATGAGTAGTATGTATTAAGTAAGAATGAATGAGAATTGGGATATTATATGATTATATAATGTTAGAAAAGGAATTGATAAATGTATAATTGAAGAGTTTAGAATAATCAAGTTACTTTGAGGTGTAAACCTAAATGCAAAATAGACATACACAAGTGATAATATCTGAATGATTAAGAGTTGTGATTTAAGGAAACATACCCGGGAATAGTCAATTGAGCATGAATTGTACATGACACGTGTATATGTGTATAATTGAATACTTATGTGAATGAGCAACTTAATAATGTGTATAAATGTGTGTATTGCATGATTATATAAGCATAAATTGAACGCCAACATCCAGACATTACCGGTTCATCGAGGAAATAGCTATCTGAAGCTTATTGTGAGTAACCTAGATGTTTCTCACTAAGATTGATTGTATTTGCTTAAATTTTAATTATTGAACTGATATTTATGAGAATGTGATAATTCCAGACATTGATGGTCCGAGGAGTTTGATAACTGAGATTGTATTAGAAATGTTCATAATTGAATGAGAATCTGAAAGAAATACGTGTTCTCAATAAAAATCTTGAATGCCAGACTTAGGTCTGATGAAAATGTGAAAGTGGCTGTACATGATGAATGAAAGTGATTGATTTCATATAATGTGAATTGATGCATCTTATTACATTAAAATGCATGATCAGATAAAGAAGTTGTGACCGGAGTGGCTAGTGAAAAAGAGCTTAAAGCTCAGAAATGTATAAAAAGAGCCACAAGCTCAGTATTAAAATGAGTCCGGTATTCACAACGAATAAGGGAAAATTACTAATAAGCCCGATATCCACAAAAGATATGAGAAAATTATAAAGGCGCCCGGTCATAACAAAGTAATAATAAAAGTGGAGTCACATGCGCATTTGCATATATAATTTGATATGTATTAAATGAATGAATTATTTGGACTGTTCTGTAATGGAAAAGTGAAATAGTGTACACAAATTGTATTTGTTGAAGCATTATCAAAATGTGAAACGATATGCAACATTTGATTGTATGATTTGTCTGTGAATTGTTCTTGTGATTTGAAATGAGTGAACCATCCTATTTAGTATATGTTGATGTGATTCGTTTGTAAATTGAATGGAAAATTGTCTTCTAGTTTGATATGAGTAAGCACATCAATGATGATTTACTCACTAAGTTCGCAAAACTCATCAAAATTGCAGCGTTGATTTTTAGGTATGAGAGAGGAGATCTAGCTATTAAGACACTCCACAAGAAGTCTAGTACTGCATTTTTGGACTCAAAGAATAGCTCAAAGGTTGGTCAGCTGATATTGAGGAGTTTAGATATAATATTTTTGTATAGTGTTCTCATTTCATGTAAAATGTTGTAAAGAGTAGCAAACTCTATGATATTTTTGTGATACTGTATATATATGGATTATGTAACGAAATGCTACAATGTAAATTCTACTTTATAAATGAAATGAGGAGTTTAATCTTTGAATATTTGTGTTATATATGTATGATGCCATAATAAGTGAATATGATTGCTTTAACATACCACTTTCACAGGGTATGTTCTCGAACGTCCTCAGGATATTTGGGCATGTGCCTCGTAAAGGCGGGGTGTTACAAAATAATTCAAAATGAATGCTTGAAATGCTTTTGATATGTGATGCCTTAAAATGTGGTAATGTGATCATCTTAACGTGCCATCCTCGTAGAGTATGTTCTCGAATAATCGACGATACACTTGGGCATATGCTCCATGAGAATGGTATGTAACATTTGGTATCAGAGCCCAGGCTTAACATCTTACATGGGCATTCATCATAATATATGTCAAGGTATATGCATCTTAAACATGTAATAGCATGCAATGGAAACTGATCCTTAGTATTACTTGCATTTAAATAAGTCACATGCATGAACTTTTGTTAAAAGTATGAACTGTTAGAAACAATGAAAAGAATGATGATCTGTCTGAGTGTGAGAAAATGAAAGTTTGTTGATATCTTGAAATAAAAGATACTACATGGTTTTGATATGTTAGACATAGATTAAGTGTATTTGTATTGATGGTTATATCAACGAATATGATATTAGTATTGTGCTGTGGTTGTATTCCTTTGAATTGATATGGATGTGAATACATTTTCGTGGATTGACTAAAAAAAAGAGAAATAGAGATACAGGTAGAAATGACAATATTTAAAGTGTACAAACAAAGTTGGAAGAAACCAAAATTTACTCTGACCTTAAGAGGTTAAACTTAGAATTGGAATGGCTGTTTAATTATCATGTTAAAAGTTTATGATTTAGTATAAGTTTATATCATTGGGATCTGATATTAGAATTTCATGATAGTTACAAATCTTATATTTTTGAATTGACTGAGAACATACTTAAGTAAGATAAAATAAATGATAGTAATATATGTAGAAGTCCTCAAGGTAAGTTGATCAGTTATTATGAATGCACATCCAATAATGTGGTTACCTTAGTGAATGATGTTACAGAACACATATGTATTGCATGCTTGGATATGGTATAGGGAGTGATATATAACATATTGAATGCTTTTAAGTCTTAGTCCCTATAGTTAAAATTCTGAGATGAATCAGAGTAGCGCAGTGGAAGCATGAATTTATGTGGATATATTGAAATGGTAACTACTAAGGGGAAGTAACTTTTTTATAGTCATAGAATACTCAAATGTTATCTAGAATTAATTGAGATCAAGGTATAATGAGCTTAAGATATTAATTGGTGTCTTTTCAAAAATAAATATCTGGATAAGATGTACTGATCTTGATGGTACATACCAAAACATAAGAGTGAATGAACATGCCTACTACTTCATTGAGGTTTAATATATAGAACATTCTGATCATTTAAGACATGATAGTAATTAATTTTGTTGAAGTATTATGAATGGCTGAAAAGAGACGATGAACATAGTTGATTAGGAAAGATTTTGTGAACAATACAAGTGAATTTAGAGAGAAATGTTTTTATAAAGACTTTCACCAAACATATGGATTAAATGTTTCATTTCTAGGAATGAATAAATATTGAACGAATTAGAAGTGAATATTGGAGTTGGATAGATATAAGGTTCAGGCACGAGAAGCTGAATATACTATAGAGAGTGCATGTATTTTGTTTGTTGTAAAGTATCCAAACTATGTTATTGGATTCTTGAATTTAAGACGACACTATACTCTTGCTAGAAGAACTTAGGTCCACATTGTATTTTATACTAGTTTATTCAGGAGGTACAAGGTAGATTTGATGTATGTGATACCAACTTAGGAAGTTAAGATTGTAAATAATTTGAATTATATGAAGAAATTAGTAAGAATGGTTAGACATCAGGATAAGCCGTTGAGGAATATAAGGAATCGAATGATTGAAGAAAATCATTCGAGAGAAGAAGTCAATTGGGAGATTGAGAAAAACATGAGACAACATTTTTGCGAAATAAGTTAGTTAAGAATTTTGAGGAAAAAATGTCTTTTAGGGGGGGAGGGAGAGTTGTAATATCCCGTCTCTCAAATTGTTAAAGGATTTAAAGTGTTAAACTACTGAGTCACATAAGTGGCATCATATAGAATGAATCTGGTACATTTATGACATGATTTTATGATTGTATTCAAATGCATAATATTAGCATACACACATGAATTATAAGTTAGATAAATTGCACTTAATAGACATATTACAAGGTATGAAACTAAAATAAATGTGACATGAATGTGCATTTTCAATGTCTTGTACTTTGGTTTACCAATGACAAGAATTGATAGATCATAATTAGTAACTTGAAATTAATTGTTACAATTGAGAGATTGATGAATTAATATCTAGTCTAGGAAAAATGTCAAGTGGACATGTGGAACATTAGGATGACTAGAACTATGAAATATGTGACACATGGTAATAGAATTACGTAATAAATGGCCTAGAGATTGAATGACAAATGATTTAGAGATTGAGTGAAAAATGGCCTAGGATCTTGGTGACATTTGGAAGGATAAGGTGAGGACAAGTGGCTTGCATGCAAACATGACAATTGTCATTGTATTACATAGACACCTTGCACTTAATAATGTAAACTAATGTAGAATCATTTACTTCATTGTTTCTGCTGTGATTCATCCCTCTCACCACCGAGAACTCACTTCTTCCTCACATCTTTCAACTTCTGCCTAAGTTCTGTCCATTATCACCTTGTATTTGAGATGATCTTGCATGCATGGAAGGCTAGGTTAGCTTGATAATTGAGGAGGCAATTGAGCTAATCAAGTAAGTGAAATACTGATCTCCTATGATATATGTTAATAGTATGTGATGATAACTGAATTGGGGATGGATTGATTGTGATATTGGTATACATGAGTGCTAGAAATGATGCATAAATGGTAGTATCTATTTTATTTTTGCATGCATGAAAAACAATAGTTGATGACCTGTTAAATGAATGATTTTAAGCTAGAATTTAGGATGAAATTGATGAGGAATTTAGGTATAATTATCGTATAACTAACGGACTATTATGAAGGTGTTTTGAATTTGGTACGAAGGTGTTTTAAATTTGTAAAATTGTGGATGTAAGGGTATGTGTAAGAAGTGATTGCTTAGGATATGAACTAACAGAATTTAGAGAGCCTAAATATAGCCAAAATGGAAGTTATATTGACATGAATTGAGCTAGCTTTTAAGGACATGTAATCTAGAACAAAATGCAAGTGATAGTTGTGCTTCAAAGTAAGTGAAATTTTGTGGAGAATTGAGGGAAATTGGATAGTGCACGTTCGGGGCACTCATCCCATGATCGTGGGAAGGTCCTCCACGATCGTGGGCAATGCTTTGAAATAAAAACTTCTGTTTTGTGTGATTGTTGAACCATATAAGGATAAGTCACTTTACATTGGTGTATTTGGACTTGATTGAGGCTTGAAATGAACCTAAAGTGTTACTTGATTCATTGGTTAAGGGTTTGATAAGTTTAGGTTGTTAATTGATGTCATAACCTAAGGAACGGATTTTCTTGATATCAATATATTGAAATCTAGAAATTATGAGTTGTTAAAGGAATTAATATGTCCTTATGAATGCAAATATGATTCAAAGGATATGATTAATGTGTATTAGACATAAATGAAGGAACATAAGAGAATATGAAGTAATTGTGAGTGAGAACTGGATAATTATATGGATGTATATGATTGATGAATAAATCAATCTTACATAAGGTATAAACCTAATTGCAAAATGATAGTATACAAGCTATAAAGTTTGAATGATTTTAAAGCGTATAAGTACAGTTAAGATCTTTGTATATTAATACATGCCCAGAAGGTCAATTGAGCATGCAGTGAAACATGATATATATACATGTGAATGATTGAATAATCATATGATTAGTAACTTAATGATGTGTGAAATATGTATGTATTGCATGAAGATAGACACATAAGTTGATCGTCAACATCTAGACATTGTCGGATCATCAAGGTAATAGCTTATTTAGAGCATATTGTGAGTTAACTTAGATACATAAACTTAATTATACGTGTTTCTTTCTTATTTTTATGCTAAATATGAAATGTGAGAACAATTGAATGTGAAATGCAAAAATAAATATGAAATATGAGAACAATTGAATGTGAAATGCTAGAAGGAATATGAAATGTGTGAGCAATTGAATGTGAATTGCCGGACTTAGTTCTAATGAATTTGATACATGTGACAGAAGCACACAAGAATGAAAGATAATGAAACATGGCATATAGAATGATGCATCACATTGAAATGTATGATTAGATAAAGGAGTTGCAACTTAAGTGACCAACGTGAAAAAGAACTTTAAACTTTAGATTATGCACAAAGAGCCACAGGCTCAATTATTAATGAGTTTGGTATTGAAAATAGATACGGGACAGTAAATGAAATGAGCCCAGTATCCACAATGGATACAAGATAGTAAATAGGCGCTCAGTCACCATAAAGAAAAATAAAATGTAGTCATATGTGCATTTGTATATACATCTTTATATGTATCATATGATTGAATTAAAATGAATTATTGAATTGTTTGAAATATAGTTAAAAAGTAAATGAGGATATGCTGTGATATGAAATGTTAGCTTACCTGATATACTTATGAAAGTATGATAATCTTGATGTACTTGATAAGGTATGATGAAATGTGATGTGATATTCAATACTAGATGATAAGTAATACTTGTTAAATTTGGATATGACTTGTCTCTGTGTATCTGAGTTGAGTGAATACATCGATGATGGTTCACTCACTGAGTTCGCAAACTTATCAAAATTTAAATGTTGATTTTCAGGTTCAAAGGAGATCTAGTTAGACTAATTGGAGTATAGCTACTACAATTGGACATGAGTTAGTGGTCAGGATCAGTTTTACCTATATATTTCTTTGGTCATTATACATTAAAAATAGCATTTCTCACCTATTGTCAAATGTATATGTGAACTCTGAAGTGTAATGACATTGATGATTTAATATGATTGTGAATGAAATGATTCAAAATGAATACTTGAAATGCTTTTGATATGTGATGCCTTAAAATGTGGAATGCGATCGTCTAAACGTGCCATCCTCGTAGATTATGTTCTCGAATAATCTTCGATACGTTGAGGCATATGCTCTATGAGAGTGCTATGTTACATAAGATACCCCTTATTTAACCTATGTTCACTAATATGGGTATACATATTCTCGTGTTTACTCCCATGTTAAAAAATTATACAATATGGTGTAGAGCAGTATGGTATATACACGACCATATGTTAGAGCCATGTTAGGCATTAAAAATTAGGTTTTTATTTATTAAAAGAAAAGTTAGTGGGAAAATGAGCTTTTAACCATTGAGGAGTTTGAAATAAAAAAGAATCAATTAGAAGCTAAATACAATTGTGAGAGATTGAGAAAAAAAATCTTGGAAGAGGAATAAGGATCTTAACAAGATTTATCAAGATTTTAAGATTTATTATGATGATTTCCTTATCTTTTGTTCTTTCTTTGGTATAAGTTGTTCACTCTTATCTATTTATAAACTAATTAGGATATAGATTTAGGTAGGATTGACTTTAGGATGCAATTTTTTTAAATTGATCTTTTGATTTAATAAAATTCCTATTTTTCTTGATAGTTATCCATGTTTCTTATACTGATTAAATTGCAGGAACAATAGTTTAAATTTATACATTAAGATTGAGATATGATGTGTATAATTAGATTATAACATAGACGATGAGGGTTAATTGCGTTACTCAAGAGAGAACTTCATAAGCTTTCTCTTTTAGAATATAACTTATAATAAGAATTCATAAATTAGATTAATTCATCGTTAGGTTGTTTTGATTAGAAAGAGATTTTAATTGACTTGACCAAAGAATAAGGGTTATGTTACTTAAAAGAGAGCATAATTGTAACTTAGGAGTTCTTATTGATCTAAGGAATTAGAGTTTTTCATTAAATTAGAGTGAAGCTAAAATTTAACGTATTTTTAGGGAACATCTTTCCTAGATTTAACAAATTCGTATATTTCTTTCTACTTGACCATTGCTTTTGTTTGATGTTTATAATTTTTTGGTTCCCTCCCTTTTCAATGAAACGTATTTGATAGTCTAGATAATTGGTAACGAAAAACTAGTCCTTATAAGATCAACCCATACTCGCCAGTGCTAGTTATAACTACACTATGTGCCTATGATATAAAATAGACAAATCAAGTTTTTGACATCCTTGTCAAGGACAAGGCATAGTTAATAATGATTTAATTTATAAACTAATTAGAATATACCTTTTTATTTTGGATTTATAGTTCACTTATTGCATGCAAAAGTCTAAAAATCTTATGAATCTTATTAAAATAGAACCTAAGAATGAATTAATTCTATACATAATAAGAAGACACCACATATGGATAAAGGATAAAAAAACAAAGATGGTTGCAGAAAATTTGAGATCTTTGAATGATTTTTTCATATCAAGGTCCCCAAGGGATTAATTTGAAAATTACAAGGCTACATATCGAAGCCAATAGCTTTGAACTAAATCGCTCTCTTATCTCTATGGTGTAATATAATTAATTTAGAGGCCCCCTATTGAAGATCTAAACCTACAGCTCTCTATGTTCTTGGAGTATTGTGATACACTAAATCTTAATGATGTCTCACTAGATGCCATTAGTCTAAGGCTATTCCATTGTTTATTAAGGGACAAGACGAGAGCATGGCTACAAAACTTGCCAATTGGATCTATTACTACTTAGAAATAATTGTCCCAAAATTTTCTTAGCAATACTTCCCCCTAGGCAAAGCTTCTCAAATTAGAAATCATAATACAAATTTTGCTCAAAAGGAAGGCAAGTCAGTATATAAAGCTTACGATAGATATAAGGATCTACTAAGTTCATGTCCCCATCATAGGCTAAAGAAATGGCTCATCATTTAGGCATTCTACAATAGGATGGCATATAACACCAAGATATTTGTGGACATGAATAAGATCATAGATGAAACATATAATTTAATTGATAAAATAGATCAAACCATTACCATCTGATATATGTGGATCTCTAAGACATTTAACTACTGATTTTCAATTAGGGAATTCATTTTTTATAATTAATCTATTTAATAAGTTAAGTATGTTAGTAATCCTAACAAAAAAAAAAGATCCCTTTACTAGCACCTACAAACTTAGAGAAATCATCCTAACCTCTCTATAGGAACAAGTTTAACCCTCTCCCTTATAATAACATTAGACAAACACCTAATTTCCAATCAAAATTGTTTAAACCCTCCTCGCTAAAATTCCAACTTAAAGTCTCTACTTGAGAATTTATAGTAACCTAAGAAAAGCACTACACATCAAATTATTGATAAGTCTAGAATCGATTATAAGTTTAACTTTGACACCTATTTGCTTTTAGAACTTCTTCCAAATACAAATATAGCCAAATGACACTAATATGGCATTGTCTTTTGGCACACAGGTCCAGCACAAAACTAAGCAGGTGTCATGTTTAGTAATTCTCCAATAACTTTTGGTAGATGATTTAAACTATTTCTAATCTATCTAAGCCCCTCTTTATGTCCCAATAGCTTATTATCTGGTGTAACTTGATTAGATTCTTAATTCTTATCAAATCTCCTTGTAGTTAAAACCCCTAGGTGGCATCAACTTATTCTACAAATTTTTTATTACATTTGAATATAACCTAGTGGATTTATATGGTCTTATCTTTATGATTTTGCACAACTCTTATTATTCATGTCACAGTCTGTAGATACATATTAATTCTAAATCCTTTACATATGAAATTTAAGATTAAATTAAATCATTAGTAAATTTTGATTCAAACAAAAGAAGTTGTCATGAATAATTTACAAGAAAAACTTAGGTTTTAAACTAAATTAATGAATCAATCTTAAAAAATAGTTATAAGATTTAGCCCATCTAGATCTATCCTAATTTAGTTTATATTAAAGAAAGTTAACAAAAATTAAGAAAGAATATAAAATAAAAGAACTTATTCTCTTGGATCATAAAATCTTGAATTGCTTAACTTAAATCTTGATGAAAATCCGTTCTTTCTCTTAAAATTGGCTCTAGTTTGTTTCTTTATCCCATATTTGATAATTTACCTATCATAATAGTCTCACTATCTTTTATATTGTAAAAAATCTTTAAAATACAAAACATAACTGCTAACATAGGTCTAATAAAGATCCATATTGGACTTGTGTTGCTCTCTCACCTTTATTAAGAGGCTTTTTAGAGGTCTTCATGGTTCTTTATATAGAATGTTGGCAATTCTTTTTCTTAAATATTTAGCTAAGATCATAGATAGGGCTAAGATATTAGAGATAAGGACATGAAAGATTGTAAGAGGGAGTAAAACAAAAAGTTATGGAGAATTTTTTATAATAGACAAAGAGATGATGACATAAATTCTAAAATTCAAATGATTCGCTTCTACTTAAATGAAATTTGGTACACATTTAAAAAGGAAAAAAATCTATAGGCCAAATTTATAGCCCTTTAGAAGCTAGTGGTGCTAGTTATAACTCTTCACACTTTGATAGTACTCTCACCACTTATTGATTATATAAGGTGCCACATCGAGGTCTATTTCATAAGTAAAGTTGGAGCATACTACAGCTATAAGTAGAAAAAATATTGGGCTAAAGTGCAAAATGTTGGGATCCCAAATGTCTAAGAAGAGTTTCTTTTCAAATTTTAAGTGTTGTTGAGAATTATAGTAATTATATAAGATAGGCTAGTAGTTTGGATAATAGAAGATAAATGGATTTTAGAAGAAGTAAAGATAAGTGAGTAGCTAATTAATGAATCCAATAAGGTAGGTTGAGATTAGGCTATAGTATTTGCTCTTACCTAGCATGGTCCTATTACGTCTAATTCTTTTGTGATAATACACTTTCTATGCATTATTTTCTTATCATGGTATTATGTGATCAAAGATATACCTTTTCTTTTATTTCACCTCTTTTTCTAACCACTTGGGGATATAAACTTACTTTTTTATGACATTAATTATAGGGAAAAATTTGAGAGTAAGGTAAATGAAAAACTAGTTACAAAAATTATGAAGAAAAAATAAAAGTATAAGCTTAGTGTAGATTTAGTAGTGCTTGAGATGACCAACTTTAACATGATCTTAAGAACGAACTAGTTTGCTTCATGCTTTTCTTCTTTTGGTTATTATAAGAAAAAAAATTTATTTAAAATACTTGAGGTAAAAGACTTTATTCTTAAGGAGATAGGTTTGATATGCCTATCACTTTGGTTTCTTCGATGCAAGAAAAATATTAAAGAAGAAATGTTAAGGCTATTCATCCTATATGTTAATCAAAGGTGAAGAGAATTAGGAAATAAGTTGTGAATGAAACTTTAGATGTTTTCTAGAGGAATTTTTAGGTTTTCCTCCAAAGAGGGAAAAAGATTCTATATTTACTTATTTTTAGGAAATGAACCTATTTTAATTCCCCCTTTCAGGATGGCGCCTGCTGAGCTAAAGGAACTAAAGTTATAGTTATAAGATGTTATATAAAAGAGGTTTCTCAAACTGCTTCTTCACCTTAGGATAACCATTTCAATTTTTAAAGATCAAAGACGGATCTTTACAATTATGTAATGACTACGGGCCACTTAGTAAGGTGAAAATAATGATGATGTACCCTCTTCCATGTATAACTTTCTTGATTAATTACAAGGAGCTGGTTACATTTTTAAGATTAATTTCAGGTCATGTATAAATATTTTAAGGTTAAAAATAGTATACATTAAAGATATCAAGCAAATATCAATATGGGTTTTATAAGTTCTTAGTGATATCATTTGTTTTAATTAATCCCCTTAAGTATTTTATTAATCTTTTGAATAGTTTCTTTAAACCATTTTTTTCATTTTGAAATTGTTTCCATTAATGATATAGTAGTATTCCAAGAGTGAGGAGAAGCATAAAAACACTAAAGATAAGTTCTTTAGAACATTAAATAAATTAGTTGTATGCTAAGTCCTTTAAGTGTAGTTTTGATTAGATCATCTTAATTTTTTTAGTCACATAATATATAAAGATGGAGTCAGCGTTGATTTAAAGAAGATGCGAAATGTAATAATTTTTAAACTTAGATTTTGATGGATTAATGAAGTTTAATACCTTAAGAGGATTTTAGTTTGGATTAAACTAGAGTTTAATATTGGATGACTATAAGTTATATGATTAATTAATTATAGTGAAATCACTAAATAAAAGAAGGAAATTTTTGTGAAGAAGCATGCTAGTTTGTTTTTTTTTTATCAACACTTAATATGGTTTGGTGTTTTAGACATTATTATTCAAACGAATATTAGATTAGGATGAATGAAGAGGTCATAGAAAGCTAAGAGTATTTTATACAATCTAAAATAGACAATTAGGACTGATCTAGGTTTATTATTCAATTAATATGCCTTATTGATTGATTGTTGTTAGGTAAATTTAGAATATTGGTTGATTGGTATCTCATACTAATCGTCTAGTATGTTCAAAAACTACTTTTAAAAAAAATTTATTGAAAAAAATTCAATGGGAATGTTAACGCTAAAATAAAAAAAATAGATAGATAGATAGATAGAGAGAGAGAGAGAGAGGTATAGGAGTGATGGTGAAATATAAAAACAAATAATTTTGAGTGATAAGAAAGACAATTAATTAGTATTTGAAAGTAGTAGTGGGAATTCAAGTAGTGATCATTAAGTCATTTAATTTAAGTTACTTATCATAATGTTAATAAGTGGAATATACTAATTGGAGTTTCTAGGTTCATTTTTAATTATTTTTATTATTGATTGTTTATTTATATCTCATTTATTTTTAAAATAATTAAATAAACCTTAAATTAAGTTTATGGTAAATTAGAGTCTTGATAAAATTAATAAAATTTATATAATTGAAAATTTCTATTCATGTTAAATATGTACGAATTTAGTGATTTTTGACATTTATTTATTCTAGTAGGTATAAATTGTGTGATAAGATATCATGGAGATACCAATGGTTTCCTCAAGCATTCAGTATTGGTGTCTTATAAGTGTGATTGACTTATTTATTTGATTAATATATACTATTTGATATTTCGTAAAGCAATATGAGAATATGATATGTATGTTGTGCGATGGTTAATTGGAACCTATTATTTAGTATCAAAATAAATAAAGGACTATTACATTTGTTATAACATATCACATAATGCCATAGTGGAATTGATATCATTTTGGGGATATTAGTTAGCGCACAGTGGAATAGGTACCATTTTCTTATCTATTCTATATCATTTTTTTCATAATGGAGTAAGTACCATTATGTTGATTTGGAGCTATCATTATGTTGATTTGGAACTATCATTCAGTGCCTACCCGAAGAAAATATAAGACATTGCATGTAATATTTTTTAAAAAATAAAGAATATATTTATTAAACACAAAGGACCAAGATTTAGAGGGTTACAAAAGTTTTAGCCATTAGCCACAAGCTAACTATTAAAAGCAACTAAGTGCTACTCATTTGGAGTATAACAGACTACATTTATATTATCCTCATAATAAATTAGTAGCAAACATTCAAAACTAAAATCTATCTAGAGTGTAAAGTAAAATTAGATTTGGTTTTAGACTATATAGACTTAACCATAACTCTTCCTTAGCTAAAGATGATTTAATAGAACATTTTATAGGTTCTAAGAAAAGGCTAAGAGTAAGTTATGTTGTTATGATGAATACTTGTAAAAGAGAGCCTCTCTAATTTACTGTAGTGTGTGCTCCTTGAAGGAGCTTTGGTTTGTAGTTCTGTTTAAGAATAGCTTCTTATTCCTTTCCATCCAAATAAAGTAAGTGAAGCAAATGAAGATGGTCCTTAACATCTTGTTTTCTTATTTGCCTATGGAATGATGTGTTGCTATTGGTTGCCTCTACAACTAATCTTATAAAACTGGAGAATAGAGTGTCAAGTTCTTATGACAAAGGAGCAGTTAAAAAATAGGTGATTAAGGCATTTAGGATGGAGTTAAAAAGAAGGTAAGTTTAGCTGTAGAAGGTGCCAAAAAAGAGTCTATCTTTTATGCTTAATCAACCTTTAATTACTATCTAAAGGATAAATGAGACTTTAGGATGAGACTTTAGGGAGAACATAGTTACCTTAAAAAAGTTTATGCATCCTAATAATAGGCTTTGATTCCATATAGATCTCATAGTAGGAGTTACTATTGAACTCACTAAAAGTATGTTTAGACCAAAGGACCCTATTTTGTTTACTATGATCAAGGTTATAGGAAGGCATGTTATTTATAATGATGGAGCGGTTCAAAGCTTAATGGTGTTGCCAAGATCATCAACTACCATTTATAAGTATCACTATAAGAAAAATGTCATTTAGCGACGGACATTACTGACAGAAAACCTAAATATTCCGTTAGTAAGGCAAGTTAGCGACTGTATTTATTGACGGACAATGGCGTCGTAGAAAAGGCCGTAGGTAATAATTTCTGACGAATAACAGAATGTTTGTCAATAAATTTATTGACAAAAAATTAATGTACTATTAGTAAATATATCGACGGTTGTTTGTGCGATTGACCGTCGGTAAATTGTCGATGATCAGTATTTTTTCGTCGGTACATTTACAGATGGTATTGTTTATTTCGTCAGTGATTACCGATGGTTTGTTTGTTTTCGTCGGTAAATAGACTTAGTTTTACCAACACACATTTGTTGTTCCGTCGGTAAATTAACTACAAAATCTTTTTTAAAAAATATACCATCATTAAATTTTATTTGATAATCTATGGTTGATGCATAATTTAAACAGCTATGAATTATCTGTGTATAATAATTTGATCTGTTTATACATTTAGGGGGCGCTTGGTTCACAGAGGGCAACGAGAATAGGAATGGGAATGAATATAGTGAGGAATGAGAATGAATAAATCATTACCATTGATGGTAGTTGGTTAAAATGAAGGAATGATTACTATTATCATTGATAGTGGTTGGTTTGTTAAAAATGTTAGCAAAATAAAAATTTATTAAAATTTTGTTTTATATCAAATTTTAAATATATTTAATTTATAGACCCTGTTTATAATGACAAAATGTTTAAACTCAAATATATTGTGGTATTTCCTTTCTAATAACTCTTGAAAAAAATACTCCAATATTTTCTTGCATCAATATATCATTAGTTATATTGTATCTTCAAATATAATTTAATCTTCCAAAATATTATACAATTCATCGATATAATCATAATATCCACCATTCCATTGCTATAATAAAATTTACAATACAATTTACATTCCTCTGACAATGCAAATGATGTAAAATATCACTATACACAATACCTTAAGAGTTCCCATATGGACCTTCCACTTCAATTCTGAATTGTTTTATGGTTGATTTTCCCTCACTCGGTAATAGGAAACAATGGCCAGAAGGATCGAAGCTTGGACTGCTGTTAAGAGATCTTTGAATTCTCGACTACAGGTTCCTAATTATTATTTGTAATGGTAAAGTAAAAGTTGAAAAGTACTGTGAACATGCTTTATTCATATCGTATTGCTGCATCAACAAGAAGCTGAGGTCAAAGCTACTGCAGTAAAGGAAAGAGAGCAATCTATTCAAGAGCACTTGTCACAAACCTTATCCCAGACTAATGTTCTCAAAGCGCAGGTTTTGAGCTAAAAAATGATCCTTTTTTTGGGCTGGGAACGTACCTATGTGATGGTTATGAGCTAAAATTGATCATATTTTCTCAGATTTCATATCTTAGAGCTGAGTAAACGCAGTTAAGTAAGTCTCTTGAAAAGGAAAGACAGCGAGCAGCTGAGCATAGGTAGGAGTACCTTGCAATCAAGGAGGAAGCTGATACTTAAGAAGGTCGTGCAAACCTACTCCAATAAGAGATTAAGGAATTAAAGAGAAAGCACATGGAAGACTTACAAGAGTCAGTTATGCATAGGGAACTTCTCCAGCAGGTTTAGATAAGTCCCATCAAATAGGTGATCCTTAATTTTCCGTAATTTCTATGGAAGTTTTATGCATAGTAATCTCAGAAGAATGTGATTATCTATAATTGCCACATGCGCATTCTTATAAAACATCTCTCCTTAGCGCAAGACTTCTATAGTTGCTTGCTTAAAATTTGTTTCAAGTACTACAGTTTCTGGAGTTCTAAAAGTTAATATCTCTCCTAAGCACTTGAACAAAACATCTGGCAGTACATAGCAACGTTTCCAATAGAGGAAAATAACATATTTTCAATCATCTTTTGATTATTAGGAAAATAAATAATTTGAGAATGCATGTCTGCAACTAGTATACAATTTCTCTTATTAGCTAAATTATTTATTTTCCATGCATGACAAAGCCTACAAAATGATGTTTAGCCAAAATTAATTGCATGCAACATGTAAAAAGAAAAAGATGAACTTTGCATAAAAACTGCTTAGAGAAACAACATTTTAACAGAATTTTCATTACAATTTATATGTCAGTAGCTATAGATCAATCACATCTACACATTAGTAGTGTAAGAGATACCTCTATAATAGATAAATAGAGCATACAACTCTTTACAGGATGCTTAGCATAATTACTATGAAAAGCAAATAGTCTAGAAGAGTACATCAATTTATGCAGAAGTTGTATGAGAGTTCTTTAGCAAACTGCCAACTGCTATGACTTTCCTCCAGAAATAGTACGCAAGCATTTACATCATTATAGGACCAAAGTAGAAACAACGAAGTAGAAGAAATTCAGAGGTCAGGAGTTCCCTTGACCATCGAAAATGAACCACTGATTTCAAGTGAGGGGACTATTGATGAGAATGAAGACATTCAGAATGTTGAAGAAAATAATATGCAAGAAAAGAAAGAAGAAGGGATCAAAGATGAGATTGAAGTAGAAAGAGTGGCGGTGAAAGAGAAGACCAATCGGAACAGTGAGGAGACAACAGAACGTGAAGCATAAGTGGAGTTGGCAATTTCAAATGAAGCACCAATAGAGAGACTGTAACATCCCGTTTCCAGAGAACGGGTCGGACCAGAGAAACGGGTCCAAGTGTGTGGTAAATCAACACATCTCA
>JAOQML010000008.1:21967461-21995169 GCA_027568935.1 Erythroxylum urbanii
TTAGTGATGTGACACGCCACCCTCGCGGGGCACGGATCCGGGTATCACTGTCGATATCGGGTTCGGGTTTTGCGGGATTGGGGTGTTACAGAGACACCATAGGTATGAAGGTTATCGTAAATGAAGCACCAATTTCAAATGAACAGAGGACACCGTAGGTATGAAGGTTACTGTTGAAATTGACGTAGAAAGCACCGAAAGAGGACGCTGATCAGAACAACGAGGAGACAACAAATTATAAAGAACATGAATTACAGGATTTGCAAAAGAACATACCAGAAGAAATTGAAAATTCTACATGACAGGTTTTAGGACAGGTGCAACAGAGAGTGAGGGTTTATCTATAAACAAAAAACCAATTTTGAAACAGTAAATGCATGCAGTTTATATCTGTTACGGAGTCAGCTCATACCATAAGCCCCTTAATACAAAACCCAGGTTTATCTGGACAGATGCAATAGAGAGCAAGGGCACCTCAAATATATCGCCCAGGAATGGTGTTAACGCAACAACACACAACACACAACATATAGCAAGTGACAAATGCAGAAGAAATAAACCCAACTCAAGAGTAAGGAATCGAAAACCCAAACCTAGTAGAATAGAAGCGAGAAATATGCAATTATATCAAAAAAATTAATGAAAAAGAAATAAAGGAAGAAAATTACTATTGCTACTTCGTGGTTTTGGCTGTTTCCATGTTAGGTTGGGATTACTTTGGGGAAGAGATGAGAGTAAAAGAAAAAAACATGGCTTGTAAGAACAAAAGTGAAGATAGGCATTGTTGCTGTTAATTGTCTGGTAAATGAAGGAGAAACTCAGGCGCCAAAACACGCGTGAGTTTTACAGAACAATAATTCCCATTCCTCTGGATTACGAGAGGAATGGGACATTACCCGAAAGTGGGTAATGAAAATAACAACTCTACAATCATAATCTTTTACCAACCTCTATATTTCATTCCATACCCATTCCTTTTTTTCCAAACCTACTAAACAAGCACACCCTTAATTTGTTTAAACAGAAAGTTATTATATAATATGAAGTTAAAATTATCTTAATTGATAATAAAAACAATAAATTGTACACAATAAATAATTGTAATTCAAATGAAATTACTACAAGCACACTATTGATTTGGTGACTGCGAATGCTCTGATTAGTGTGATGAGGTGCTAAACCTCCCCTTCAACTCATCCATCTTATTACAAAGTTGAGCTATGTACTCCATCGACTGTTGCAACTGAGTTGCCAATGTCTGCACTGTGCTCCAAAGCTCTTGGACTTCATCCATCCTTTTAATTTCCTATTTTAGTGAATTCCTCTATATCATAAACTTAAGAATCTATGGAACAACATCCAAGTTCTCTGGACGCTATTAAATGATATCAGTAACACCATATCACCATTGGAATTTGAGGGAAATATAAGGATGAGGCACTACACATATGACTTCAAGAATTGTGAAAACTATACTTAAGTAACAAATTTAATCATGAAAGGGAATTTTTACACCTGGAAAAATAAACAAAAATGAGAATGGTTCCTTAGGAAAAAGCTAAACATGGTGCTATTAAATCAACAACAGCTACAAATTTATGCACAGAGAAAAAGCTGCAATTAAAAACCATTACTATCTGATCACTTACAGTTTAAAACATATTTAACATCCAAAAGAAGCATTATCTATTCATATTTAACAACTACATGGTGAATTATGTAGGTTGAGGAAGCTATCACCAAAGGAGTAAGAAGTAACTTGGAAGCCACTAAACAATACTCTTGCATAAGGAAACTACAAATAATAATATTTGAGCTAAAAAATCTCAATGGAAAGGAGGCTATAGACACATAAATGGAGGTAAAGGAAATAAAAAAAGTTAGGACTAATTCAAAAACATCTCAATAACATTAGGATAAAGACAAAATGAGTATAATAAAGAAAGGATAAAAATAGGGTAGCATCAATTATTCAGAAGCACTCATACATTATTCCTTACCCCTCAATCCAGTTTTACTCCTTGATCATCCAAATCATCTAGGCATATAAGCATTAGTACATATTAATTCACCAACCTCCACCCACTTAATAATCCAGATTCTACATTATTAATTCCAAAGCATTTCTAATTCATTCAACTATTAAACACATAGACTTGAAATTTTTTATAAAGTGCAATTTTATTTTCTTCTTTTTTTTGTTTTCATTTTTTTTGTTTTTTCAACCATTTTTTTCATGACACTCTATCCTAGTCTTTTATATAAAAAAAATTAAATGAACTAGTAGTACATTAACTAATTCCATCATTCTTTGCTCAACTAGAGATATCAAAATATTAGAACTATAATGCACAACTCTCCTATCAAACTAATAAATCATATCTACTTTACCCTTCTCTTCTCCCAAACTTAATTTTAGCACAATAGCAACATATAGGTAAATTCAAGATGGGGGCTTAAGAATAAGGAAAAAGGATAGATAAAATAAAAGTAGGTTAGGCTTGTGAAACTGGATAAAACAAAGAAAGGGTATTAATAATGACACAAAATGGGTCACTAGGGGTGTACAATATGGATACAATACAGGTTAGTTAGAAAGGCCCAAGTGGATTAAAGATGACCTAAATCATTTCCCAAGTAAGACACAACTCCATATTTTGCCTTGAATAGTAATTAAACAGACTATAAGCATGTAATGATTTTTCTTTTTTTAAAGGCTCATGGGACATCTGACTTATATCCTCGCAAGTTTTAAAACAGCCAAACATAAGTGACTTTATGCTCAAAAAGTAGAGACATTCTAACTAGCTTCAACTCAAAGATGATACAAACATATGCAATTACATAACATCTTCATCATTAATGCATCAAAAAGCACGTTAACAACTTTCGCCATTAATTACCGACTAATTCCTTAACAATTCATTATAATAATTCAAACATCATATTAACACAATACACCACAAAACAATAAGAACACTAACACATTCCTAACATATAAGCATATTAATCACTTGGTAGCAAAATTAGGTTACAATAAAGCATAACTAAGCACAGTTAAGCACATTCTAGACAATAAAACATAAACTGATTATTACCCATACAATCAAACCATAAATAGAAACCCAAATGATAAAAGCAGTACACAAAACGTAGTAAAAAACAACACCGACTCACCTCAATCGATGACTAAATAAAGATGTAGAATGAAGGATGGACGAAAACGCAGACGCAGAAGCACACAAAGGAAGAAGATGCAGAAAGGAACCAAAGCTCGCGAAGGAATGAAACAAAGAGGCAGAACAGACAGTGAGGACACGGATGATGACAACAACAAAGAACTGACGGCAGAAGAGAAAATGAAAGATAGCTGGAGAAAATGAACATCGACGAGGGGGGAGGTTCGGTCATGTGTAGGTTAGCTTAACCAAAATGACGTTGTTTGGTGTTAAACCAAACAATTTCATTTTTGCTTTATTAGAAACATTGAAGTTGAAGCCAATGACGATGTTTAGGTTTTAGATTTACCGATTTATGACAGAATCGTGTCTTATCGGTAAATTTACTGACATAAATTCTATTCCATCGCTATATTTAGAAGAAAAATTTGCCGAGATAATTTCTCTCCATTTTTATCGACTAAAAATTTGTTTGTCACTATATTCAAAATTTTCTGACAACTTTACCGACGAGCATTGATATTCCGTCGCTGATTGCCTACGGTATTATTTTCATCTGTAATATTCCATTGGTAATTTATAATTTTCTTATAGTGTATGCTAACGCTTGAATTTGCTAAAAAATTTATTTGTCATAGAATTAATAATAGGGAGCATGTATAAACGACCAAGTGAATGCCATGATTCATTCTAAGACCATATGCATTTCCATTGCCAATAATGAATCTAATTTATTTAATAAGCTTCCACCTTAAGTAATTGTTGAAGAGTATAGGATGTTATGTGTTATTAGGCGTATACAAATTAAATCTTTATTTTAATTTCAAATTTATTAATCAGTTTAGTATATAGTAAATAAGTGTCGATCCTACGTGGAAATTTAATTTACTAATTCCATTTATTTATGATAGTACTTTTAAAAGAGATAATTACATGCTAATAATTTCATTTATATGAAAGAATCCTATCTTAAAGGAAGAAACATGATCAATACACTAACACATAATATCTTCTTTAACCAAAATTATTAATATACAATATTTAAAATTAGAAATAAACTTGCACAATCACACAATTAACATTCAAAAGCTAGAAATTATTGTCTTTGACATAAATCATGATCATCAAAATATGTACAATGCTGAAATTTTTAATTGTGAAATCAAATTATGCAAATCCTCAGAATTTTTAGTTGGACAACCCCTCTTTTGTCTCATAACACTTTTAAAGTAATATTTGTTTTGCGTTTATACATCTAATTCAATCAAGACATAAATCTTAACATAATTTAACTAATAAAACAACCTTTCTATAAACCAATGAATTATTAAAAGAAAAATTCTAAATCTGCATAATATATATTAATCATGTTTTGATCGACATTTTCGTATGTAATATCCAATACATAGTTCTTTTAATGTAAAATACATTAAGCTATGTTATTTTTCAAGTTAAGAAGAGACTAAACATACATAATAAAGCACATTTAAATGAAAATAAAAACTTGGATAGCTTGGATGAAATCTACACATAATATATGAAATCAACGTCAACTTGATCATTCTTTATTTCAATTGCAAGTTAAACATTATGTTCCTTTTTAAACCAAGTTATTGACAACCAATTAAATTTACAAGTTTAACTTTAATTAATTAGAAAACATGAAGAAATGGACAACCAATTGATTATTGAATGCATAATTCCAAATCACAATATAAAGCTAATAGTATTGTTTTGTCAACATTAAGTATAAAAGTTGTAATTTAGCTTTAAGAGAGAATTATCTCAACTAATTTAGGTTGCCCATATTCATACATCTAACTTTACATAGAATATTAACTTTATCAATGACCTAAAATATAAAAGAAATCCAAAATTAAAACAATCTTAATAACAAAACCTATGAATTTAACTAAATCAATACGTATATAAAAAGAAGGGGGATTACAGTTCAAATAAAATCAAATCAAATATAGGAATCGAAGAAACAATTTAAAAGTCTAATTTAGTATTTATAAATGAACAAACATGTTTCAAATTTTAATTTAGTCATGCAATTTTGATATATCTGAGACAATATGAGACATTTAACAAATTAAATGTAGAAAACCAATCAGTTGGTTCTTACGTATTCCTTTTCACTTTTGAAAATTAAACTAGCTTAATTAAATTACAATATCTAAAATTTGTTGGATGAATGTCAAAATTCCAACCTATACAAATTCAAACAAATCACTAATTCCATTTATTATATTCAAATAATCAAGGATTTATCTAATCAAATAAGAACATAAATAAACACAGTCATACATTCCAATAGTTTATAGTATTAAATCATCTCAAAATAACTTAAACTAATCCAAAAAAATGATATCCCTAATACTCAAAACAACATGTCTAAAATGAAAATATAACATTTAATCATAACTAAAGCATGGAAAATTAAAAGCAAGGTGAATAAAGGTTTAGGAAACTCATTAACATGCTCCACTTTTAAACCTTAGACCAACCCTTACTTGGTCTAAAAAATCCTTCCACCAACCTTGAACTAGCTTAAAATAGGTATGATTTGGTTCCCTATCACTCCCAAACAATCCTTGCAACAATTCCCTACTTAAATCTCCTTGGATGGATGACAAAGCCTTTCGGAACTCCCACCCTTATGTGGATGTTTGCTCATCTTTCTCCTCAACTACTGCATCACTTTTATAGACTCACAAAAAATCTCCTAGACCTGCACATTGCTAAATTCTCCCTCTCCACTTACAAACCTCGGACCAACACTTACTTGGTCTAAAGAACTGGCTCAAAATAGGTAGGATTTGGTTCCTTATCACTCCCAAACACTCCTTGCAACAATTACCTACTTCAATCTCCTTAGATGGATGATAGAGCCTTTCGAAACTCTCACCCTTATGTGGATGTTTGCTCATCTTTCTCCCTAACTGCTGCATCGCTTTTATAGACTTATAATAAATGTTTTAAACCTGCATGTTGCTAAATTCTCCCTTATTTCCCTCTTATCTCTTCCATTTTAAAGAGTTTTATGTAGAAAATATTGTGTGGGTATGTCTCCCCCTCCCCCCGATGCTAATCTTGTTTTAATGTTGTTAGGTTATTTTTCTGTTATTTTTTGGCTATTTCCCTACCCGCTATGTCGTTTTGATTTCTGGTTACCAAACTATTTGCTTATTCTGGCCTTTGCACTACATTTTTCTCTTATGCATTTTGCTATTGTGTTTTGCTATTGTCTGTTGTGTTTTCTACCATCTTTGCTGCTACGTCATTTTGGGCTGGTGCATTGGATTGATTTTTTATTGTTGCTACGTTTTCTTCTCTTTTCCTCTGCGTTTTTTCTTAGTTGCTAGAGTCTTATTTCCTTATATTGCGTCCTTTTTCTTCTTCTTATTTGCTTTGATTTTAGGCTAGATCCTGGACTGGTTTGCTTAATCTGGTGGGCCAATGGTTCTGGTTTATGTGGGCTACTATTGGGCTTTTTTTAACTACTGGTGTAATTTTTCTGCTGGGTTATTTGCTTGTTTTTGTCCTTCCTTTGGGCTGAACTTCATTTTGGGTTCTTCTAGATTACTTTCCTTAAGTCCACCAAACCAATAAGAAAAATATTCAATGTAATTTAATCCCTTTTTAAATATAAAATATGAAACTAAACATCTCGAGTTATTAATAATAAAATGCAACAATTTTTGCCTAAATGTACTATGTAAATGATTTTAAAAAAATATAAAATAGGGGTGTTAAATGTGTTATAATTTCTACTTATCATGGGGTTAAGAGACACAGTCCAAAGACTTTTTCCTTTTAGGAAATATATATGGACTCACCTAACCTATAGTGATTCTCTATTATTAAAGAGTTTCCACAATCTTTTTGGTAGGATAATTTAGTTCAGGAATAAGGTATCTTTTAATCCCTATTGTCTTTGATACTTAGGCATGCATATTTTGAACCATTTGACCTTAGTTTTTGAGGAGTTAGAGGGATTACCACTATAGAGGAAAATTTTAAACAATCTTTCTATATCCTTTGTGGTATTATTTGAAAGGAAAAGATCGCTACACTAGGAATTCTTGAGAGAACTAAATTGGTCAGCTCGAACCTAACTGCAAATGAGAGAAATTTATTGCACTAACTCACAATCTTCCTATTTATGGAATTATATATGTTAGTAGTTATGATTCGTAAGCCTAAAATTTATAATGAGAAGTCTCAAGTATTTGAGTGGAGGAAGTAGCCCTTTTTTTTAGAAAAAGGTAATGAATTGAGCCATTGAAGGCAATGAAAATGTACAAACTGATTTACTACTCAGGTGTTTATAAGGATGAGAACATCTCTAATACATAACCAAGTTCAAGCCTCCTAGAATTTGGGAAAAGTACAAACTATACATTCCACATCTTGCTACAATAGTTAACATTGTGAAATTTGGATTTGTGTAAGTTAGTGTAGCATCTGATTTGTTAAAGTATCCTATTTTTGAATTGTTCCTTGTTTAGTCTTCTATCTTGAAAAATGCAAGCATTCCTTTCATCCTATATTGCTTTAACAAGGAATGACAAAAACAAACAACAATACCCTTTGACCATGTTGTCAGGATGTTTAATAGTAATGCACCAGGCTTTAATGGAATTCTAATAATCTGGAGCATTGTAAATATTGAATTTATGCTATAGTGATCTTTATATCATTGTGACAAAATCACAATGAAAAATAGATGGTCATTACTTTCCTCAGCTTTTGTAAATTATTCACCAATTGGGAATGTTAAGATACTTTATCGACTTATCAACTGTTGGTAGCTTGTCTTTCATAGCCAACCATAATGTAAGAGAAGCTCAAGGAAGGAGGTTTTTAAACTAAACAATTTTAGTCCAAGGAATCATGTGAAGATGGTTTTAAAGAGCCATCGTACAAGATTGATTAGTAAACATCCCATTTCTGGTGTGCCTTTAAATGGTGATATCCTTTTCATTATTAAAGCATGTTTGAATAATTTCTAAATATAGTGAACCTAGAATAGAAATCCATCTAAAAATATATTTGTTAAAAAGGCTTAAGCTACTTTCATGTCCTACTTAAGTAAAGGTTTGAGAGTCTCAACCCCTTGTGAGTTGTTCAAAGGTCTAATAGAAAGCCAATTATCAAACTAGAAGTTGTTTATCTTTGATGCTAAAGATGGTTTAACCTTTAAACTCCAAATGCTCCTATTCTTGATGTAGATATCATTAATCTATTTGCACCATAATGCTTATTTATTAGTCATAAGCCTCTATAGTCTTTTAGAAAGCATAACAACATTCATCACTTTAAGAGAAATAATACCAAGGCCTCTTTTGTCCTTTGGTGAACATACATCCTTCCATTGCATTCTAACTCTTTTAAAAGATCCATCATTTCTCATCTCTGTTGCACATCTTTTCAATGGATTTGATGACCTTAGTGGGAAAAGGAATATGAGCAGCCTAAAACACATTAATTGAGTAAAAAACAAAAGAAATAAGCTGAGCTTTGCTAGCAATAGAAAGAGTTCTATAACCCTAGTTAGAAATTCTGCTATTGACTTTGTCAACAAGGAGGATGAAGTCCCTTGAGGAGAGATTAGAAGTTGAGATAGGAATGCTATGGTAAAGCAAGGGGAGGGTCTGCAATTTGAAACCAATAATTGCCTTCACACTTTGCTCTTATCTCATGGCATTTCTAAAAAGATAGAACCGCTTTTAAATCAATCGATTTATAATCCAGAATGCTTGTTGAATACTTTTAAAGATTTTGACACATGTTATGGAGACTAACATAATGCTAAATAGAGCATGTGTAATGAGGATTAGGCACATATTAAAATACTAGTTAGATCACATACCTTCTTAGATAATTTAAGATATGGTCTTTCTTTCTCTTTTTCTATATTACCCATTTTTATAGTTATATAAAGGGTCAAACTTTAATATTTAGACATGTATATTTATTGGCTCTTAAGACATTTGAGAAATGATAATGATAATGATTTTTTAGAATTTTTGAGTGAGTCTTTGTATGGATATTTTAGAAGATATAATTACTTTATACGTATAAGAGTTTATAGAGTTTGAAGACACTTTGATGAATTTAAACTTTAAGTTGGTTATACCCTCTAAACTTTGTTAGATTGAAATTTATGTTAATAAATTATATCTATTTTGAATTGAATGTCTTCAATATTAATTTCATCAAATTAAATGATATAGTTAATCATTTTTATAAAACAAAGTTTTGATTGTTTTTGAAGTTTAATTTTTTAATTAACTTCGTAATGATAAATTAACATGACGTTATTTATATAAAAATGATTTCTATTAATATACATTCTTTAACTCGTAAAAAAATGACAGGATATATCGCATTATAAAAATAAAAGATGGTCAATGTTTAGCTATTTTTAATGACAAATAAGTTTACATCTAATTAATAGTACTAATAATAAAATTATTTTTTTACGTTAAAGATTGTTACTTGTAAAATTTATGATAACAAGAAATGACATAATATCTTTTCATTAATTAAGGAATAACATCATACTTTTTGTTAATGAAAAAATTTTCATTAAAATCTTTTTTTCTTATGGTGAGTTGCTCTTAAATAGGTGAAATTGATCTGTAATTTTGTCTTTTTTTTTCAATTTCCTTCGTTCCCATTTTAAAATATTAAAATATATTGCCCTTAACATCCTTCTTTTTCTATTTGAACTTTCCCTTATATCTATGTTAGTTATAGTATATTACTTGACTTTATTTGTCAATAACTGGTTATATTACTTTTTAAATATTTTTATCATATTTCACTAATAATTAGATTCTAAACATTATTACACTCAAATGAATCAATTTGTAACTCCAAATATAAATGAATCCTTATTTTGAATGTCTAAATAAACTCAAGTAGGTAAATATAAAAACTCATTAACCTGATTTACGAAAATTCTATATTTATAGATTATTAAATATTTTTTCATTTAATACAAGTTTTGAGTCTTCTTCGTCTTCCAATTGAAACTTTTAACATTTAATTTTATTTATAATTACTCCTATTACCGACAAAACGTCTTTGATATATTTAAAAGCTGCGAGGCCCATTGCTAATTCAACAATTCTTCCAACTCGCTCCCATCTTTTTGATACCTTCAAATTAACACTAACCAAATCGTTTAACTTAATTGGTAAACAAGTTTTAAATAAGCTAAATATTAATTTGTATAATATATCAGGTTTACTAATTTATTAAAATTAGTTAGTTAGTTAATTGTATATATATATATATGAGAGATTGATGTACCATATTTTTGTTTTTATTATTAAAAAATTATGAATTTATAAATTCAGGAGAATGAATTGCCAACTGGAAACAAAAAGATACTGAAATTGAACTCTTAGGAGGCATATTACACATGCGTGTTACATGAACTCAGAAACGGAAATGTTTTTGTTTTCCTAATAGATACAATATTAGAAAGCAAGAACATAAATACATTGGGAGCTCCTTGTGGTCATGGATTCTTATCTTATGGTAAAAGCTAGAGAAGAACGTCCCTGTCTGGAAATCTGCAATTAAGACCGGTTACCGAACACTTACATAGTAGCGAAATATTAGAGAACAAAGAACACTTAAAATACAAAAACCATGCAAAAATGCCTTACCACGTACATTGGATCTCAATTGACCACTCTCCGGTCACCTGTCTCCTTTATGATTGCTGGAATACAACTGGAGCTCCTTGCTAGACTGCCCTTCCTTTGAGCATCTCTATCCCTTGGACTCGTGGACTTTTCTCTAATAACTGAGCTTTTCTTTAAGATCTCTCGCATGGTCTCCGCCTGGCACAGCACCGGATATGCCCTACCAACTTTGTTAAACCTTAAACAAGCACTTATGTGATCGTTCAGGGCTTCCTCTCTCTTGCCTCCATTTTTCTCCATTTCTCGGTTGACAGCCTCTGCACATAGCCCGCAAACGAATTTCCCCGAGAACTTGTCACGCACTCGCTTTATGTACTCACAAGTGCACTCTTCAGACATGCCACAGCACTCGCACTTTGCATTCTCCACCTCTGCTATGGAAGCAAGGTCTGTGTCCGTCGGTTCCTTGCTTAGCTCCGATGAGATGTCGGAGATGGTTCGTTGTAAACTTTCCATTGAAAGTCTGTGAGGTATGTGAACCTTTTCGCTATTCTTTGGGTACGAGGCAACGAGTGGTTCTCTGCCTTGCGCCATAGGAATTGCAGTGAAGATTAACAAACAAAATGGTGCAATTAACGTATTGAAAGATAGGAGAGTAATTAACATTCAATAAAGAAGATGAAGTGACAGAGAAGTTGAGTACTAATGGGAGAAAGCTGAAACTTGTGAAAAAGGAAAAGGATCATATGAAGATGTATTTGATAACTGAACTACCTAGAGCTACAATATTCATGAAGAGGATTTCTTCGATGTTATAATCACGAGAAAAAAGTGCTCCAAAAAATAGATATAATTATATGAGGCCCGAGAAATTTTAATATTTGCCTTAGTGCATAAGTTGTTGAAGTGAATTAATTTTGATTTTAATTTTTAAAGTCTAAATAGAATTTAAAGTTTGGATAAACTATTTCATACTTATGAAATAATGTATTTTTAATGTTTAGTTTTGCTAAGATTAAGTTTTTTGTATCTTTAGTATTTTTGTAATTTATTGATGTGCATAATAAGCTTTATGACTTGGTTCTTATGTATGATCATTTGATACCCTTGTAATATATCAAATTCAATGATGTAATTACAAAGAATCATGCATGTTTCATAGTTGATTGTAAAAATCTTTAGTTTTTGAGTGTTCATTCTTTATATATTTTGTTTGTTGTTATTGATATTTATTATAAGATGATATTCATTAACTAATACAACAAAAATCTATTTCATAGGTCTATAAGTTTAATATTTGTAAGGGCTAAGTTAGTTGTTATTTAGAACTTTTATTACATATTTTATATGAAACTATATGACATTCTCTTATGTTTGATTCATTATTGTGAAGGTGATGATTTTGAGGATCAACCATAGATTTGAAAATAGCTTTTTCCATAAAATTTCAATTGAGGTGATTCTAGATGCATTGGAAAGCTAACTCAAAGATCTACAACTCTATAGAAGAGTTAGAACAAAACTGGTGTCAAATGTAAAGCATATCTAGCTAGATTCACGAAAAATTATATTTGAAAACTTTCAGAACAAGATTGACACCAAGTTTAAAATGTAATAGGCATTGATTCTTGTAATAGACACTTTAAGGATATAAGAAATTATAAGTTTAATTACCTTAAAACTCTTTTATGTAACCTTATCGTATAAATACTTTCATTAGTGTCATTCTAAGAGACTTTAGAGGATTGTGACAACCTCATTGTCACTAAGCTTTTTGTTTTAGGGTTTCTATGCATCAAGGAAGGTTTAGAACGTGATTAAGAGGGTTTAGTTAAAGCTCTCTTTCTCTTCTTTACTTTATTTTAAAATTTTTTATTATAATTCTATTTTCATCATGTTTAATAGTTAAAACCCTGTATAGGTTTAGGATTTAGTTTTTGATAGATCTTTTAATTATCAATACATTATTTGATTATCATTTTGGTTGAATTTATCTCTTTATTTTTAATCTTAAATTTATGCCTAGTCACCATATATTTAATTCTAAGAATTGTATAAAGGGTCGATAGGTGAAGTATAATCAATGCATTAGGAGAATAAATGTTTGACGCTAGAGAATGATATTATCCTATACTTTAGTGATAACCAAATAGATTAACTATGCTTAATGCAATTAGTTAGGTTAAATTGCACATCAAGAGGTGGTAGTTATCTTATTAAATACACTAATGTTCCTCGATGGAGGGTATAGATACGTTAGGTTAATTATTATTTTAACCTATATAATCAAGTATGTTTGATAATTAAAATATTGCATATGTAATCTCTGAAGAACTAACATTTATCTTCCTAATTTTCTTGCATTAGTTCAATTGTCTTGTCTTCATTACTTTAGAAAGTTTATTATATCCCTAAATCTTGTTTTTTTAAAGCCAAAATAAGCACTAAACAAGTTTTTGTTTGGCTAAGATTAATATACATAGTAATCTGCTTCCCTATAGGATCAATATTCTAGATTACTCCATTTTTATTGACTGACTACAATAGACACTTGTATGCTTATAGATTTAGTTGATAAATTTTTTGACTCCATTGTCGAGAAACTACTAAATTTAAAATTTATTAATCCTTGTTTCTATTTTATTTAATTTTTCTTATATTTTTATAATTTAGATCTCTTATATGTTGCATAGAATTTCCATTATAATAATGAAAATTTGAATCTAGCATCATAAATTCCTAATATTTAGGACCAGATTAAGATGTTAATGTTATGAGGAGGCATGTTTTCATTGTGGCATTTATAGACATCCTTCCCATAAATGCATAAATGTAGAGAAGGCCTCTTGTTACTATAAAGATACTAGCTATATGGTTATCTATAGGATGAAGTAAGCATTCAAATATCTTTTAGGAAGAGTAAGGAATTGGAGTAGGTAGCATATAGGAATAATTTGGTGCCTCAATTTCAACTTTAGAAACTATAACATGGTAATAAGATGGAAGAGAATGATCCTGCATTTTATATCTTTCCTAAAACAGAGTGGATGGATTGGAAAATTTTAATTCTATCGTAGACTTACCAAAAAAGATGGGGCAATCTAATTATGAATCCATTCACAATTTAGAGATTCAAATCAAATAACTAATTGAGATAGATGGTGAAAGGGGTCAAAAAGAACATTATAGTCATACAGAGATGAAACTAAGAGATCAAGTATTAGCCATAACATTTAAGAGTTGAAAAATTTTGATGCTAAAGATGCTAAAGAGGAGGATGGGCAAAAGGTTAGACAAGCATGAGGAAGTGGGAGAGGAAATAATGAACTAAAGCAATCCAACACCAGTACCAGTCTAACTACAACTAGTTTGATTATAGTTTTAAATGTAAAGTAGATTTGGACATAAGCAAATTAGGACTTTCCTTTTCTATAATAATTGCGATTTATGGTTTAGAGTAATATAAACCTTGAACCATGGTGAAACTAATTCCATAACTAAACAAGTTTAAAATAGAGGAGAGGATGTTGGATTTATTCTTTTATAGATGTTGAAGAATGTAGAATGCTCAAAAGATCTTCTTTTCAACAAGAAGAAATTCGAGGAGTTATTGGTTACTAAATTAAGTGAAGAGGACTTATATATCTTAGAGGTAGAAAAAGGGGATTGGAACACTTGAATCCTTATAAAACATGAGGAATCTAAAGAGTTTTAGATCTTGAAGAAGAGTGGATACGAGCCTCTAATTATAGGCTCAGAATAAAAGATGTGACTAGGAAGTTCAGTTGTAAGACTTACAAAGAAGCGTTTATTAGGAGGCAACTCAATATACTAACTCTAATTTCTTTTATTTTCTTAGTTTTTGATTCTTAATAATTTGAATTTTAATTTCTTTTATAGATAGTTTTATTATGAATTTTTAATTCTACTTCACCAACTTAACATAGATAAAAAGGAGAATTATCTACCTTCCTTGTCTTTTATGAGTTTTTATGATATTATTTTTTTGAAGTTGAGAAAAAATTTCATTTTTAAGTATAATGAAAATCTAGGATTTTTCTTAAAATTTGTGCATTAACTAAATTTTTTAGCTTTATGTTTTTTGTGTTTTTTAGATTAACATTTGTAGTTTTTTCTAATATTATGTTTAGGTTCTCATTAGTTACTTTACGTTAATGACATAAGTGCATATATGATTAGATGTTAAGAAGGGTTGCTGATCGTGGTTTTTTGATGTGTGTAAGTTTTAATTAATTAACCTCGATAATCCATAAGCGCGTAAGTTATTCACATAATACCTAAGGTGTTGATCCCATGAGGAGGGATAATTTAATCCTAAAATGTAAGGCCAAAATAAACCGCAAAAATTCAAATGTAACGAAAAAACAATAATGCAATTCAATTAAGCAAATCAATTCAAGAATCAATCACAAAAAATATTAACAAATTAACAATTGCAATGCACACTCAAGAATCAACCTAAGGAACTACCAATTGAGAGAAAGGAAATTTTACCTATCCTTAACGCTAATCTAATTGATTATGAATTACTAGAATATTGGTTCTAGACGATCCTAGGGTTGATTACTCTCCCTTGATAACCATTAACCCGAATTTATAAACCCTAGTCAGATTATAGAAGTTGTAATTTCTCAGTTAACAACTTAGACAAAACCCTAATTAGATCTGAAGTTGTCTAATAAACTATTGGAAACTATTGTAAGATCTCTCTTCGCACAATTTACCGATTTGATTTAATTCTTGTTCTATTAAATTGCCTAATTCTTGTTAGCCAAATTTAATTATTTTTACTCAATTCACCCTCCCATTTTATCACCGAATTATGCAATTGTAGAACTTAAATCACAATAAATCCAGTAAAACATAAACAATCAAATTTCATTAAATCAAAGATAAAACTCCGAAGGTGAGTTTAGAAGCAACATCAACATCCCAAAAATCCTATCACCAACTACTATTCCAATTCTATACAATAATAAAATTGAAAATAACAAGAAATACAAAATTGAATAGACGACGAGAGGCAGCGACGTCGGGAAACTCTTGATCCAAGAAGTAGGTCGAGCAGGCTTCTTCTACACTTCTCTCTTCTTTCTTCTCTTCCTCTATCTCGTGATAATTCGCTCTAGGGTTTCTCTCAAAAGTGGCTGATGCAAAAGCTCCCTCCTCTCCTTTTTCTTGTTCTTTAAATACCTTTTGTGTTTTAAGCAGCCTTAGGGTTTTTTTAGGGTCGAAAAGGTCCAAAAATCCCTCAAAACTTGACATTTTTTAGTATCTGCACCTTTGCCGGATGTAGGTCACGATCGTGGCCTTGCATGCCATGATCCTGGGCTAATCAAAGCCTTCTGGGCTTGCCATGATCGTGGGCCAACTCCAGTGCTTCTGTCATGATCGTGGCCTAATGTGCCACGATCGTAGGCCATTGTTTCAGCCCGAATGTCTCAGAAACTTCTCTATTATTCGATGTTGACCCTAAAATACTAACAAAAACATCAAGGAACCTCAAAAAGATAATATTTAAGCTCAAAAGCTTATACTAACCCATAAAAAACTTAAAACACAGATAATTAACAAATTAACACAATTCTAACCTAAACACATACCAAATGATTGACTTAACGGCTAAACACATATCAAACTATGCCCTAAAATACGATGCAATTCACACTTATCAGTTGTTAAAGGTTAAGTGCAAAATATGATTAAAAGATTGGAATGCAAACTTGATTTTGTGAATGCTAGCAAACCAAATTTGTTGAGAAAAGATGCTTACATTTGACTTAAGTATCTCGTCAGTTATTGTATACAAGGAAATAAGCACGAGGAGATGGTGATATGTATAAAGTGGCAAAGAAAAATGAAATTCAAGCGAATTGAAAAAAAAGAAAGAATAAAAAATATAATTATTTAATAAAAATGTAACTAATGTGTAAAGTAGTGTTAAGAAATAACAAGTACAAAAAAAATGCCGAAAACCAATTGGTATAGATTCTTATACTTGGAAAGGAATTAAGGAAGAGGAGGATTTTGCATGATAAGAGGAGTTGGTGGAGATTTTAGATTATTTAGATGATTTACTTGCTATACTAATTGTAAATTTCTTTGTCTTTTTCATCTTTATTTTTTTTTACCCTTCCTTTTTTTTACTCACTTATTCTTTTGATCCTATTACAACTTTATTCAAAGTCTTTTTAATTACTGATTATGCAAATATATTTCAATAGTAGAGATTAGATGATTTTCAAACCTATAGTAAGTTATAATAAAAAATGATGAGTGTACCTTACCCAAATTTCAAACACTTGCATGAATGAGTGATTCCTTATGAGAAAATTGTCAAATTAAAGTATTTGAACTTGATGAAGGATGTAGAATAGTATTTGTGTTATTTTATTTGTATGGTTATTTATTTGAGAAATATTATTTGTTTTAAGTTATGCAATTCAATTGAGACTTAGGTTTGTATATCTTATGTTGTTAACATGAGGCTAAGTTATGAGTTTAGATTGAAGCTTTTGTGTATCATTATAGTAAATCCTTAGGAAATTGTAACTCTTCCACTAAGGACAACTTGAGGTTTAAAGGCTTGTGACATATGGTAAATGCCTCTATACACCTACCAAATTAGAATAAACTCTTGTGTTAGTTATGAGCATTTAATTGGTTAAAGATACTTGTTATTTGCTTGAGGACAGGTAATGAGTTAAGTATGGGAAAACTTGATAGATTCATATTTTGCATATTTATAGGGGCTAAGTTAGTTATGAATTATATGATGTTATCTTATGTTTAGTTTATTATTTTTAGGTGATGATTTTAAATAGTAATCGTAGATTTTAAGCATAACTTTATTTAGGTCAAGTTGGAAAAGGCCTTTTTTAATTGTTTATAATATAATTGTGATATAAATGCCAATTTTTGACTAAGGAAAAAAGGAAAGAGGATCTTAGATTTAGAATACTATGACATACAAATAAGAAAAAAAAAATACAGATCATGTCAAGAAACCTTAATAAATGCTATTTCTTTTAATGGGACTGGAGAATTATTTTAAAAAAAAGACATAGGCTTTCAAGTTACTATTAATCACAACATTTTCCCAAGCCATTAGCAGCTAAATGCCAAGATGATTTACGGAGCAGTCTGGCATATGCTTAAGGACATATCATCCATACTTGTTAGTAACGAGTTACTGAGTAATCTGGGATTTCTCCTTTCGGTTCCTGAAACAGAAGCGTGCATGAATCCTAAAAGAATAAAGAATCACGAGAAAGTTAAGAGGTACATGTGAATTAATTAAAGTGAAAAAAAAAAAAACCAAGAGAGCTTGTAGTGGTACCCAAAGGATAAAAAGTGTGCTTCAAAAGTTTCCAATTTCACGAGTTTCTTGAAGGAAAGAAGAAAAAAGGAAGCCCTTTCTTGCGCTTTCGTTTCGGCATTACTAGAAAAGGATTGTCATTTTACGTGGAAGCAGCTTAAGGCGGAAAGGAATAGCACTTACACTGTTTAGGATAAGATATCATGATTCATAGCCTGTTATGAGCATGTAGTTGGAAGAAATGCAGTTCTGATCAGAAAAGTTTGCTGCAGTGTTTATTTTTTGCTTTATCTGCTCCTTTTTCTTTTTACAATCTTTTACGGTGAATAGTGATATGTTTAATGTGATCTGACAAGTGGTTTTCACGAACAACACCAGCAAGAGCCCACAATCCTCCCGTTTGCCATTTAGGTTAAAGAAGCTTTCATATTGGTTCATTACTGCAATAGACATGATGTTGATTGTCCACTTTCATCCTCATCCTTACACACTAATTGAACACCAATAGCAAAGTATAATAAGGAAGTATTTGATATGTGTGCCTCCACCGGGTATAATCCATGTAAAATTTAAGCATCTCAAAAGCATTAACCAAAAGATGACCAGATGCCCGTGAGCTAACCTGTGGCGGAGTTACTTTCTACCAGAGTGATGGAAGAAAGAAAAGAAGTGCTTATTCGAAAGTGCAATCTAAAACATGAAAAAAGTTCTGGACTTATTTTATCAATAAAAAATATATCATATTCCAAAATAAAATATTGCTAATTTCAAGTATACTAATGAAAGAGATGACATTAAAATAAATGTAAACAAACATACAAGTACGCCAACAATAAATAAGAGATCTGAATGGAATGATTATTTGGCCTCAAAATTGCGAAATAACCATACAACTAGCTCTAATTAAAATAGTTTTAACATAAGAAATATGTCAAATGCATAGATATAGAAAATAAGAAAGAATAAACTTGATAGAAATGAATGCAATTCCTAAATATGATTTTCTCATCATTGGACTTTTTTTTGGGAAAAATAAGTGATAGATTGAATTAGCTTGTTAAAAAAAACCAAATACATGGTTATTGTAATAAAAGGCTAGCCTCCTACAAAAAAACTCGTAGTAGCAAGGCTCGAAGAGTTACAATCCATAAGCAGCTTTACAAAGAGAGTTTGGATCTTATTTCTCGAGATAGGTCAGTTACAAAATCACGAGCTAGGGTTGCTGGTCTAAGCTTAAGGATGAATTTGGTTATGCTGAAATGGTTTATGGCCTGTAGAGTTTAAAAAATTTGTTCATATTTCTTTCCATTCATACAAGATATGCACACATTCCAAAGGCACTTATGCTAGGTTAATCTATACCGGGGTAAGTGAGGTTCAACAGGAGAAGGAGATAGTTCCACAAAGGAGAATAAGAAAGAACTCTTTAAAAATAAGTAGGGATGACAAATGTGGTCCGGCCTAGCCCAACCTAGCCTGACTTTGGCCCAGGTTGACCGAGCCACAGGCGAGATAGCCTGGCTATATCGGGTTAAGGGCTAGGCCAGGCCGGGAAGGTAGAAAACAATGTCGTTTTTCTATTTTAAAAAATATTAAAGTTAGGCTGGCTTGACTGGGTTTCTATTTCTAAAAAATATTAAAGTTGGGCTGGCTTGACTGGGGGTCGAGCCACAAGTTGATTAGGCCTTTGCCATCTTTAAAAATAAGTGCTCATGTGTCTCCTACTCACAACCCTAGAATATATATAGAATGTTATTTAATGGAAACTAAAACATGTCACTAGTTCCAAATCTCGAGGACCCTCCTAACCAAAATATAAAAGAGTGGGATGGGGTAGTGTAAGAGTCCTATATGAGACTATAAGTTTGCATTATTAGAAGAGATCCCATTAGTAGCTTCCTCTAGGAGGCATTGGAGAACTACATTAAACTATTTTGTGTCCATTGCACGCAATTAGGAGAGGATGGATCTAGGGTGTAGCTTGGAAGCAATTGAATTATATTTTGAAATCCTCAATGGAACGGAATGGACAGTGCTAGGAGTTATTCACCAAGATGTTTATAACCTTAGTATTTATAGGTACAGTTGCTTTAAGCATGTTAACCTTTCTAAGCTAGTGCAAAGGTCCTACCCTATGCTAGTTATCAAACTAGAAGCTAGTATCTTTACCATTACCTATTTTGCTTTTAATATGGTTTTGCATGAATCTTTTAGTGAACATGATTTATTGAAAGGTGTAGGAGTTAGTAGGTTTGATATCCATTGATCAGATGCTTTTACCTTTTAGGTGGTATACGTGGATCCACTTCACCCACAAGTTTTTATAAAAATTTTCCATGATCTTATAGCTATAAGAACCTTAAACATTCTTCTTATTGAACTTAATTTAAGACTACCATTTTGCTTACGAAGACAAAGGGTGCTCTACTTCACACTAGGGATTTTTTAATTTCTAATACTTCGATTCCATATAAAATCCCTTATATGCTTGTCAAATTTCTTCATGACACCCTTAGTTAGTGCTAGGTGAGAACACAAATACATATATAGATTATTGAGTACAGATAGTGCAAGTTAGAGCCTTCCACTATAGAAAAATGATTTGCTACACCAAAATTATAGTCTTCTTTTAATGGAACTAATAAGTGGAGAGAAGTATATAGTATTTAACTTCTTAGCTTAAATGGGAACCCTAAAGTATCTAAAAGGAAGTTATTTAAGCTTTAATCATTGGGAGAAGGAGCATAACTAAGCATTATTGTAAGAGGGAGTTGAAAAGTAAGTAAAACTCTTGCTTAGATTGAATCTTAAACCTAATAGCCCTTTAAATGTTTCCAAAGACTTCATCAGGAGGTTGATTGGGCCATGTTCAACTTCATATAGTCACAAAAGATCATCTGTAAAGGCAAGATGGGTAATTTAGAAATTATCACATCTGTAATGGAACTTGAACATTGGAGCTTTTACTATATTATTGCTGATTATCCTTTTTAGCATCTCATTGCTATTGCAAACATCTATGAAGACAAGGGATCACCTTGTTTGAAGCCTTGAGCTACTTTAAAGAGGTTTAAGGGGTCTCCATTAACTAGGATTGAATAGGAAACTGATGAGATGCATGCTTGAATCTAGCTTATAAACTTATTAGGGTATCTAATCACTTATAAGAACTTAAGAAAAATTCCCAATTGAGTGAATCAAATTCTTTAGTGGGTTTTTTATTGTTTTGTTGGATTTATAACCTCTAAATAGTTTCTAAGCAAGACTAATATTATCTCTAACGTTCCTTCACTTTATAAAGGCCCCTTAGCATATATTAATGAAGTAAGGAACAATCTTTACCAATTTTTTAGCTATAATATTAGAAATCAACTTATAAAGCACATTATAACAAGAAATAGGCCTATACTCATTAAAAGAGATGGATTGGGTACTTTAGGGATAAGGAAAAAAAAGTTTTGTTAAGTAATAAAAGAATCTTATCAATTTCATTCCAGGACTATAGTAGTCACCATTTTGCTATTAGCTCCCAAGTTAACTTAAAAAATATTACATTAAAGCCATTAGGTCTACGGGATTCATTAGGATGGAAACAAAAGAGGGTTGACTTGATATCATTTGGAGTAACCTGCTTGATCTGTGTAGAATTTTGTTAAGGGTTAAGTGTATATTTAATAGAAATATTTAGTTTATTAGACATATTACTAGGGCTAAAGGAACTTCCTAAAATATTCTAGAGTGAGCTTGAGATAATTCCTTAAGTTTGTTTTGATCAATCACAATATTTCCATTAAGATCCCCTCATGATACAATCCTCTTGTTATTCCTTTTTCCTTGAATAGAGTTGTGAAAGAATTTGGAGTTTTTATCCCCTTCTTATAGCCATAGTATCCTTGCTTTTTGCCTTAGCTGAAAGTATTATGACTTTTAAAACTGAATGATACTTCGTCAATGCTTTAACTTTACTAGCTTAAATTATAAGATCATAAAGATGCATGTAAAGGACTTCTTGGACACTATTAAGGATATCAAAAGCCTCTCTTTTATCTAGTGGTAGAGGGTCTAAGCTAGTTTTAAAAATTTGTTTATAGTCAAATCTGATGGTCTTTAGCATTTGAACATATTTATAAGAATGGGATACTAAGTAATCAATATTCATTTTCATTCTAACCAATTACCTAAGTTGAGGATGAAGCAATAGAGACTTAAAGAATCTAAAGGGAGCTTCCTTTTTCCATTCCCATAATTAATCTATATTTTTAAATGGGGATTGATTTGAGAAAAAATGATTCCAAAGTGAGCTTGAATAAGTGCTAGGGAGATAATCTAATAGGATCTAGTAACAAAAACTTTATCTAGTTTCTTATGTATGAAAATGTTTTCACTTTTTCTATTGCTCTAAGTATAGTGAACTACAGTGTATCTGAAATTCATAAGGCCTAGCCCAGAGGTTAACTTTAATAGCTCATGAAATCTTGCTTGTACCTTTTCATATTACTTTGAGATTCCAAGGAAGAAAGTGTACAATTATAGTCCCTTAAGAGTATTCAAGGGGTTTTAATGCTTACTCTAAGTCTTATCAAATTGCTCTATAAATTGGTTCTTTGGAATTCACAAATAGCTTTATACACCACATTTATGGATATTAGGGATTAGATTGTTTCTGTACTACCTCACAGTGAATGAATTGATCTAAGAAACAATAACTTTCTAGTTAGAGAATTCGTGGACCACAAGATACAATCACTCCTCCATTAGGATGATTTGCATGATTACTAAGGGAAGTTTATTCTAATAACTTTCTAGTTAGAGAATTTGTGGAGCACAAGATACAATCACTCCTCCATTAGGATGGTTTGCATGATTACTAAGGAAAGTTTATTCCTTCTGTAAGAACCAAAGGCCATTCTTATAGTGAGCCTCATTTATTTTTCTCTCTATAAGGCAAACAAAACATGGCTTCTTAAGATTTAGAAGGTCTTTAAAAGCCATATGCTTATTAGGATAGTTTAAACCCCTTATATTATAAATAAAAAACGTCATCATCATTGGTTGTTTTTGTCCCTATTCTTTCTAGTCTTATAACTAATAAAAATAGGGTCTAATCCACATATTTTGTGTTGAACATTTCACCTGGAGGAATTGAAAGGATAGCATTAGGAGTTATTACATTTCCCTCCAAAATTGTTATACCTTCCCCTTTTGTGTGACTTATTTATGCTTTTACCTCTTTTCCCTTATATTTTATATTAATATTCTTAGTATTCTCCCTTTTATTGGGGACCTTATGATGCTTTTCTTTTCCTCCTATCACCTGGGGACTTTCAAGAACTTCATATAATGGATTCGATTTGTAAGTGTTGAGATTATCCCTAACCTAATTCAAGTTATTCTTGCATCTGATTTGTGCTCCTTTTCAAGTTGATTATTATCTTCTTAAGGAGATGACTCCTAGTCTCCATACCTTTTTCAATCCCATTTTTAAATGCTTTTAGGGATAAGACAACTTAACTAAGTCTTCTACTAGCTTACCCTTTCCATTGTATCTCAAACTCGAAAGGAATCAAAGAGACTTCTTTCTAGTTCAACATCAATACAATCTCTCATAAGGCTAATTATCCTTACATTAGCTATGGTATCATCTAGGGCTATAAAGACCCCTAATGAGCTTGTAAGGTAGCTTAGTCCTTCCAAGGATCAGTACTTTAGAGGTATACGATGAACATTAACCTATAGAGGGATTGCTTTCAAGTTGATTTTATCTAATGTCAAACTAGGTTCCCATATTTTAAGGAGTAGGGGTGTGCTTTAGATATGACCACTACTAAGGTCTATGACTTGCTATGCCATATTTTTCAAGCTAAACCTAAAGATTCAAGTTTATTTTCACTGACTAGAGAATTAATCAGATGAAGCTTTTTCCAATTTTCTTTTGCCCACTGGTTTACTAGGAAAAAGGTAAGCCTTTTATCCAAGAACAAACCTACTAGGGCTCCCTTTTACTTCTAAGATCCCTATTATAGTACTTGAGGTGGAGGAACAACTGGGGCTCTACCCATAGCTATAAGGATATATCTCAGTTTTCTTAGAGAATCTTGGTCACCAACTACCTTATTCCTTGCAAGCTTTTCAAATGGAGACTCACCTAAGTTAGTGTCTAGAATCATTGCTGGGCTTTAGTTAGAGTTCAAGGGAGGAGGAAATGAAGGTTTAGGTTTTTAAACAAGAGGATATGAAAGGGAAAGTGAGGAGTTTTACACTTGCTTACTGACATTTTACCGTTAATAGTAAAATATCATGATTTAAGTCAATTTAAAAAACTAAAAGCTAAATCAAGTTAAGAGGATATAAATATCCAAGAAATAAAGCTATTATGGTTAAAGCTGAGAAATTTAGGTAAAATATTTATGTTATTTCTTTATTTTACTATTGGAAAATTGTGCGATTTAAGCTTAACTTTTCTATTTTTTTTAAATTGGCTAAAAAATGTGTTTACTTAATCTTTAAAAATGTAAATACCTTTTTTGGAGTGTTTGAAAGAACTAAGAAGCACTTTTAGAATTCTTTTTCGAAATTGAAGAATTAAATTAATTTATAAAAGGAATAATCAAGTTCTACAAGGGTTCCTTGACAAAAGAACCTTGAGTTTTTTGTACAACACAAGATTACAATAAATGAAGAAATGTGATAGTTCCTCTAAGCTAGGAATAGTTCTAACCATGCTGTAGCTAAGGTGAAATAGAGTGAACAAAACTTTTTAAGGAAAGAAGGTGGAATTGGTATAATTCTAATTAGAACTATAAATAAATTTCTTGTGATTAAAAGAATTTGGAGAATTTTTAAGACAATTCTTAAGTGTAAAGTGGTTACAAACATATTACTTAAACAATGAAAATCTCCAGTTCATTCAACCGAAGTACAACTCCTCTCAGACTATAGAAAATAGTCTTAAGTTGAGGGAGAGAGCTAGGCATAAGTTCAACATATAGGTAATGGCATATCATTCTTATGGGATGATCATTAATTATGTTTAGGCATTAAGTAGAGTTATTGAATTGAATTAAATAGGGAACTTTATCCTTAATATTGCTTTACTGGAGTAAGTTTTTTATAATGCTTTATTACATTTGGAATAGCTATTAAAAAATAGAGCCATTAAACATATTCTTACCTTCATTATCATTCTAGATTAGGAGGATTTTATGAGATGGAATAAACATTCATCTAGTATATTTCCTAATTCTTCTTATAAGGATCTAATAAGGAATTTGACTTTAAGGAGAAGCTAAATAACATAGTATAGTTGAAGCAAGCTAATCCTTAAGCTTCCTTTTTTTTATAAAGAATTTTAATGTGTTAAGCCTTAAAGGCATATCAAAAAGTTTCCAAAATGTATATCAAATATTGCTTAATGCTAGTGACAATTAAGACATACAAAAGTTTAATTGAAGAGTTTTAACCAAGAATTAAAAGAGTATTCCAATAGGTGAGGAGGTATTGTTGGTGAGGAAATTTCTGTTTTTACAAGGCCATCTATAATCTTATTTTTTGTATAAATTGCTCATAAAACTGCTCCATTTGAGTACTTTTATCTTGAAAAATTCTAAGAATTCACTCCTCCCATGTGGCCATGACAGTTGTTAATAAAACTATCCAAAAGCATCTCCTACTCGTGCTATTTCTGTAGTTCAAATGCCAAATCTTCCTGCAATCCAAACCAGCAACTAAGATGCATATGCTAAGTAACTCCACCTAGATATCTTTAATGTAATGGCATTTGAAGAATACATTCTTTGATGTTTCCTGAACAACTTTACATAGAGAACACTAGTTGGTAAGGTATATTATTTTCCAATTCTATCAATTTTCCTCAATTTGCCTTTTATAGTAATCCATAAAATAAACGCTACATAAGGAAAACCGGAGAACTTACCATCATAAGAGTGTTTCCAAATGTAATTATCAATTTCAACATTATAGTGAGTCTTATATATCTCACTAGGAAATGAAGACGGTAAAGATTTATTTTGAAATTTACCTTTGTCTTGAATGGCTGTGGCAACTGAAGCATTCAAGGGAATTGAAGATTTTAGGAAGTTAATTTCATTAAACTTGATCAAAGGTCCCACAAAGAGCTGATTATCATACCAAAATCTAACTGATTTCCCATTTCCAATTAGAATAATAAAGTAAGTCATGTTCCTCTCCCTTACCTTCAAGATGGCCTTTAGAGTAGTGAAGGGAAAATGGGTACAATCTATAGCCCATATTCTTTTGTTCTTGATGAAATAGTTATAGATCCATTTACACTATAGAGATTGCTTGTCTGCCATTAGCTTCCAGTGTCTTTTGGTTAACATGATTATTTTCATAGTTTTAATTGATCAAATTCCTAATCCACCTTGAATCCTAGGGGTACATACTTCTCTTTATTTCACCATGATCTTATAGCTCCTTGTGTTGATTCCAATCCCAAGAAAATTGTTGAACATGCTGTTAATGGGTTTCAAGATTACATTTGGAAATGCTAAATGGGCAGCCTAATAGTTATTGATGAAGTTGATAATAGAAATAATAAGATAGACTTTGTCAGCTCTTGATAGGCGCTTGGAAATCCATGCTGAAATTCTAGTTTGGACCTTTTCAAGTAGCTTTGCGTAGCCCCTCACTTTTAATTTGTATAGAGATATGGAAATGCCTAGGTATTTCATTGGGAACTCTTGAAGTTGAAAGCCAGTTAAGGTTGCGATCATATGTTGAAAATTAAGACCCTTTTTGAATAAAAATAGATTACTTTTGAAACAATTGACTTGCAATCCTGAAACCTTTTAGAAGATCTTTAGTTCTTTCATCAAAGTGGAAATAGAATTTGTATCAACCTTTAGTAATATCAGATCATCTGAAAAACAAATATTGGTTAGTTTAAATTTACCACACATTGAGTGATATTTGAATTGCTTTATCCTTGTGACCACACTTTCAATGATCATACAGAGAGATTGCATCATTAAGGCAAATATGTACGGAGATAATGGATCTCCTTGCCTGATTCATTTGTAACTTTGAAAAATTTTGGTAAGTTTCCCATTCACGAAGATGTCGTGTAAGGAAATCATCAAACATTGTTCAATGCAATGTATAAAAATTCTTAGAAAACCAAAGCATGTAATAGATTTGTAATAAGGCACTAATCAACGTTATCATGAGTGTTCCTATGGTCAATTTTGATACAATAATTGGGGCTATTTCTCCTTTTTGAGTAATTGGTAATAAGCTATTCAAGAATCAGAACGCTGTCACCAATTATCCTACCAGGTATATATACACCTTGATTATGACTAATGTGCTTATGAAGATTTCGTTTGAGTCTTTAAGCTAGGATTTTGGAGATGATCTTGTAAAAGGAATTAAAATAACTAATGGATCTGAAATTAGAGAAAGTGTTTATGTAACACCCCACTCCCGCCGAACCCGAACCCGATATCGATCGTGATACCCGAATCCGGGCCCCGCGAGGGTGGCG
>JAOQML010000008.1:21997964-22015300 GCA_027568935.1 Erythroxylum urbanii
TAAAATTTTGTGAATTTCATTTACTGGTTCTTATTCTTTTACTGTTATGTGATGCCATGTGGAGTTCGATAGTAATTACACGTAGTGCTCCGTTATCTTAGGTTATGTGTCGGAATGACCTACGGGCGTCCCGATGCGTATCCTAGGGTAATGGGGGGTTACAAAGCGTGATTTAAATGAAGCATGGGGTGTTGATAAATTAATTTTTGGAGTTAATTTGTTATGACAAGGTTAGTAGCATTTTATGACATGGGTAAATTGAAGGAATTAAAGTATTAATGTTGTAAGATTGTATAAGGGCATTTTTGGCAAGACATTTAAGGTTAAAACGCTATAAGGCTTAAATGAAGGGCAAAGTGGACTTTGCTCATTCATTTAGAGTTTTAGTAAAAGAAGTAAAAGAAGTCTTGCATTTTAGGGATGCAAAAATCGTGAGTGTGAGAAGAAGAGAAGAAGAGGAGAAAATCAAGCTAGGGTTGTGGAGGTCTTAAAGAGTTTGAAGAATTTGGAGCTTAAAACAAGTAAGTACCAACATTCTTCCTTTCTTGATTTGCTGAATTAACCATTCTTAATGATAGTTAGAATTGAAAATGAAGTTGAATGTGTGTAGGGAGTTGTTGATGAATGGTGTATGGAAATGCTTTAATCTTTTAAGGTTAATGATCAAAGATAGATTTTGATGTATTTGTGAATGATATTGCGTTGAAATGAGCTTGGAAATGAAGTAGAAGAGGTGGTTTAGGGTTAATATGGGTTATATTTGAAAGATGGGGAGTATATAAATGACGAATGTCAAAAAATGACTTCGGAATGAGTTTCTGGAGAAATTCGCCGCGGTGAACTTTTGTTTTCGCCGCGGCGAAATCCATTTTTCTGCACAGACATGTTTTGATATTTTGGGCATAACTTTTTGTGTAGTTGTCAAAATGAAGTGATTTTTGATTTGGAGTAAACTAGAGACATATGGATAAGATGTTTGTGAAAAATGAAGTTTAAATTCAGTATCTAAGGATGTAAAGTTTTGAAGGAAAATGGAACATAGAAATCTGTGTTAGTATTGGAACAAACCAAAATGTTTGGAGTATAACTTTCGGATTACTGAACCAAATTGAATAATTTTGTTGTCATTCGAAACTTAAGACAATGGAGGAAATTTTTCTTGAAGAAAGTATTAGCGAATTGCTTCTTTTACCTGATCATAACGATCATGGAAAAGTAGACCCGAAAGTCTAGGTTTGAAAGGATTATAGTTCAATTTTAGCTTCTTAATTTCTGAAGTCTTTTGAATTTCCTTTGAATGTTGCTTGAATGAGAACTTGGTTTGTTATAGGAAACCAAGTAAGACCGATCCAAGAGCAAGAGGAAAGACAGCATTGAACTTGGATTGTCAAGCGAGATTAGGTGGGTAATCTGTTTATAGTTATTGTGTGATTGAGCAAATTCTTGCCTATATGTTTGTATGTACAACTTGCTTGATAGTGAATTATATGATTATTGAAAATGCGTGTGATTTATGAATCTTGATCAAGTTATGCCATTGAAAAATTTCATGGCATTTTTGTTTGAACTACAAGATAGAAAAGTTTGAAAGTATGAGCATATGATCAAATGAATATGTGCTTTTGTTTGGACGAGAGTGGAACCATTCTGTTCGTCACGTGCACGTTGACAAGAGCCTTCTCTTGGCTGCCCGCTTGTGGCATATGAGCTCCAAAAAAGGAGTCATTCTGTTCATGATGTAAACTTCAGTTTCTCCATTCTGATTCCATGGAACCCTCGAGCGATTAGTTTGTGCATTGCATCTTTGAATTGTCAAGTTTGATGCATTTGAATGTTATGTGTTATGTATTAACTTGCTTAATTGAGTTCTTGAACTTTATTGGTCAATGATCAAATTGCAAGAATAGATTTGAGAATACTTGAATTGCTAAGTACATATACATATATGTGCTAGTTACCGATGGCTATAAATATATTAGCCACTGAGCTGTGTAGCTCAACCTATTATTTTCCCTCTTCAGATGCAGAACAAGACGACAGTTGATCCTTGTAAGGCATTGAAAACTCCACGATAGTTAGAGACTTTTGTACTAAGTTAGTGACTATTTTGGATAGCTTTACAGGCATATCAACATTGAGCATCATTTTTATTTTGTATTAAGCTTGATATGTATGATGTTTGTAAGTAAAGTTTGTTCAAACTTTTTAGGTTAGTAATGAAATGAAGATTTGAAGTTTCTTGTGTATGATTATGTTTAGATTGTGATTAAGTTTGGATGGTCAGATTTGAATGCATTTGTTTGTCTTGAATGTTTGAACTTTTGAGTTTGGATTTGGAATTCTAAGGGTTTTGCCGCAGCGAAGCCAGAGGTTTGTCGCGGTGAACCTTTTCGAAGGTGACTTTGCTGCGGCGAAGAATGACTTTTGCCGCGGCGAACTTTTCCCAAAGGGTCCATAGAGATAACTCAATGGGTTTGCCGCGACGAACTCTCCTTTACTGCCATGCTGAGATTTATTATGATTGCAATAGTTTACACCTTTCTCTCACACCACCCTCAGGCGACGGTCCCAAATGGTCACCATAGGTTTTATCTTGAGACCCGGGCCAAATGTATTTTAGTATCCGAATCGATAGTTGGGCTCCGAAAATGGGGTCCAACATACTATCTAATTGTTAGCAACATTTTAACTCCCATTTTGCATTTCTAAGGAAATTTTTTACTTTTTTCTTAAAAATGAATGTAGTTATTGCTAACCATTAAAAAATAGTTCTTGACACTATAATGTTTGGAATTTAAAGCTTTCCATCACCTTTTAATCCTAAGCATCAACATCTATACTTCTCAAATTCACTTAACCTTAACTTGTTACCTGATTAACCTCAAATATATTATGTAAATGAATTATAACTGGTTGGTTGATTTATAGCAACTTTGAATTCCTTTAGGATTATTCCTAGTGGATTAAGCTTTCTAAATTTAAAAACTAATAGGTTGCAAGGGATATTCCAACTTCTAAACATTAATAAACTAAGTCTTTCTACTCTATAAAATAATTCCTTATTAAGGATAACTTCCTCTATCAAGTCCTTATCCTGAATCAATTATCTTATTTATTAGGAATCAGGAACAATTCAAGGGGCCTAATGCATTCCAATTGTCATACCAAAATTATATCAAATTAGACTTAATCTCTCCTTAAGTTATACTTGAATTTGAGGGCATGAATCAATTTCTAAAATGCATCTTTTATAGGCTTCTGTATCCATTATTCTTTATGAGGTACCTGTGGATACATTTAACCTAAGTTGCTTCCTTATTTATGATTATTCTCCATATCCTTTTTACTATTAGAACCTTGTTGTTGGTTCTAATGGATTTTATAGCTAACCCTCCTTATCTTGGCAAGCATACCTCTTATCATTTCACTTTAGCTCTGTAGTAGTTTTGGATCCCCCCCTGACTATCAGAAATTTTCCATCAACTTGTCAATCTCCTCGGTTAGGATTTTCAGTAGTATAAATGGGACATCTAGTGTACTTGTAGATTGTTTAAGATAGAGTAATTAACTAGAGTCTTCTTGTAGATGAAAAACATTTATTTTTCAATTGCTAATTCTTTTTTATATTGTATCAAAGAGAGGTTCACAGTCCTTAAATGTAAGCCTCTTTATGTTTATAGGTGTGCCTAAGTACTTAAATAAAGATTCCTTAACATTTAACCTTAAGATTAAGCTGAACCACTAAGCTTGATGTTTTGAGTCTGCTGATAGAATAAGATGGCTCCTTATTATATTAATAGCAAGCCTTAGAGTAAGTTGGACACTTGAACAAAATTCATGAGATTTATTAAAGGGTAAGTCTCAACTTCATATAGAAGTAGTAAGTCATCTATAAAAGATAGGCTAACAATCTTTAACTCTTTATATTTATAGTGTTTTATAAATTTAGTTTCACTTTGAATTTTGTGAGTACTTCTTTGAATATGTTGGCCATTAACATAGAAATGATTTTTTATATCAAGGTGCTACAAAATATAGGTCTATATTAACTTAAATCACCTTGATTTGGGTTTTAGGCTCCAAGAAGATGTAAGTGTTGTTTAACCCTTTATCATAATTTACATTAAATAATAATTGCAATTCATGTTTTCCTTCATATGGCTCTATGATGTGCATTGATGACATTAAAAAATAAAACCTAATTCTGCACAACTAAATTTATAGTCATGGTGAGAAAGGATCATATCCACAGAGAGTGTGTGTATAACTTTTATAATGAATAAATTAGTGATTAGGATTGGGAGTGGGGGTTTGGTTAAAATCAATTAATAAAATAAAGTAAAAATAATCTATTGAAGGTAAATCAAATCAAATAACCCAAAATTGTTAGAATAAATCAATAGGTTTTGAATCTAGTTTGTGGTTCAAACTTACCTCCACACAGCTTAGCACCCCACTCTTATAGGGCATATTCCTGAACATCCAACAGTATTCGAGAACATACTCTACAAGGGTGACATGTTAGATCAGTCAATCAACTCATACTCATTGCAAAATTTTCACGCACATCATATGTATTTTTTAAAAAACTCATAATCATTTTGGGCCTATTTTTATTCATAAACATTTTCAATCTCTAGTGTTACAAACAATAGACATCTCATCAGAATTTTAGTAATCGTTTGGGCCCATTACAAGTACAAAACACTTTTAATCAAAAAGTCATCTCCTTTCTAAATCATTCACATTTACATTGTACAGTACCTGTGAATACACACTTTAATACAAAAATAATGAAATACATATACAGACATGAACTAATCCGACCTCTATCTTCTACCGAATGCAATGGTTAGACTCCAATTTGTCTAACTGGAGATCTCCTTTGAGCCTGAAAAGTTAAATTTGCAATTCTGGTGAGTTTTGTCAACTCAGTGAGTTAACTATCCTCGATGGTTTATTCATATCATATAACACACCAATTCATATATTCACATAATTCACATCATTTCATTTATCATCATGTATCATCTCAAAACTCTTTGTTCACAACTTTCACATTTCTCATTCAACACAATTCAACAATACATTTCAATCATTCAAAACATACTTATTAAATGTATATGCAATGCTCATGAGACTCACATTTAATTATTATGTTGTTGTGATCGAGTGCCTTTTTCACTTTCCAGTATCCGTCGTTGATACCGGGCTCATTAATAATTGTCCCTTATCCGTTGGAGATCTAGAGCCTAGTATACATAGTTAGCCAAAGGCTCTTACCATATTCTTAGCTTTAAACTCTTTTTGACTGGGGACTCCGGTCACAACTGCCTTTATGTTATCATGCATTTATGTAATGGAATTCATCACATGCACTCAGTTAATCGATTGTGCTCAATCTTAGGCTTTCAAATTCACATTCACATTCTCATTCACATTTATCATCGGACCTTAGTTTGGTATTCAACATTTAAGTTAAGAATCACTTATTCTGTCCATTTCACATACAATGGCCATTTCTAATGTTTTTCTATGCATAAAATGCCTTAGACATTAAATTTCCATAATCAATACATTCACATCATATAATAAATTCAATACAGAATGTAAGAAAATAGTAATTCAATGTGAGGCCATCTTAGGTCACTCATATTACGCTCTAGATTAGCATTTACTTCTATGATCGAAAAATTTCTGGATGCGAACATTTTATGATGTATATCATCATCATGCAATACACATATTTCACAGACATTATTAATTGCACAATCACATAAACAACCAATTATACACATATGTATATGTGTAATGTATAATGTATGCTTAAATTGACTATTCTGGGTTTGTTTCCTTAATCACGTCTCTTGATCATTCAAACCTTATCATTTGTATGTGTCTAGCTTATTCTTAAGTTTACATCTCAAGAATACTTGGTTATTCTAATATCATAAATCAATCACTTGTCATTCACCTTTACTTAATAAATATTACTCAACTTCATTGAATCAAAACTACAATCTTATGAACATCTTCGTTCCCATTATACTCATGCTTTTGGTACTTTGACATCAACAATTCATTCACTAAGTTATAACCTGAATTATCACCTCACACATATCACACATTTAGTCACTTAATCCCTGCATCATTCTAGGTTCAATTTAAGCTTCATTTAAGCCTAATTAAGTCAAAATGCATCATAGTTAAGCATTGATAAGTTAATAACTTATATATATGATTTTGGGACAAAAGGAATAACTTTCATTGTGGATGTTAGATTAAAGTCATTCAAATATTTTTCAAAGATGACTTCGAGTTTTGCAACTTCAGGTCTAAAGAGCAAAATTGCATATTTATGTAGGTATCTAGAGAGTGTCAACCTAATAGACATATGTCCCTCCAAACAGACATGAACGGGGCTAAAACGCTGGAATTCCAAAGAATATCCACCCAGCAAACCTGAAGTGTCCCCAATGGACATCTAAAAGGCATATTCATGTTTAACCCATTCCCAACCATTTTCTTCAATTTTCAGCTCTTTCAACTATTCCAAGTTACATCCAACACCTCATATGCTTATTCTATCATTTCTATCCCATCATTTCCCCTTCATTCCTAACTCCATTCTAGCTCAGTATCATCCACACAAAAATCAAAATCCATGATTGATTATTAATTAACACCAAAAACAGAACATATTCATATACACATCATCATTAATTTTGTGCACATGTTCAACTTCAAGGTACCACTTTACTCCCTCACTTTAGCTTTAAAACCATTTTAGTTTATCTCTAAAACAACCAAAGAGATACATGTTATATACCAAGAAAACAGAACATGAACATCCATTGACAAATCAATTTTCTGCACTTCTTTCCATAACATTTTAATGCTCTATCAATTTCAACCTCATCTCTACAACAAATTATGAAATATTGATCATCATAAACATAAAAACAAGACATCATTGTGTTCATTTCTTTACCGTTCCAACATGTATAAACACCATTTTGTGATCACATGTCCTCTAATTATCATCATACATGCTTCATTCAACAAACCAAGAAAAGTAATGCTTTATACTTACTTGTTTAGTTTCAAAGTCTTCAAATCACTCTTAACCCTAGCCTCTCAAGCATCACTCGTTCATCACCATTGTAGGGAGGAAAAAGGTTGGTTTTTATCATCAAGGTGAAGGCATGAACATATAGAGTGGCAAGGTGAAGAATAATAACAAAACTTAATGTTGAAGGTTAGAAAAAAGAGAGTGTCGTATAGTGATGGACGAAGAGAAGAAAGCATCAAAGAAGATGAAAGCATTTGGCCAAATGAAAGACAAAATTAAAGATGTCTTACAAATGAAAATATCATGGGTAGGTGTGTGGCATGACAAGTGACACTTGTCCCATGCCACGTGTCACTACCTTATACTCCCCAAATGATCCTTTTTTAATAACTACTTTATTTGTCTCCAATTTTTACTCCAATTGTCTCCTAGTTTTCAATGACACTTGTCATTAAATCTTAATGTCTCTTATCAATAATTTTTGCTATCGTTTGACACTTAATTCTACTACTATTTATCAATTGTTCTGCCACTTGGCATTTTTCTAGTCCAAAATACTCATAATTATTAAAATTTTCCCATATTTCACTAAACAAATTCTAAAACACTAATTATACACACCGACTCAATTTTTAAGACACATAATCCACAATTCACATTATAATCACATTAAATATTAATTATACTTGAAAAATGTCAAATGAGTGCATATACAGTCATTGAAATGTATGTAAAATAATCAAATTCCTGTGTGTGTATACTAATATTAAGCATGAGTATGAAATGCAATTTTCTAATCTCTTGTTGCTATTTTTCATTTACATAAATCTAGGGTTCTAACCCTTTGTATGGAAATGGGGTGTTACATATGAACAATCAATCATCATATTGTTCTTTTACCTCTCTTTAAAACTATTAACTATAGATTAACAACAAGCTCTATTAATACTAAATTTCTCTTAGGTTTTATCTAATTAAAATAAGCTCTTTAATTAGGTTTACCTATCAAACAATGTAAAATAAGCTCTATAGATTTACTGCAACAACGACATTAAGTAATAGGAAAACAAGTAAATCTATGCAATAACCATATAAATTTAGGTCATTTAATATAAATTATATTATCCACAATGACGCTCAACCATTAGTTTACTACAAGTGAATTAGATGTACAATGATTATGTATTGTAATATAGATTCTATCAATAATTTAATGTATGAACAATCTATTTACGGTATCTAAGTCATTTGTATATAAATATAAAACATTAATCATAGTTCTAAAGGAGAGTTAAGAACAACATCACTAGGTTAGTCAATGCTCAAACATGTTCACTAGCCTTAATATCCCCTTTAAACTAGAAAGATAAAGTTTAGCTACTGATAACTCTCCAAAGGGAAAGGAATCTACCTCCCTTTTTTGTCTCTAATGTTAGAATGGTATATAAACAAACATCGAACTCATCATGCTTTTATATAAAAAGTTACAAGATAAAAATTAGTGCTAGTTACAATTTGGTATCAGGTCTTAGTTACACATTACCCTGTAATGTGTAATTGTTTTAGAACAAAACTACCACTATTGTTGATACAAGTTAGGCACTGATTCCTATGTAAACTTTCAAAGGACATTAATTCCCAAGTTCAACTATTCTGGGACTATTTTTGTAACCTTAACTATAAATATTCTTATTAGATCTAAAACAGGGGATTTTACGAAGGTTTTTAAAAGCCACCTTACTTTTTTTCATCATTTTATTCTTTCTTACAATTGAAGGAGGATTTAAAGCAAGATTGGAGGAGGCCATGATGATTTCTCTAACTCTTTTCTTATATTCTTTCCCTTATATTAATCCATTTTGGTTTTGTTTTCGTTATGTTTAGTGGCTAAAAATTATAGTTAGGGCTAGGGATGTATCTTATAATTTAGTTATTAATACATGACTTGATAATTTTTTATTTATATTTATTCTCTTTATTCTTAATTATTAAGTTTGTCTCTAATGATAGAAAATTATTTGTCTATATTTATATACCGATATTTAATGTATTATGTTTTTTATTTAAGAGTTTTATAGTATTTTTAGTAGTTAATTTTCTTTAAGTGTGTTTTTAGGTGATAATTTCCTTCATAAATCAAGAGGAGATGTATTTGGGTGAAATAGTGACATGAAATGAAAGAATTGGAGAAACTTTGGACATACATGATTATGTATAGTGATCAAGTAAGTCACTATGAATGTATGGAGCTTCAAAGACACAATTCCTACCTATGTGGAGTTACACACTTGTGTATGTTGATACACATAACTGTGTAAGTTGCTCTTCTAAGTCTCTATGACTATTTAAATTTGTAAGTTGAGGTATTTTTAGAGATAAAAGATCATCTAGATGACTGTGTAAGTGCTTATATATATCCTAAAAATCATAGTTTGTTTGATATATAAGGATAATAAGAAGGCTACATCAAAAGGAGACAAATTAGAAGCATTTGAATTTAGAGATAGGCAACTAAAGTCGTACACCTGAAAAAGGAAGAGAAAAAAACACAAAAGTAGTCTACCCATATAAAGAAGAAAATCAAATAGTGGAAACATCAACTTAACTCTAGCATTCCAGAATTTCCAAATCAAAGCTTTCAAAGTTATTTATTAGTTTCTTACTTTACTTCATTGCCTTGGATTTCAATTTTGATTAGTTGTGTTTTGAACATGATTATGGATTGTTAACTTTTATCTTGTTGAATTCAATATATTATTTACTTTGTTGACATAAAAATATCATTTTAATAAACAATTGAAGAGAGATTTTAATTTTGAGTTAATTATCCTTAGGATTGCTTCAAATCTAATTGAGTAGTTAGGAGTAGTTTTTATAATCGAGAGATTTTAACTCAACTATTATCTTTTTCAATTGGGATAACTTAGTTAGATATCAAGAGAGGGTAAGCAAAAACTTAGAATATCTAGGATCGAGCGTAATTAACTTAATAAGATATAAGGAAGACAAACAAAAATGGAATAACCCTTGAGCTTCCATTATTAATTAAATTTGCTCTTATTGCTATCTATACTGGTTCAATTTCTTTTAATTTTAGTGAGTTTACTTTAATTTTAGTTAATTCAATCTTTTATTACCTTATACGAAGTGCATTTAAATTGTTAGGTCACTAATCCAATTCTCGTGGCAACGATATCTTATGTACTACAACATACGATTCGTATACTTGTGGTATTGCGTACATTAAAATAAGCAAATTGATATTTTAGTGCCATTTTTAGGGATTGAGTTTAACATCTTATTCAATTAGAATTCTTTTTATTTAAGTACTATAATACTTTTCTTGTTTAATTGTAGGTGCATGAACATAAGAATCATAAAGAGTAATTGAGCAACTTTCAAGCCTTTTCTTCCAACCCATGAGGCACTACGATATGGATGTATGCTAATTAACTACAAGAAAATTGAAAATTACAGATTAAAAATTCCCTACAAAAAATTTCATAGTAAATTAGCGACAGAATTTGCTTTATGTAGGTAAACTTGTTAGGGAAAATGGTGTTTTAAATGAAAATAATCTATTGATTAAAAAGGAGGGAATTTTTTTGACAATTTTTCAACCAATTTAGTGATAAAATAGTGAAAGTCGTCGTAAAAATAGGTGTCAATAGTTTCCTCCGATAAAAATTACGTACATAATTTATTGACAGAAAAAATTCTTAGGAAAATTACCTACGAAAATATCATTTCGTAGGTAAAAATTTCATAGTAAATTAGCGACAAAAATTGCTTTACGTAGCTAAACTTATCAAGAAAAATGGTGTTTTGAATGAAAATAATCTATTGTTAAAAAAGGAGAGAATTTTTTGGCCAAAAGTTTTCGACCAAATTAAGTGACAAAATAGTGAAAGTTGTCGTAAAAATAGGTGCAAGTATTTTTCGATAAAAATTATGTACAAAATTTGCTGACGGAAAAAGTTATTAGAGAAATTACCTACAAAAATATTAGTCCACAGGTAAATTACCTTCAAAATGGCATTTCCATAAGTAATTTCCTCATGGAAATTTATTTATGTAGGTAATTACTAATTACCTACGGAAACAACATTTCGTATTTATTTTAGGTTTAATTTCTTATTGAATGGTTAAATTAGTTTTATTTTTTAATTGCAATGCTTTTAATTTCAATTTTATGGTTAATTAGGCTATTAGTTAATTTTCTGATTTTTATTTTATTATTTATTTATTTAGGATAGATTATTTGTTTTAAAATTTTTTATATGTTTAGTTTTTCTTTTTCATAGTGCATTTTCACTTTTTTACAATTTAATGAGCATATGAAATAAGTGTGGAAAATGATTGTTATTCATAATTTTATTTGTTATTTTATCACATTTATTTAAAGTTTTAAGTAGAATGACAGGATAACAATGAGGAGGTAATAAGAAGAACAGTCCTCTAGTGACTGTAGGGGAGCTCACTCACAACACAAGTAAGTCAACATATTCTAGCCACTAAAGTGACCTAATATGCTACTGTTTAATATTGGAGCCCATTAGGAGGAGTAGCAAAGGCTTAAGGAAGTTTATGCTCAGTAATTGACTGGGAAGTGCTGGAGCAAGTTGGATTGGTCCAGTAGGTTTTAGATCTTATAAGTGCTGAAGCATGGTCTTGCTTCTTTAAGATCGTGGTGCTTTGATACTTGGAGCTCACGCTCGAGGTACTCTCCACATTCTTTATTAATAATGTTCATTATGATTGGGATCGACCAAACACAATCTAATTTTGGATGATAGGGAAGAGGGCTCGGATGAGCTACTCAGAGTTCTTTGTCACAATAGGTTTTTATGACCAGAAGTTCATGGTGACATTAGACTACATGACCTTGCAAATAAATTTTTTGTATGGAATGTCTCCGTGACACTTTTGAAGTACTATTAGGGAGGAGGACAATTACGACCCCAACAAATCCAAAGCATAAACATTACAACACCCCGTGCTCAACTACATATATGGGATTTTAAGTCATAAGTTGAGCGGGCAAGTTGAAAGCTATAGAGTTTTTGGGAATCTAGACGTGTTATATTTATGAAGCATGAGAGAGTAGAAACCAATTCATTTGAGGTGTGCTTTGGCCCAATTATTCTAACATCAAAATGAAGAGAAAAAGGTTGAAACAATATATATCAGGCCTTATATGACGAGTTTAAAGCGAAGGATAAAGGTGTTCGGGAGAATACCATTGATGCGAATGGTTGGTACCATAGGGGCTCTGAATCTTAATGTGATGAAACATATGCACATGGTATGTAGACGATAGGGACCTATAGGCTACATCTACCATATGACTGAGATTCCAAACGAGATGGCCACATCAGGAGCTAAAAAAGATCGCCCATATACAACCACTGCAATCAAACTCATTTCCATCCTAGATGGGAGGAGTAGTATGAGAGGTGGGCAGTGCGGAAGTACCAAAGACACCGACACCACACCAAGACCAGTTGAAGATAGCTCAGTTAGAGAAGCATAAACAGAATCTTGGGTATTCAGTATACTATTTAAGTACAAAAAGTGATCCTAAATGAGTAGATAAAGTAGCTTGAAGATTATGGTAGATAGATGGCAAAGCAGTTAGAAAAGAGAGAGCCCATGATAAGGCAATGCTAGAGCAACTAGATAGGAGAGAGGCTTATGATAAGGAATTGTTGGACGAGTTTGAGAGGCTAGAAGCCTATGATAGATGGATGGAGGAGGTTTTAGTGCCAACGGCAGGCAATCTTAGGATATCCATTCTATTTTCACCATTTGGAGCAGTTGCATCATCTTAAGCTCCACAACAGTTTAAGGCTGCATGACTAGAGGATCCTCCTTCGATAGACATGCCAGATTCATAGAGATACTAATGGATGTTAATTTTGGTTTTTTTGTTTCTCTTATTATTTGTGATTTTTTATTGTCTTCGTTATGTTATTTTATTTTGTCTAAAAATTATTGAAATTTTATTTAGGTTGTGTTATTTTTATTTCAATATTCTTTACTTATTTTCTTTGTAATCATTTTCTTTTATATTTTTATCTTCTTTTGTTTATAATTTGCAAGGTTGGATGTATTTAATATAGGGTGGATCTTCTTCAATTCAAGACTCTATACATATTCTTATTCAAGGCAGTACCAATCAAACCTTATTCTTATTCAAGGCAGTACCAATCAAACCTTTCTCAATTTTTTATTATTGTAATTTTTATGCGCTTTCCTTGTGTACAATAGGTACGTTGTATAAATTTAAGAATGGGGGAAGGGAATTCAATTTTCTTAATTTTATTATAATTTTTGTTAATTCTTATTAACTAATATCCCGAGTTAGTTAAAATCTAGCCAAAATACTTTAGATGATTATTGTTAATTGAATTGAATTAATATTCAAAAGGATATAAGTTAAAGTAAACTTACTTTTATAAGTTATATTTTTAGTAATCATTAAGATAATCAATTTGAATGAAAATTGCTTATTATTTACACACAAGATCATTTTTTGGTGCTTTTGAACCTAAGAGCAAATACATAAATATTTTAAGCTTTCTATTCTTTTATGTGTGTTATCATGCATAGTTGGATAATTCTAGGCCTTGTTTTTATTATTCATATTGAGATCACATTTGTTAAATTAAAAGCATTGAAATTAAATTAGAAGCATTGAAATGATAAAGGCATTTAGATTGAACCTTTATTTAGCCTATTTTCTTGTTTATTATCCTACCATATTTTATCCCTTAGGGGTGACCAATTTCAAGACTTAGCCTTCTCATTGATTATAACCACATTATTAGCCTTTACCTTATTTTTCTTGAAGCATTTTTATTATTTTAAACCCTGAAAGCTATTTACATTTACTTAAATGCTTGAAAGTCAAATTTTGAAAAGGCATAATATTTGTTTAATTATTGGAACATGATAAATGCTACAAATAAGAAAAGTAAAAAATAAATAATATATGTTGTGAGCATAAAAAAGTTTTAAATTTATGGCACCAATGGAATTATAGTGTGAAGGACCTATGTTGTGAAGAACTAAGTTTACTATAATTTTGTTTATGTAAATTCCCTTCAATATTATCACCAATCTTATTATCCCTATCATACCCTTACCTAAGCCTTATTAAAACCCTGTAATAAGGACTTTTCATTTTTGTTTCTTGTTTACTCATAAGTGGTGGAGATATGCTTTTATTGCAAGCTTATGGTTAAGGATCTTTTGATGCATTGATTAGAAAGTTCCTAAAATTTTCACCCTAAACACTTTGAGTGCATTAAGTGAATCCTTAGTGAGGGTGTAAAAATTTGTACTTTCAATTTCAAAAATATTATCTAAGTGATTACGCTTGATATTGCCTTTTGATGGTTGATTTTATAATAAGTTGAATCTAATTGTATATTAATACGATTGATATGATATGAGAATTAAGAGTGTGCATGGAATGGTTAAGGTTATAAGGATCCTTTTGAATGTTTGTAGTTTTGATGAATTAGATTATACTTTTCTTGAGGACAAGAAAAATAAAAAATTATTTTTCTATATCTATATACCCATATTTAATGTATTTTTCTATTTATTTAAGAGTTTCATAGTATTTTTAGTACTTAATTTGCTTCAAGTGTGTTTTTAGGTGATAATTGCCTTCATAGACCAAAAGGAGATATATTCAAGTGAAATCGTGGCATGGAATGGAATAATTAGAGCATTTTTTAGATACACGATCATGTATAGTGACCAGATAAGTCACTATAAACGTGTAGAGCTTTAAAGACATAATGCCTGCTTATGTGGAGTTACATGTCTGTGTATTTTGACATGTACCACCGTGTATGTTGTAGCACCCCACTCTCGTAAGACACGTACCTGACATCCTGAGTGATATCCAAGTACACACACCACGAGGGTGGCATGCTAGAACAGTCAGCCAATCAAATTCAATACAGAAATTTCTTTTTCTCTATTAAAACAATGCACGCATATTGCAAAAAACTCAATGAATAAATCGGACTCACTTTATTCCTAAACATTTTCAAACACAATGTCACAACCATTACATTACAAAATCATTTACATACAAATTGCAAAATACTTATGAATACATATTTTGATAAAAAATTAACGAAATACTAATGCAGACGCGACCTGATCTCGACCTTTATGTCTTACTTGTGTGCAATGACTATACTCCTGTTAGCCTAAAGGGGTAACTCTTCTGAGCCTAAGAAAATATTGCCAAATTTAGTTGAGTTTTGCGAACTCAATGAGTGACCATCCTCGATGGCTCACTTAATCACATAACACATACAGCTCACATATTTTCACATAATTTACATAACTTCATTTAACATATAGGATCACATTCAGGGCATCCAAATTAATCATTTCAATCATTTGAATACACATATCACTATAATGCAATGCGCATGAGACTCACTTTCATTTATCACTTTGTTGTGACCGAGTGTCTAAAACTATCCCGTATCTATTGTGGATACCGGGCTCATTGATAACTGTCCCGTATCGGTTGGGGATACTGGACTCATTTTATATATTGAGCCTTTGGCTCTTATACACTTTCTGAGCTTTAAGCTCTTTTTTCACAATCTGAGCTTTAAGCTCTTTTGCGGTGGCTACTCCGATCATAACTTCCTTTATGTTTCATAAATTCATGTAATGGAATGCATCACGTTCAAATAATTTCAGTCTATCACATACTTTTGGATTCACATTCAATTTCATATTCATCATAGGACCGTGGTCCAGCATTCAACATAAATGTTGAGAAACACTTTTTTTTTCAATCATATACATATTCATATGTTTCTTCGGAACTAGGTCTGACATTTAACAATCAAATTAGATATAATATATTTCATCAAATTCACATACAAGGAGTACTTCAATATTCTCAAATTTATCAAACTCCTCGGACATTTAATGTCCAGAAATTAGAACAATCACATTCACATTACAAAATCATTCAATATATAATACAAACAAAACAATCAGTAAGTAAGACCATCTAGATTAACTCACAGTACGCTCCAGATTAGCATTTGCTTCTAAGATCTAGAAACGTTTGGATGCGAATATTTTATCCTGCACATCAATATTATGCAATACACACGTTGAACACACATTAATAATTGCACAATCCTAAGTATTCATTTAAGCACAAATATGTATATGGACCATGTATACTGCATGCTTAATGACAATCCCAGGTATATTATCAAATTTCACATTTTATCCACATTCTCATTTTATAACTCAATTACTCGTCATTTCACGTTTAGCATTTTTACTCTTCATAGTATTCAACTCTCATTCCTTCTTATAACATTTCCAAAATTCCAAACTTTTAGGTCAATTTTCCATGATCACTCTAACCAGAAAAATGTAGTAATTTGGCAACACTTCCTTCTAGCAAATTGTTCTCCTATCTCTTAAGTTTCCAATGACACCTAATTCATTTAATTTGGTTAAGTATTCCAAAAGCTATACTCCAAATAATTTGGACTGTTCTTAAGCTGAAACAGTATTATGTGCTCATCTTCAAGTCAGATTCTAGAATTCTAGAGACAGAATTAAAATTCAATTTCTTCAAAACAATTGTAGCCCTATGTGATCTCTAGTTTTTTCAAAATCAATAATTACTCCATTCAGATAACTATAAAAAAAGTTATGATCAAACTACCAGAGCATGTTTAAGTTATGCAAGAAAGTTGGCCACGGTGAAGCCAAGAGTTGGCTGCGGCAAACTTTTCCCGAGAAGAATCCATAAAAAATCCTGCAAGTTAGCCGCGGCAAATTTTCATAGAAAGCAGTAAACAGAACTCATTTCATAGCTTTTCCAACTCTATCTTTCAGGTCAGTTTTGTATGACCATTATGACCTAGAAAATGAGGTTTTTTGGCAATACCGTCTTCTAAAAGTTTCTAACGAACTAAATTTCATACAATTTACCCAAGTAAACTGCAAGTCATGCACAATTTACTACATGTTGTTCAGAAACAGAGACAAAATCTGAAACTCAACTTCAAGATAACTTTCAAAACTCTTAGAGATAGAATTCATGCTTGATTTCTTTATAACAATTGTAATCATTCATCTCTATTTTAATATAAATAAAAAATCATCCCAGAAGTATATTCAGTAAAAACACTCCATCTAGCATATTTCAGCACACCTTTAACTTCATTTTCATCCTAATTCATCTCTTTTACTA
>JAOQML010000008.1:22033907-22049151 GCA_027568935.1 Erythroxylum urbanii
TTAGTTGAGTAACCAAGAGACATTCATCATAAATATTTCCCTTCACATCAAAAGACTAGGTTAGCATTAAAAACATAATTAAAAAATGTGTTAATGAAATAAAAGCCTACTGATCTTTGTATAATAGCTATAATTTTCATAGGGGCGACTCAGTAATAGAATACCTTTCTACTTGATTGATATTTATAAATGCATTTATTCAAGTGACATAAATATAGGGATAGGTTATACTTATCTTGATTAACTTGTATATTTATTTCGTTCCATTTGAGCATGAATGAATGAGTTGAAATGTTCGATTATGTTAGATGGTTGCGTCTAAGATTGAAAGATTTCTTTAAGATTATCGCCATTGTGCCACTATCATATAGTTGCGTGTTTTGCGAGTGTGCACATTTGGTATAATGTGTGCATTGTTTTTGTTTTTAAGTTTTGTTTTGCTTGATGACAAGCAAAAATTCAAGTATGGGGGAGTTGATAAATGTAGATTTACATATATTTTATGTGTGACTATTACATAGAAAGTACATGTGAACTAGGTTTTTCATTTTAATGTTGCATGATGGTGTATATTTTATGTTTTTTTAGGTATTTTTATGCTACATGTGGCCATGTTAGTGTTTAATTATGTTATAGTATGTTGTACATACATTTTGTGTAAGTTCGTGTGTTAACCTTACCATTGTATTCGTTATGTGCTTGCATAAGTCTCATTGTGTGTCTTGTTATTTTGTGTATTAATTGGCATGTGCTAAGGCATGATTAAGTGCTTATTTTCAGGGTTTATTGGTAGGTTAAATGGTGCAATTGAGTGAAGGAAGCATGGAATAAAAGTTGGGACATTATAATAGGAGTGTGACATTGTTGGTCACGATTGTGACCATACTAGTCACAACTGTGACTTAAAAATTTGGCAGGCATAAAAGTCTTGTTCTGGCCATGTTTTAAGAACATCTAATTGCATAAAATCATGAGGTAAGGCCAAGATAAGAGAAGAAGAAAGTGAGTGGGTCGGCATAAGGAGAAAAAGTGACAAAAAAGTGAGAAAGGGAGCAAAAATGATAGTTGTCCAAGTTTGGTGTACCAACCACGTGATGAGGGATTTAGGGCTGCATAAAAACAGGTAAAGGAGGCCAAAAATAAGGGATTTTCATGGGAGAACATAGCTGAACAAAGGAGGGGAAGAAAGGTGGCATTTGGAGCTGCACATTGCAGGAGAACACTAAGGATTCCAAGGCTACACAAAAGTTGTCCATATTTCCAGCTTGCTTCCTTATGAAATAAGCTTCTTTGTCCTATCTTTTTCTCATTTTTTTCTTTAATTTTTTTTTGCTTATTGTATGGGCAGAAGTTTGGACCCTATATTGATGATGATTGAGTTATGTTTGATGGATTACTAGGCTGTTTTATGATAATTTTTACACAACCCATGTAAGACTTCACTTTTATGCAATGTTATGATCATTTATATGTGTTTATGGTATTTGGATGCTCATGCTTAGTCTACATAGAGATATGGGGTTGAGAAATACGTTGTGAGCATACCATGAGAGTGTGCATTCATGTAGGACATTACATTTATCAAGTTACTTCATCATTTACATAGAGATATGGGATGTGATGTAGCTGTCCAAAATGGTAATCAAATCTAATTAATGATTAGTTTAGGAATGGAGGTTGAGAGATCATATATTAGATTTTAATCATTATTTTGGTATTATTCAGTCCAAGTATTGAGAGAGAAAGTGTTGAGACATTAGAAAATACTTAGGATTGAACATGATGATATTGACGAAAATTGAAAGATTGCATGGGGTAGTAAGGCAAATCTAGCTTTAGTAATTCGGTTTTTCTAGTTTCAGCATTGATTCCTCTTATTTTTGGCAACCTTAATTTTGTGATTTTTTTTCTCCCAATTGTTACTTTGATTGTTTCTAATTGTTCATTAACTAATTGCTGAAACAAAGTTTAATTTAAACTACTAAGGTGACTACACAATTCCTGTGGGATTCGATACCGAGTACATTACAAGATGACCCATACACTTGCGGTACTTGGGAAAACAAATAGGATATTTAAATGCCTATCAACTATTTCTAATAAACCCACATGAAAAAAGAGAGAAAAAATATAAATATGTATATACATAATTAAATACTATAAATTAAAAATAAAATAAAAATATATAAGATAATAATAATAAGAAAATAAAAATAAATAAATACGTATAAATAAAAATATAAAAAAGTAATAGAATAAATATAAAATAAGGCAAAGAGTAAAAATAAAAGGTAAAACAAGTAAATAAATACTCAAATAAGAAAAAAGACAAGTTAATAAATAAATTAAACAAGTCCTTATAAGAAAATATTTAGGTTAAGTACATAAATGTTTAGGATAACTAAATAAAAGTTAAAAACTACATATTAAATGTTTATTCTAAACACAAGACATAAGACTCAAAGAAAATTTTTTAAAAGACTTATGGGAACGAGAAAAGCCTCTCTTTATGAGGTCTTTTACCCATATCCTAGTATGTCAATGTTTTCTATTGACGGTTATGTCCTCTGTAAGTTCTAGTAGAGCCATATCATTTTTGATCGCCTCTCCCAATTCTTCTTAGGCCTTCCTTTTTTCCTCTTATAGTCTTTAAGTACAATCTTTTTAGTTCTTCTCACTAAAGCATTAGGGTGTCTCCTTTTAACATTTCTGAACCACCTAAGCGTTGTCTCTCTTAATTTTCCATTAATTTTAGCCACCTTTAATTTATCTCTTATCATTACATTCCTGACCTTAACTCTTTTAATAAAGTTGCACATCCAATGGAACATCCTTATCTTCGCCACCATTAGTTTATGATGATTCACCTGTTTTATAAGCCAACACACTGCCATATAGATCACGGCCGACCTAATCGCTAAATGATAGAATTTACCTTTCAGCTTGAGTGGTATCTTTTATTCATGTCAAACTCCTGATGCACTTCTCTGTTTAAGCCATCCTGATTTGGTATAGTGAATTATGTCTTTATTGATATCTCTCTGTTGTTTTGGACAACAGATTCTAGATACTTTAAACACTCTATTTTTTGTATAACTTTTGAGCTGATTTTTATCTCCACATCAAAAGCCACCCTATGGCCTAAAAAGCTTCACTCTAAGTACTTAATCTTAATCCTGCTCAATTTAAAGCCCTTTGATTTTAACGTATCCCTCCAAAGTTTTTCTTTGACATTGAAACCCTTTTTTGTCTCATCCACTAAAACAATCATCATCATCAACACTTAGTTGAATCCCACGTCAATGCAAGGTTTTGGGAGGTCTGATAGTATGTAGCCTTACCCCTACGTAAGTAAAGAGATTATTTCTGATAGACCCACATACAAATGTGACATGAAGATATTTTAAAAAATATATAAAAATAAAAGATGAAAAATAAATAAAAACATAATTTTTGAATAAAAATTAACAACTTAAAAAAACTACAAATCTTTTTTAGGAGATGTAAGTTTAGAAGATAAAGTTTTAAGAAATTTGCAAGATAAATATACCTAATATTTTGCAAAGTTCTGCTTATACCTACTGTAGTGCAAAGTTTTGCTCACCATTTCTCAAATTGTGCATGTCATTCTTATGCAGGGGCCATTTTTTGGATTTGAAAATCTAGAGAGTTAGTGGTTAAGGTGTGGTGGAAACAAAAGCTGGCGATTAAGTTGTGCATGTCATCCATCATTACTATAAAGAATGGGGGCTTAATGAGGAGCCTTGCTGTAGCCCAATATCGATAGAAAAATGGTAATTTATTTTAATATTTTCTTTTCTCTTTATGTTTTTAATTAACATGAATTTCCCTTTTCTTTTACACCCCATCTTCATACGCATTACTATCTTTCCTAAATGTAGTTCTTTGTAATCCACAACCATCAATATTAAATCACAAGTAAAAACTTAACTATTCTTGAATTAGGATGCAGTTACTTATATTTTTTCTTCAAGTTTAGGGTTCTTTTAGAAAGGCTACAAAGAAAATGGCTAGAATTACATATAAAGCTTAAAGATTTCATTAACAGATAAATGCGCAAAAGATAGGCAATTCGACTCAATGCTTGTATCATTTTAATCCTTGTATGTATTACAAGCTCTCAAAGGGATGAAATATAAGTTCTAGAAGTCCAAAATCAAAGAAGATATGCATATTAAAAGAAAAAAGTTTTACACTTTGGCTCAATTTCTCATGTGGTAACTTAATTCAAATCAAGCATCATCATTTAATGACTTCAGTTTCCTAACATTCAAAAATTAAGTTTACATAATAACTTCTTAATTATATTAAGTACCTAATTTTTAATAACCAATCTTAACTAAAAATTATGTATAGACTTATGCTATCAACCTAAAGCAAATAATGAGATCATAAACACTATTAAAGCTAAAACACTATCTAAAAAAAGAAAAATTAAACTTAAAACAACTAAACTAAAAAAAATTAGTTATTTCATAAAACTAAAGAAAAATCATATTTTTAGAAATTCATGTTCACACTAAACAGGATATTGTACTTAATGAGAGAAAAGTAAGAGAATGAAAGCACTCACGAAGGATAATTGAGGTAAAGAAATATCTCCTAATTCCATACAACCTTACTAAGGTAATATCTTTAAAATTTTGAAAAGATTCCCTATAAAGAAATAAAAATGAATAGAAAACTATAAATAATAAACTAAAATAAAAGCAAAAAAAGGGTTTTAACGTTAAGTTGCCCAACATTTCTTCTTTATGAGTCTTTTAACTAGACATAGGCACTAAGTAGAGCTACAAATTAAAACAAATTGTGAGGAAGCAGACTAGTAAGACTGAAAAAAGATAATATTAACAAACTAATAAGTAAATTAGTCCGTAAAAATGACCCCAAAAACTTGATTGATCTATCTACTACTGTGCGTAGAATCGAATGTAAGAAGTTACAAAATATGAAGTATTTTAGAGTATTGATCCCACGAGGAGTATAATTGCTAAATTTATTATTCCTAGAAAATAATAAAACTAATTTAATTGGTATTTAGGAAAAGCAGATAAATTTATAAACTAAAAATAAATAAAATATACTAATGGAAAGAAATCATTGTAACAATTCTTAAGGTTTTGAAGTTCAATTATGAGGAATTTCAATTATCACAAAATGATTTATCAAGGTTTAAATAAAAATTAAACTAAATTATCTATGTCCTCTCTCAAGGTACATAGGAGTATCCAATTAAGAAATTACCACCATTCAATGCTATAAAAAATTTGATTTCATTAAAAGTAATGAATACATTAGTTGTCATATTTGTTTAGGACCCCCTGCCTTTATATTTAATTTTTATTCTCTTCGTGCACAAATTATACTTTAATCCTTATAGTCCTTTATTCAATCCTTATGAATGAATCTTTGATGGCTAGATACAACAAAATTTTCACAATCTAATATGTCTTTACAACTTAAAAGATTGTTCAAAGCTAAACTAATTCCATCAAGTTAAAGCCATTAACACATTAACATAATTCACACTTATGCTACACACCATGTCAACCTAAACAAAAACTAATAACATGACATGCAAAATTCACATTCATGATATGCAAACCTCCCCACACTTGAATCACACATTGTCCTCAATGTAAGCAGAACAAAACACATAAAATAATTAAAAAACAAATGATAAAGGAAAAATAAAAGGAAAAGAGAAAGGTTAGAGCATGAACCCGTTATGGTGATTCAGGTGGTGACAGTGTTGGTGAAGGAATTTGGAGATACTTCTGGCTATGAAGTTCTAGGAATTCACTCTCTACAAAATATAAATAACAAAATACTAATAAAATAAAAATAAATAAATAAACTGATCTTAATTCTTGCGTTGCCTTCCAAATAGCACCTAGTTAACATCACTAGCTTGATGTGCTCTTCCTTCCATACTTAACATGAGTCAATTATGAGTGGCTTACATCCACTTGTGTTGCCCAATTTTAGCTCCATAGCTTGTAAATAAGCTATGTGTTGGAAGATAACGAAAAGGACATATTCAATCAAATTGAAGAATCTAAGTAATTTTTGTGTTGTGTTTTTTTATAACTAATTGTCAACATAACTAGGAATGATGGAATCCTATAAATCTTCAATAGAATCAAACAGTTTGTGTTGTCAGACAGTGAATTGCTCATCATCTTCTGTAATCCTCATCATCTTCCACTCTTCTACTTCAACTTATTGAATAGGCACTTTTAAATATATCTTAAACTCTATATCCCTTATCATCTACTCCTTGTAGTTTACTTCTTTGGAGTAGCCCTTCTCTTGTCCTTTAATATACTCATCGATTATTTCTATTTTCAAAGAGCTACTTTCTTTTAGATTGTTTAATTCTTTGTTTGTACTGTGCTCTACATGTTCATCACCAATCCAAAGGAGCACCTTGCCTTTATAATCATCTATCAGTAATTTTCCAGTGTTTAGGAAAGGTCATCCAAGAAATATTGGACAATTCTTATCCTTTTCGAAATTGAATATGATGAAATCCATAGGAATAATGAACTTGTCCACCTCTACGATAATGACTTCCAATATGCCAAACAATTTCCTTATAAATCGATCAGCCAACTGATAAGCATCAAAGTTGGCTTCACGTTACTAAACTCCAATTTCTTATAAGTAGACAAAGGCCTAAGGTTTATACTTATGCTTAAGTCACATAAGCATTTTTCGAATTCTAACTCACCTTATTATGAAGCTTCCAGGATCCTTTAGCTCAGAAAGCATATAACTGGTGATAATAGAGCTACAACGTTCAGTCAGTGTTACTGTTTGACTTCCTTCTTGAGTTTACTTCTTTGTTATCATATCCTTCAGGAATTTGGCGTACTTGGGTATGTGTTCCAATTCCTCTACAAAAGATAGATTGATTTGCAAGGTCTTAAATTTCTCTAGTAAGTTTGCAAATTGTAAATCCAATTTATTCTTTTGTAATCATTAAGGGTATGGAATGTTTAATGGATATGGTGGAGGGGCAATGTAAGGAGGGCACTCACTCATGTCTACATCCTTCTTCCTTTCTTGATCTTCTTCTAGGTGAAATTGTTTCTTCGCTAGTTTCTCGAGTTCTTCCCACTTATAAATATGATTGCTTTGAGTTGCTCTCTTAGTTTCGCTTCAGTATTGCATAGGAGACTTCCTATACTTCTTGTTGATAATGCGTTTGTTAGTTGACTTATTTGGACCTCTAAGTTATAAATGGAAGAGGCATGGTTTGTAGTGACTAGCTTGAACTTCTCTTCCAATCACTTATGATCTTCATCCATGTATATAAGCTTGTCCAAAATTTTATCCAACTTACAATTTATAGAATTAGGTTTCTCCTGTTGAAATCCAGGTGGCCCTTAAGTTCAGAATTAATCTACTGCATTGTTAGACTAAGAAAATTTTACGTGGTTCATCCACCTAAGGTTCTAATTGTTTTAATAAGTATTGTTTCTTCCTCTATAAACAAATTATGTATCCATATAGTTTAGTAGCTCGATATTGTTATTTTTCATAAAAATTAATCAGCAATAAAATGGTTATTTTTCCTGTATAATTTACATTTGTGTTGAATTGCTTTAACTAGAGCGGATGAAGAGCCCTTGAGGTTATTAAGCTATCTTGTTCAATCATCAATCTCACGCTGCATTGCTATCATTGAATCGATAGTAATGACTCCTTTATGATCTCAAAAAGTTGACTGCTATCTACTTCTGTCCGACTATAAAAGACAACTATTATTTTCCATCTCTTCTAACATGTCCTCCTCTTCCTTAACTGTCTTCTGTATAAGAGATCCTCCAGAAGGTGCATCTATAGTTCCTCTTATGGGTGGATTAACTCCATTGTAAAAGGTTTACAAAAGGAATTCTTTGGGTAGGTTATAATGAGGGCACCTACTTTACAAATCCTTAAACCATTCCCATGCTTCATTAAGTGATTCCCCATCACTTTGTTAGAAATTTGTGATCTCCTTTATCAAATTTTTCGTCTTAATGAAGGGAAGTTACTTGTCCAGAAATGTATGAACCAACTGCTCGTAAGTTGTAATGTTTGCAGGGCTTAATAAATGATACCATACCTTAGCTTTATCCCTTAATGTGAAGGAAAAGATTCTTATCCAAACGAAATATTCCGACATTCCATGATATAAAAAAATATCACATATTTCTAAAAACTTCACTAAATGCGCATCAGGATCCTCATTTGTCAACCATAAAAATGCATATTGGATTGCATCATGTTTAGCAAGCTGGCTTAATCTTAAATGATGCAGCTTGAACTAATGGTTGAGTTATACCTTGATGTGCAACATTGAACCTTGGTCTTATGGAATCCATAAGGGTTCTTTATTGGTCTCCTTGATTGAATTCTTCCTCCATTATTTCTTTGATTTTTTTTTTTAGTTTCTTTCTCTTCAAATTGCTTATTCTGATAGGTGATATCAAGTGTTAAAGTTTTGATGATCGTACTTGAACTTTGAGTAACTATTTTGTTCGTATAGTAGCAAAGACATAAGAAAGGCAACAAATTCATTAAAAGAAAGGAATCCAAAAAATTCTAAACTAACTCCCTAGCAATTATGCTAAAAACTTATTAAGCAAGTTTTACTTATATAAAACCCTCATTGTTTCATAAGTGGATGAATCATAAAGTGTAGTATTTTAGGTGCCGATCCTATGAGGAATTAGCTAAACTAATTGATATGTGCTTAATTGAATGTATATTTATTTAGTAACAATCAGTGATTAATGATACGAAAATGCTTAAGATACACACTTTAGTTCATATATGGTTTTAGGAACAATTTGGAAGTGAAAGAGTTAAAATGAGTCGAAAGCACTATATTTGGTTCGTTTTCTGAAGATTCACACTTACTTGTCTTCATGGAGCAAAAATAAGAAGTATTAGAGCAAGAATAAGATAAGAAAATACAAAAGAATAAGGAGTGGAGGACTCACGGATAAGCCATCAGCTTGTCATAACCATAAGAATTGACTCACGATTATGACAAGGAGTTTTATAATCATAAGACCTCTAATGGCTGTGAGACACCTTATCATAGCCATGAGAAGCTTCTCGATGAACACCTCATCATTTTTTAACTTAGCTTTATAAAAAGGAAGAGATGCGATGACCGAAGGTTATGAAATGTTATGTTTTCATCTGGGGAAAAGTTAGAGAATTTTCTGAGTAGAGACAAGGAGAAAAGGCTGATGATGCTCTCATTAATGGAGAGACTCATGGAGGGCTAGGCTTCCCAAGGCTGGTTCAGAGGTGATATCGATGTTGAAGAACCCTATTAAACATTTCTCTCATTATTTGTCGTTCTTTCTCTTAAGGATTGATTGTTCTTAAGGATTGATTGTGTTGTCCTATGTTTAACGTTTGTGTGTTGTGTGAGAATGATTGAATGCTAGATTTGATTATTTTTATGTAAGAAACCATTTCTAAAATTTCAATATAATCAGTAATTATTATGTTGAGATTCATTTGTGGTGATTAATGGTTTTTAATCATTAGGGATAACATACCTAAGTTAAATGACCCAAGCTTATATGGTTATTGCCTTGATTAATCTGTTTTCCTAATTTTGTAACGTGGCTGTGTAATTAATTTTAGAGAGCTTGTTGTAAGTTGTTCAATAGCTATGTTTAATTAATGAGCTCTTCTTAATTAAACAAGATCTAAGGGAAATTTGAGGTTAACTGAGCTTATTGTTAACTTATGATTAATAATTTCTAAAAGAGATATAAGAATAATAATTCATTGGAATATGGTCAACCATGTGTAGGCTAAGATTGAACTAATAACCAGGTCCTTAACAAATTCATCACTTTTATAATTTTTTGGATGTTTGTAGTTTTATTTTATTTTGTGATAAAAATTATCCAACCCCCATAACCTAAACACTGGTTGATTTCATTTCAAACACTTTACACACACTCTCTGTGGGATTGACATAGACTTTACACACGCTCTCTGTCGGGGAGTGTGGTGTTTTAGTTTTAGTTTTTGATTTTAATTGGTGTTTTATACATATTTGTTTAGAGTTAGTTTCTTTTCAGTTATTTCTTGATTTTTTCACTTTTTGTTTAGTTTTTGTGTGAAAAATTTTTCATGGATGAAAGTAATTTCTTTTATAACTTGTATTCTCAATCATATAACCATGTTTGGAATGACCATACAAATTTTAGTTATGGATGGGATAATAAAAAAAATTACTATCGTGATAGTTTGTAAGATGCCCAACAATTCTCGTATAGACCAGAAGCTTCTTATCACGACTCAGGTATATCTTTAAAAGAATTGCTTAATATTATAACTACTAAAAATATTCAACTTCAACAAAGTATACAACAGTTCCAGGAGGATATTATGCAAGTCCACCAAGATACAATGTCTAAACTTTAAAACATAGCAAGCCAGATGGGTCAGATGACGAAATCTCTTAACCACTTACCATCACAAAGTGAAGAGGAGCAGCCATATCAATTTGAGGTGTATCCATGACACGTTAGTGCAGAGACCTTTTAAAGTGAAGAGGAGCTCGAAAATCTTGAGAAAAATACTCAAGGAATTGCTTATAAAGAAGAAGTCGAGGAGGAGTTCACAGTAGAAAATGATATATCTTTTAGCTCGAAGGTGAGTACTGAGTCTATAATTATTTGTAAGACTAACTCTTTATCTTTATCTATCAGGTTAGAGAAATTGAACGAAGAAGAAAAAGATGAAGAGACATTCAAGATCTTTCCAGAGTGCATGGACTTAGTAGAGATTCTAAAGATAGGGCATATACTGAATGTGAGAGGTCATCAACTGAGACCCTATGCTGAACAACATCATATAGAGAAAGCTCAAACTGTGACAATCAAGGATCATAATTTTGTCATGTGAGAAAAGTATGGAGTCGAGCTAGCGACATTAAACAAAGGCGCTTTTTGGGAGGCAAAGGGAACTTAATTTCTTTTTTTTACATTTTTGTATTTCTTACATTTATGTTTGTGTATTTTTTGAGTTTGTTTTTTTCTTACTTATTTTTAAGTTCTCAATGAAGTGAATAAAACAAACAAACAAACATTTTCTCTTTTTCTTTTGCTTTTAGGATTATATAGTCATAATTAAAGTGTGAATTGACTAGAAAATCTATAACAACTTTAGCATGTACTTCTACTCTTATGATTGGTCAATGTGCATTTTCTTTAGAAAAGTTGTAACTAATGGTAGACAAAAGCTAGTGAGATTTTGAGCCTTATTAGACTGACACATCCATATCAATCTCATTGTCTTTTATTTATGTGTGACCTTCACGACATGTACATCTTGACTTTGCCTTGAACTTCTATTTGAGGCCACATTTTTATCACATGCATTAACATGAAAATGATTAGGCATTCTTTGTTTTTCCAAGCTACATTAGCTAAATAGCCTACCCATTGATATGAATTTTCCTTTGTTAAGCCCCCTTAAGCTTTATTAGCCTTTCTTTTTGTATTAACAACATTACATGCTTTTAAAATTAACCAAATGCCCTACCAAAGCTATAAAGCTAGTGGAGCATTTGTTAATTATTGAAGATTGTGGATATACAAAGGTTTAATTATGGTGGAGTGCACATATGTAGGATGGTTATATTTTTCACAATTTCATGTTATAAAATTCATTATTGGTGTAGTTTCTTTTAGTTTTTATATGAGAAAAATGAAAAGAAGGAGGAAAACAAAAGAAAAGAGAAGAAAAAGGAAATGAAAATGAAAATGAAAAAATGCTTAAATAAAAGTATCAAAGAGGAAATGCTTATATTTTGCAAAGTTACTTATTATTAATCTTTCCTCTTAAAGTCGTAACGAAAAGGTATTACAATGTGAATAAGGGAGATGTAGTTCTTAAGAGTCACTCCCTATGGTTACAAAGTCTTATTTATGATCAACTTTTGTGAGTGATATATGCATAATGTGGTTTTTGGTGTGAGAGCTTAATTTGAACTAAGAAACATGGTTTTTGCATTTAACATAGTTGATGCACACAATTGTGAGTGAATGTTAGCTTTTGCACAATGTTGGTTTTTGCACTCAACATTGGAAATTGGCGTGCCAAGCTGAATTTCATTATCATACCATTGGAGGATTTTGAGATGATATTGGGGATCAATTTTCTCAAAGTAGCAAAGGCGGTGTTGTACCCAAGTTTGGGAGGTATGATGCTGATGAATGATCAAAATTCCTTCTACATGAATTGTTGTAGGTTCGATAGAGGAACGACGGACACTACAACTTCGGTAAGACATGTTTCGGCAATGAGTATAGAGAAAGGGTTGAAGAAAGGTATGGAGACCTATCTCGCTGCCATGTGGGAGATCAATGAAGACCACGTGGTGGAAGTCCCAGATGCGGTTGCAAGTTTGTTGAGGGAGTTTCAGGAGGTGATGCTGAAACAGTTACCGTAGACTTTTCCCCCTCGTTGTGAGATAGATCACAGGATCGAGTTAGTTCCTAGAGCGATCCCACCTGCCCTATATAGGATGTCCCTGATGGAATTGGCAGAACTTCGGAAACAACTTAGTGAGCTGTTGGAGATAGGGTTCATTCAACCATCTAAAGCCCGGTATTGTTTCATAAGAAGCAAGACAGTACACTTCGGAGGTGTGTGGACGATCGAGCATTGAACAAGGTAACGATAAAAAAAAATATCCGGTTCCTTTGGTTCAAGATTTGATGGACAGGTTGTCAAGGGCTGAGGGTGTACTGTCTCCGGAGTGGGTATTGGCAAGTGCGGATAGTTGAGGGTGATGAGCAGAAGACAATGTGCGAAACTCGGCATGGATCTTACGAATTTTTAGTTTTACCATTTGGATTAATAATGCCCCTGCTATATTTTGCAACCTTATGAACGATGTGTTGTACGAGTTCTTGGATGAGTTCGTAGTTGTCTATCTAGACGATATTGTCGTATATAGTGCTAACATGGCAGAACATATGGAACACGTGAGGCGAGTGTTCGAAAGACTGAGGAAGCACAAGCTCTACGTGAAGATGGAGAAGTGTGGGTTTGCTCAGTTGGAGATTAGATTCTTGGGTCACGTGGTGAGCAAGGGTGAGGTCAGAATGGATCCGATGAAAGTGAAAGTAATAGTTGAGTGGCAGGGTCCCACGACAGTAAGAGAATTACGAAGTTTTCTCGACCTGGCGACCTACTATAGGCGGTTTATTGTGGGATACTCCAAGAAAGCGGCACCATTAATAGACTTGCTGAAGAAGAAGCAGGAGTGGTGTTGGTCGAGTGCATGTGCGGAGGCATTCAAGAAACTTAAAGCTGCTATTTCAACCGAACCTATGCTAAAGCTGCCTGTGTTCGATCTTCTGTTTGAGGTACATACCGATGCTTTGGACAAAGCCATTGGTGGAGTCCATGTACAGAAGGGTCATCCGGTAGCATTTGAGAGCTGAAAGCTCAATGGTGCGGAGCAGCATTACTCGACGCACAAGAAGGAGATGCTTGCAGTGGTGCGTTACCTTGAGACTTGGTGAGTATATTTGTTAGGAACCAGGTTCGTTGTTCTAACGGATAATGTTGCTAACATGTTTTTTAGGACCCAAAAGAAATTTTCTGCAAAACAAGCCCGGTGGCAGGAGTTTCTTACCGAATATGACTTCGTGTGGGATCATAAACCGGGGAGGTACAACAACGTGGCAGATGCCTTGAGTAGGAAGGAGGTATTTGTGGCCCTTTATTCAGTCACGAGGGTGGAGTCCAACCTGTTGGAGTAGATCAAGGCAGCAGCTCCATTAGACACTATGTACTGTAAGTTGATTTCTCAAGTTAAAGACGGTATTGTATGCAAGTTTTCACTCGATGATGATGGGCTTTTGATGAATAAGAGTAGTCAAGTGTATGTGCCGAGCTTTGGTGGTTTGCGGAAACAACTGTTAAAGGAGATGCATGACTCACAATGAGCTAGTCACCCAGGAGTCCAACGGATGCTAGCGCTCCTATCTCGTTCCTACTTTTGGCTGAAGATGGAGAATGACGTGGAATGTTACGTCAAGACGTGTCTTGTGTGTCAGTTGAATAAGCCAGAGAGAAAGAGGGAAGCCAGTTTGCTATAACCCTTATCCATCCCCGAGAGACCGTGGATGTCGGTTTTAATGGATTTCATTAGTGGGTTTCCAAAGGTGGACAACATGACATCAATCATGGTGGTGGTTGATAGATTCTCCAAGTATGCGATCTTCGTGCCAACTCCTATGACTTGTCCCTTGGATGTTGTAGCTGAGCTGTTCTACAAGAACGTGGTCAACTATTTTGGAGTTCTAGTGGATATTGCACTACAAGAAAATCGCGAATTAGCGTCGGAATATTACCGATGACATACATTCTGTCGCCTTTTATCGACGGTAATTAAGTAATCCGTCGGGGAAAACAAAATTTTACCGACGGATAACGAGTCCGTCGGCAATATTGTAGAGAAAAATTCAGCCCAAAATCTGCGACAGACAATAGCGACGGAACATGTCTCGGCGACGGTAAAAAAAGCGGGAATCGTTCCCGCAATTTAATTGCTTCGCCCTTTACCGACGGTATTCTGTCTGTTGGTAAATATACCGACGGACTGTGAATATTCCGTCGGGGAATTTTTGACAGTCAAATATTACCGACGGTCAGAAGTTACCGTCGGCATATTGAATTATATACCGACGGAATTTTATCCTACCGTCGGTAAATATTTGCAGCAAACCTTATTTACCGACGGACGTTACAAACCGTCGGTAGTTAAGATATATTTATAATTTTGCCGACGGATAAGAATCGTTCCGTCGGTAACTGTATCGCCCATACCGACGGTAACATTTCACCGTCGGTAATTGTCGGCAGCAAAACCTATGTCGCCGACGGAAAATTATGTTCCGTCGCTATTTGAGTTTCTTCCAGAATGTTCATGGCGCTCTTTTACCGACGATTCTTCTTTGCCGTCGGTAACTGTCGGTGATTCCCGCTCACTTACCGACAGAATTGTATTGTCCATCAGTAAACGGGCGTCTATATATCGCGCCCGACCCCCCCTCTCCCTCGCGTCTCACCTCTCCTCTTTGCTTAAGGTTCTGAGTTTTCCGACACCTCCTATCGAATTTTTCGATCGTGTTTGAGGTAAACTCTCTTATAAGTGTATTATTTTACTAAAATAGCTTGTTTT
>JAOQML010000008.1:22053164-22070697 GCA_027568935.1 Erythroxylum urbanii
TTATTTAGTACTCTATCCTGTTTGTTTAACTAGTTAATTAAATATGAAAGAGTTTTATAAATTTAAGAGGTTTGAAAAGAAATAAATTAAGTGTCAATATAAGTAAAAATTTAAGATAAATATGAATATAAAAATGCTATATTTTTTGAAAAATAAAAGAATTTGTTTCATTAATATATTAAATGTGAGGTTCATATTATTTGTTTTCCATAGCTTAGCTTAACACTAGAATAACATGAGGCCTGGTCAACTCGGCCCTGGTTTATTGACTTCGACTCGGGTCAAACTGGGCCCAACTGCCAGGCCTAACTGCATTTGTGTTGGCTTCCTTTTGTACTTTTGCATATTTAAATGCCTAGTCTTATCGCTATCACGAACTGCATGTTAAGTGAAGGTGCTATAATATGTTCTTTAATATGGCTTAATACCTCCAAATATTAGGGGGAATTGTATGACGCTTCAATCATTCTTAAATCACAATTATCCAAATTGTTTCCAAATTATATTATAATTACCAAAAATTTTTGTTATTAACTAAATTGTTTAGGAGGCTTACGCTTTTCTTTACTCATCATAATCTCTTGCTAAATGAAAACTTAATTAGATGTATAGATATTGACACAGAGTGCCTTAATTCCTTAATTTGATTTGGTATCTCAATATCACTTCAATATTTAGCCATTGGCACAGGATATCTTCAAGACTCAAGAAATTTTGGTAATACTCTAAAACCTAGACATCAATACAGGACATTATCGAGAATTAGGATGCCACGGTACCTACTATAAAGACGTATACCTAGTCATCGTTTGCTCATATTTAAACAACCTATCAATCTATTACTATCAAATGTAACTTATCTTAGGTAAGTCACCTGTTCGTGATTTACACACTTTATTCACAACTTATTATAAAAAAATTATTTAATTTCATGAATGTATTTTAGTTACCTTAATATTCTTAATTATACTCATAATATGTAACAAAATATAAATGCGAAACATTTTTTGCTTTATTAATTATTTGTAAAATAAATAAGCACAGTTCATATATTTTAGAAATCTATATATGTAATTATTAATCATTAGTTTAATTAATGACTAATTCAAAATATGAATCACTATATAATAATTTATTAATAACAAAAATACTATTCTAATAGTACAGCCTAATGTTATCCTTAATTGAATTTCAGACTCAACTAATTGATAAGTCTAATTTACTCCTTAATTTGAACTTCAGACTTAAACATTACAAAATTCTACTAGAATTATTAAAGAAAAATTTTAACTCAATTACACTTAGTAATTTGACATTATAGCCTTTCTTTTACTTTATCCTTAATTATTAAAAAAAATCCTTACTTAACCTAATGACTATGATTAATAAAATACCCTTAACTATTAAAAATCCTATAATCCTATTTTACTCATCATTTGTTTTTACTAATACAAAATACCCTTACAGGAATTAAATTTCAATTTTACCGTTAAATTTTTACATTTTTTGTTTTGCCCCTTAATACCACTTAAAATTTTCTAAATTGCTTTTTTCTCCACCATCTCCTCTTCTACTACCTCTTTTTTTTTCTCATTTTTTTAGCCATCTTTTCTCCATTTTTGTTTTTCCATGATTTCAATTTATTGTCTCAAACAATTACAATATACATAGTAACTATAAACTAATGTAAGATGACAAAAACTTACAAATACAAGGCATAGAGTTGTTGCCAAAAAATTTTAACCTATAAGAAGTTTTATGCCTTTCTATAGGATTTCTGAGTTTATAACCTTCACAAATTTCTTCAAAACAAACAAAATGAGGGAATAAATGAAGATTTATTTAAACACTTACCAATCAGAAAACAATTACAGAGGAGGAAGAAGAAGACAACCTTTGTGGGCTTGTCTTTCTTATGAGCTTCTGGCGTTGCGTTTCGTTTTTATTTAAGATGTAAATACAAAAAATAAATGCCTAAAACTTGACCACAAGGCTTAGAAAAAATATTTAAAGAGTGATTTTTATAACTTAAAAAATAAAATGAAATTAATTTTTATCTTAAGAGGCGTTTTATTTGAATGAAAATTGGAAAAAATGATTATGAAAAAACAAAGCCATTTTCTAAACAAATAAAAAAGAAATAATAAAGGACTTTACTTTTAAAATAAATAAAAAATTATCTACAATTAAAATAGACTAATTTTTTTAATTTGAATTTATAGTAAATTAGACAACAAGTTAACTAAGGGTTGTTTAATTCTATTTCTTATAATTTCTTATCATTGTTGTTAAAAAACCTAAAAACAAGGGACAAAAATGTTGTTGGTGCAGTTGTGGCTGGCTTTCAAAACACAAAACACAAGACACATTGTTGTTTTGAATTGATTTCTTAATTTAATGGAAGATTTTAATCGTCTTGAGAATTGTTCATATTTGCTTGCTGTGTTTTATTGAAGTAACAAACGTAGAGCATTCAACTTTGGATTTCATATATAAAATTAAAGAAGCAAATGAAAAAGATTTTTTATACATAATTAGGTCACAATATGAATAATGTGGGTTGAATGAAATCCTAGATGTATGACCTAACTATTCTTCTGAGTTAAAGTGAAATCTATATGGGAATTTATATAACGAATTAATACATTCTTAAAGGGTTTTGATTTGAGAGAGCTTTATGTTAAAATAATATTGTAGGGTTTGTATGTCTTGATAGAGATTATATTTGTAACTTTGCAATTCTTATAAATCCAAGTAATTAGGATTAATCATAAATTCAAGCATATAAAAGGTTTTTAGGAGATTTTTCATCTAATCTTATCAATCCACTAGTTGTTATATTCTTATCTATCGCCTTTAACTGATTATCTCTTATTTGTTATTTCAGCTTTGTTAAATTTTCTTTTTCAATTTAATCATTCACTTTATTAAATTAGGTTACAAAAAGACAATTAGTACTAATAGTTACGATTTTCATATGATTAATATTTAACTCACCTAAGCTATACTATAAAAATGATTGGTGCACTTTCTTTAATGATTTCTTAAAGATTGTTTTGTGTTCCATTGATATTTATAGTACATTAAGTTTTTTGCACCTTTTCAAGGAAAGCCTATTTTTATTAATCTAATCAATTTTATTTTTTACATATTTATTATTATTAATTGATGCATTTTTTCTTTTATTTTTTTCTTAATTTTTTATAGAGTTATCTTTCTTAATCTCGTATCTGTGGCTAAATTTTTGAGTTTGTGACTAAATTAGGTACCTAATATTATAGCTAAGAAACATAAAAGCAAAATGGGAAGAACAATGTTTTGTGAGAAATTTTGCTATATCATTGCTTATGACAATATTGGAGGCTTGGAAAGAAAGGCATATTGATATGTATTTGGCAACTCAACCAATGTTGGTGATGCATTGTGATATTTTTGGTGGTGGCTATGTCAATCATAAATGTAAGGTTCTTTACAATATGTGACGACTGAACGAGCAACCTAATTTTATGGAAAATTGGCCTCCAGATATGACACTTATGATCTATGTTAGAGAAATCATTTTAAATTTCCATGGATTAGTTAATTTTAATAAAATTTTAGTAACAATAACAACAACAACTAAGGAAGTTAAGTATCGAAGAGCTTCTGACAACATTTATGACTACAGTTGAGACTCACTTATATATAATTGAAGAGTCTATTTAAAAATCAAAAACTCACATTGGATAACTCATTAAGCTTATCTATAAAGGGCATTAAGATGTTTTACTTGGCTACACGAGGCAAATTCAAGTTAGCAAGTGGTTACGATAACTTTGAAGAATGAGAATGACTATAGGTTAAAGTTAAAGAGAAAGAAGAGAAGGATAAGGATGTTGTGTAAAAGAATAAGGAAGAAGAGAAGGAGAAAAAGAGTGATGAGGATTCAAATATAGAAGCGGTTAAAGAGGAGGAGTCGATAATTCCATATACGAACAAGCTCAAAATAAAAAGAAAAGAGGATAAGTATAGTAAGTTTCTAGATCTTCTGAAATACCTACATGTTAACATATCTTTTATTGAATCTCTTTCTTAAATGTCGAAGCATTAGAGGACCTCTTTTCTAGTAAGAAGGTGCATGAGGAGTTATTAGTGGTTAATTTAAATGAAGAGTGCTCCTGTATCTTGTAAGGAGAAGAAGGGAAGATGGATAATCTATAGTTACTAGAGTATGAAAAAGTTTAGGGAGTCTTGGATTCTGAAGAAGAGTGGAAGCAAGCCCTTAATTATAAATCCAAGATAAATAAAGGGCTTGAGGATAAGTCCAACTAAAAGACTCATAAAGAGTTGCTAGTTTAAGTGTAGGTATTAAATACTTTCAATAATGAGAGAGAAGCTCCTTCTCTCTAGAAATTGCATATTCTACATTGTGGTGAATGGTTTGCGTGTTCTACATATTGGTGAATGGTCACATTTCGTATGAACGTTCCTTCTTCTCTTTTGGTTTGTCTTCTTCTGACTAATTCCTTCCACTCATCTTGGTTTTTCATTTTGTGCTTCCTAATTATTGGTCTTCCTGCTCTTTTGAATTCTTATTAGTCTTTTAATATTTGCTTATCTTTTAAACCCCTATTCCTATTTTATCCCCTTAACGAAAGATGCTATTTTTCTTTTCTTTACTCCTTCCATCTTTTCCTTGTTCTTCTCCCTCGAACCTCCCCTTTCTTATCTCTTAAGTTCTTGTACACCACCATAACTAAGAATATTAACTAAAGGGATAATTAGTCTTTTATCCAAATACTTCTTTCTATCCTTACTCCTTCTTTCCTTCTTTATTAACTACCATTTAAACCTTTACCTCTCTGTCATTGGCAGACATTTTTATGGCAATAGAGACAAACTTTGTTGGAAACCTACAAGACATAATGTTTCTCACACCCCTTTATGCTAATCCTACCCCTGTCTTTAACCAGACTCCTCCTTTTGTGATTTTTAGCTCCTCATTAGCGAATCCCTCACTTAGTTGGAATCAAATGGTAGGGAATGATTGTAGGGAAACTCTACACTTTTCTCCACCAAAAATAAAAAAAAGTAAAAATTTGGTGGCTTGTGATATCTAGGTGTTGATTGAAGGTGCCAAAGCTTCGAAGTCAACTTTAGTTAGATTCTTTTATGGGGAGCGTATAGCTTTCCCTATAATGATTGAGTGGGCTATGAAGAGTTGGAAAAGTAAATGATTGAATAAGGTTTTACTGTCTAAAGATAATTTAATAATGTCTAAATTTGGTTGCCCAAGCTAATGTTAGGAAGATAATAGAGGATGGTCTTTAGCACATTTAGAGTTAACCTCTGTTTCTTCAGCCTTGAAAACTAGGCATAAGGATTGATGGTGTAATCCATAAGAAGATACTATTAGGGATTAATCTACATGATATTCCTTTAGAACACTAGTCAACTACGAGTTTAAGTGCCTTTACAAGTTTTGTAGGAATACTTATTTCCATGGATGAGACAACTACTCATCGTAGAAGAATAGTTTATTGCTAGATTGTGTGTTAAGGTAGAGGGTGAGAAAGAGTTACTTTATACCATTCCCATTGTTAAATTAAGTGAAAAGGAGGCATTTATGAAGGATTAGTGAATGTCTCACACCAATGGAGGCCCAAGTTTCACCCTCATACTAAGAAATGAATAGACACTGGAATAAGATTTGAGAAAGGAGATTATGAGGAACTAATGCATTTAGAGAAATAAAAGGAGAGAATGAACTAGTTAAAATAAAAAGATAAGATAATTGATGACGAAGATAATATTTATATTAATACTTTAAGGCTTGTAACTGATTAAGAAATATGTACTGGTCAATAAGAATTATCCCCCAATAGTAAAGAAAATACTTTTAGCAAAGTGAAAGAAGTTAAAGATGAGACTATTAACAAGGTCAAGATAGCAATTAAGAAGGGAGTACTACTTTGTCCCCTATCTTGAAAGTTGAGATGTTGAATACTCCCAATAAAACAATTGAGAAAGGAAGCTATTTCTAGGAGATTTCAAAGAGGGAAGCCGGAAGGAATAGAAGGAAGGGTACCTCTTCCAATAAAGCTAAAAGGTGATGAATGTAGTAGTATGGAACATTAAGGGTCGTAATAGGCCCCTACACGAAATAAGCTGCTGATGATTTTTTAATTACTAATATTAGTAGTTTTGGGAATTTTGGAAACCAAATTGAATTATGAGAATCTTTTGAAGCTTAAGAGGAGGTGTTCTAGATGGTCTTTTGAAATCCACAATCTTAAAAGGATAATCATTTTTTATGCAGCTAAAGTTGATCTGGTAGTTTTAAATTATAGCTTTAAGCATATACACACAAGGATTAGCTTCTAGATAGAAGGTAAGAGCTTGGAGATTACCTTTTTATATGGTTCCAACTTCAAATTTCAAGGGGAGGAGCTTTGAAGCAACTTGAGGAGCATTAAACATAACACTTATAACTCTTAACTGTTGTGATGAGATTTCAACATTATCTTATAGTAGTTTGAAGCTAAGGGAAACAACAATTTTAGGAACTTTTCTAGGGATTTTAGAGAATGCATTAACACTCTAGGGGTTACTAATCTTAGTATAGAAGGCAAATTTGACACCTAGTCAAATAAATAGTCCAGTAGTAACAACAATAAGAAGAAAATTGATAAGAGTTATGGTGGATAAGGAATGGTTGAAAGTCTACACTAAAAGTAACAGTGTTCATAAAACGCAATGTTTCAGACTATGCCCCTATGGCGATACACGGAATCTTTAAGAGGGTTAATAAGAATTTTCCCTATAAGTTGAATGATTATTTGTTGAACTATGAAGGATTCTTATAGGTAGTTATAAAAGGAAGGAAGAAGTTAGTTCATAGGTATAAAGCTTTCATATGTGTTAAAAAGTTGAGAATATTAAAGAAAAGATAAAATTACTAATAAGATATTAATATCACTATGACTTCTCATTGGAAATTCTGCTTTAACTTCTCATTAGAAATTATACTCGAATTTACTTTTCTACCCCTCACTTTTTTCCTCTTTTGGAAAATTTCTTCTCAGGTTTAGTTGCTGCTTAGGCTTCAGCCTCAATGGAAGGCCCTCTGGCCTTACATGCGGTGGTTGAGAAAGGAGAATCCTCATTCTTTAAGGAAGACTTCCCTGTTCTTTTGATGGAGACTCTTTTTGCTAATTCACTATATAATAAAGATGTCCTCAAACACTACTAGAATATCATTAAAAGTAGGGTAATATCTTCACTTCTTGAACTGCTTACGGCTGATGCCAGGGCCTACTCTACGGTTCTAATTGGACTCTTCTGGTTTAAGCACCTTGCTCTTCCTATAGTCAACGAATAGGCGAAAGCCAGATGGGGGAAAAGGGCCTAGAAAAAGTAATGTTGCGGGATGATGGTATAATACTCTTTAAATTTTTTGATGGAACAAACCTCAATGAAATATTAAAGACATTGGTATGTTGGTGCTCATCCCCTTTTGATTCAGAAATGGCAGTCGGGTATGGAGCTTGATAGAAGTAAAATTGATGTACTACCATTGTTGGTTAATTTTCATAATTTACAAATGAAATTTTGGACCATTGAGGGGCTAAGTTTCTTGGCAAGCTCTTTGGGAAAACCAATTTGTATGGATACATCAACAACTATTATGGAGATAATTTGTTATGCAAAGATGTGTATTGAAGTTCAGAAAAAAGCTCCTCTACCTAATAGTCTTCCTTTTTATGACTTAGTGAATTGTGAATTAGAGAGGACTGAGATATCTATCACCTATCTTTGGAAGCCTATCATTTCTAACAAAAAATGGTGCCTACTAGTAAGGGTTTTTAAACGAGTTGGCAGGATGAATTGTTAGAATATGAGATTAGAAATACATCTTTAGTAGAAAATAGAATCATAATAGCTGATACTAGAGGGGAAAAGGTTATAAATTTTGTTGGCTCAAATAACTCCCAAATTCTTGTTGACATTAAGGATTTACCTCAGATAGCAAGTGAAGAAATAGAAGCAAGAGGCATGGAACCTTTGGGAATGACAGATACACAAAATTCTAACTATTATCATCTCCTAGTCAAAATTTTGAATTAAGAGTTGGATTGGAACAAAGTGCCCTGCAGGAAACTAGTGATGTGAAAAAGGACATGGCTGATGTGAAAAAGGACATGGCTTATGCAATAGGTAATGAATGTGTTATTAAAGAAACTAAGCCCAATTCTGCTAGCAATAATTTAGTAATTGGGACTTCAAAATAAAAAGACGCTGATGAATTCAAATTGCTTAATAACAACTCCAGAAGACAGTCCAATAGAAGGAAGGGCAAACAAAACAACAAGAATAAAAGGGATTCCCCTATCAATGTCAGTCCTTGCTTGGAATACTAGAGGGCTAAATGACGCTAAAAAATTCCATAGTTAAAGAAGTTGTGAAGGAGAAGAAGACTTATTTGTTGGGACTTCTGGAAACCAGAATCAAGGAGCCATAAAATATGCTTGGTTCTAAGTTTTTGGGAGCTAATTGGGAGATCTTCTTTAATCATAACTCACACTACAACGGACGAATCATTTGTTTATACAATTTGAATACACAAAATTGAAGAATCTGACCAATATCTTCATTGGAAATGCTAGATGAAAGGTATGAGTCTTGTTTTTATTGTTACATTTATTTATGCTTCCAATTTTAATTTTCAATGAAACAAATAGTGGTTGGATTTACAATAGCTACAATTAGGAATTCAAAACCTATAGCTTGTTGTGGGCGACTTCAATTGCTCTTTAAGCTTGAATGAAGTGAAGAGTAGCAGGAAGTTCAACATTAGTTCACTAAAGGAACTCTTTAATTTCCTAATGAAGATAGACTTGGTGGATTTAAACTCAACTAGTAGATTGCTTATATGGAGTAATAATCAACAAGGCCATTGGATCATAAGGAAAAAGTTGGATAGATCACTAGTCAATACTTCCTAGCTGAATCAATTTCCTAACTCCGTTGTCCACTTCAATAAGAATCTAATGTCTGATCATTCTTATATGCTAATACAAAAGCTAGTTGAAAGAAGAACAAGGAGAACTCCTTTCATATTTTTCAATGGTATCTCTCAAATAGAATTATTAGTAGATATTGGAACGATGACGTAGAGGGTTATAAATCCTATTAGTTTATGAAGAAATTGAAAAAGGTGAAGAGGGCACTCTAGAAATTTATGCTTGATAGGAATCAAAATCTAAATACACGTAGGGAGAAACTAGCTTAAGCTCAAAAAGCCTATTTGACTCTCCACATAATGTAAACCTGAGAATGGCAGAGATTAAAGGATTGTAAGAATATTAGGAGGTACTTGGGCTCCACAATTCAATTCTTAAGAAAAGCTATAATAAATTAGGTGAAAGGATGGAGACTCTAACATAAGATTCTTCCATTCCACCTTAGTTACGAGGAGAAATGTCAACAAACTCAAATGGCTTGGAATACACATATCAGAATGAATTGTCATAACTAGCTAAGAGCTACTACCTAAATTTGATGGGATATGATTATACTGCTACTCCAATGTGTGGCAACTATTCAATTGCTTAGTGGATCAAGGTATAAAAGACCTTTTTGTTCCCTATATTACAGAAATTGATTTTGAGAGAGTTCTCTTTAACTTACATCCGTTAAAATTGCCAAGACTATATGGTTTCCCTACAATGTTCTTCCAAAGGACATGGGATATTACAGGATAATTGTTTACAGAGGTAATGCTGTAAATTTTTTCTTCTTCCAAAATGCTTTATAAAATCAATCATACATTCATTTACATAGTACCAAAAAAGCACAAACCCCAGAGAGTGCAAGATGTCAGGCTAATATCATGTTGTAATAACATTTATAAGGTGATTTTCAAGCTCATAGTTGAAAGATTGAAAGTGGTGATCACTAGCATTATTTATACAGCTTAGGGAGCATTTATTCCTGAAAGAAATGTTAGGGATAATATTCTCATACTTCAAAAGCTAATGAAGGAGTACAATTCAGGTAAAAATCTTAATAGATGATCAATGAAAGTTGACTTTTACAAAGCATTTGATATAATTAGTTAGAGATTTATTCAAATATGCTTTAAAGAGTTGCATCTGTGACATAGATTTGTAAATTAGATAATGACTTGCATTCAATCTTCTTCATTAAGTGTGATAGTGAATGGATTCCATACTAAACCTTTTAAAAATGCAAAAGGTATTAGACAGGGAGATCCTTTACCTCCTTATTTACTTATCTTTGTGATGGAAGGTTTATGTAGGATGTTAAACATTCTGATCTCTTGTAATGGTGGATCATAAATGCAGACCTGTCAATATCAGTCATTTTATATATGCTGATAATCTAATTCTTTTATGTGGGGCGAACACTTAACCCATCAACATTATGATGCAAGTCCTGAAACTTTTTGATGAATGGTTGGGGTTAAAACACAATATTAAAAAGAGCTACATATATCTATCAACTGATATTAGGAATCTAGCTGAAGTAAGGAGAAGTAAGGAGAATCATAGGTATGAATGTTCACACAACTCCATTATACTATCTTACTATCCCTATAACTTCCTCCAAACCGAAATTCCAAGATTGCCTTCCTCTTATTGAAAGGAAATCAAGAGTAATGTCTAGCATAATAGGTTTCTCTCTTATACGGCTACAAGTATTCTTATTATCTCAGTTCTTACCAGCTTGCATCTTCATTGGACAACTCACATTGTATTACCCATGAAGGTTACAGAAGAAATTGATAGAATAATGAAGGCATTCCTATGGACTAGAAGAATAGATAACTCTAAAAGTGTTAAGATTAAATAGAATGAGGTTACCATTTCGAAGAAATAGGTAGGGATTGGGATTATTTCTTTTACAACTATGAAAAAAGTCCTGATGTGTAAAAGGCTTTAGCAGCTCTACGTTAATCAGAATGCACTTCAGATCAAATGGATTCATGAGTACCATCTCTAAAATATCAACTTCTGGTAGGCTACTTGCCCAAGAGAGGCCTATCGGATTTTTATTCAGATGATGAAGTTGAGAGATAATACTTATCCATAGATCAAGCGTAAACAAAATAATGGGGAAAAATGGTTTTGGTTTGATAACTGGTTGGACTCAAGTCCTATTATACACAATCCTGTGTTGAATCGTTTGAGGAACATAATACCTTTGAACCTCAAAGTCCCATCTTTGATTTGGAATGGTGAATGGAATGGATATTTTAAAGGATTTGACAATCTTGTGCAATACCTACCTCATTTGAATGATGTGATTAATAAGGATGAAGTCATTTAGACGCTTACTCTAAATGGAAAATTCACAAACAAATCATTCCATCAACTACTTACTAATGGACTATCTGATGTTCCTTGGTCTAATCTTCTTTGAAAAGACACTCTAAATCCAAAAGCCTCACTAATCACTTAACTTGCAATACATAATAAGCTTAAGACCAAAAGTCAATGGCATAGTAATGTGGACTCTACTTGTATCTTATATAAGATGGAAGTGGAAGACAGAGATCACCTATTTTTTCAATGCAAGTTTTTTCAAGCAGTCTGGAGTAGGATCCTACACTTAATTGCTAGTGGTGCTTACATGTATGATTGGGAGAAAACATTGAATTGGGTGATTAAACATTCAAAGCAGAATATATCTAATGGATAAATTCTTAAAGTGGTTTTCACTACTATCATCTATATGCTTTAGAAGGAGAGAAATAACATAATCCTTACATATAGGGAAGAAGGAAAATACCAGCTTGCAGATAAGATTATTAATTGGATCAGATTAGCTGTTATTGCTAAAAATGTTCAGAATTGTTTTTCTTCAGAAATAAAGAATAGATGGAAACTATAAGTTAGATCTTGATTGATTTTTGTAATATTTTTGTAATTGGATTGTATTTAATTAAGGGCTTAATAACCTAGAACTCATTGTCATATTGTATTAGCTTTACCTATAGTTAATACTAATTATTCATTTAAAAAAAGAAGATAAAACTAAAAAAAGAAGACAACATGCAATGATACTCTTTTCCAAGTCAAACAAGCTAAAGGGATATTGGAGAATGTTCATAACTTAATGTATGAGGAACCGAGAGATAAATGGTGGATATAACTAGAGGAATTGTTACTTGAGATGTACACCAAAGTCGTGGAGGACCATTACTCACTACTGAGACAATGAGATTTGGGATCATCTTGGCAACCATATTACTTCCTAAGTTTTACTAAAGGAGAAAGCTTTGGAATATTTCAAAAGCATAATAGGGGAACAGAAGACACAAAAATATAACTCTCAACTACTGAATTCCTTTATTGGTATTCATTTTTCAATAAAGATGATTGAGTTCTTATTAGCTCCATTCCAAGATAACATGTTTTTTTTGAAATGCAAGATGAAAAAGCCCATGGTCTAGATGGATTTAATGGAAAGTTCTTCAAAATAATTGGCTTGAAATTAAAGACATGGTTGCAAAGGCAATACTAGAAATTTGAGTCAAGTAAGATCCTTAGATAAATCAGTTTTATAGTTTTTTAACCCTAAAGAACTAAAATATTAAGAGCTTTAGACACTATAGACCTATTTTATGCCACAATTTCCTTTATAAGAGAGTTTCTAAGCTCCTTGCTAAGAGCCTAAAGAAAGTGATGGAACCTTTAGTTAATCTAGCTTAATCTACCTTCTTGGAAAAAAGATACATGGGGATAACATACTATTATCCTAAGAATTATTCAGAGGGTAGTCTAAAAAGAGATCTCTAGTAAATTGTGCTTTGAAGATTGATATACACAAAGCATCTGATTCATTATGTTAGGATTTCATTGAATAGGTGTTTGAAGGATTTAATCTTCCTATTAAGTTTAAAAGCTAGCTATCTATATATTATCCTAATCTTTCTTAGTCATTAAGTTTAAAAGCTAGCTATGTATATATTATCCTACTATTTCTTACTCAGTATTGGTAAATAGGGAACCTTCTCAATGGTTTTAAGGAAGAAAATGAACCAAGTAGGGGGACCCTCTTTCTCTCTATATTTTTCTGTTATACATGGAAGTTTTCTTAAGGTTGTTGAACCACAATATATCAATGGATCTAACATTTAAATTTCATAATAGTTTCATGAAATTTAAAATCTTACTTACTAATTGTAGATGATCTTTTGGTTTTTGCTAAAGCTCATAAGGGTCAAGCTATTTATATATGCTATTCAAAATTTTAAAGACTGGTCTAGTCTAAACATTAGTAGGCAAAAGAGCTTCATCATCCTTTTTAAGAAATCTCTATTTAATGCAATAATATTATCTAACTTAACTGGTATGTAGGTGTAGAACCAACCTCCTTTTGTGTATCTAGGTCTACCTGTAGCTTCTAGAATGCTAATGTATAAGGAATGTATATTTTTGGTGGAAAAGATTAAAAAGAGAATCAAATCATGGAATAATTATCACTTATTTTCTACTTGTAAAATTCTCCTTATGAACTTAATAATCAATTCCATATATGTTGATAAGTGTAAATTGCATCATATTTGAAGGCTTATTTTGATATGTATTTAATTGTTAATTCAATCATTTAGTACGTGTTTAGGTTGAAATTGTGTTAGTTTGTTAATTATTGGTGTTTAAGTGTTTTTATGGGTTAGTACAAGTCTTTGAGCTTAAATATTATGTTTTTAAGGTATCTTAATATATTTGTTAGTATTTCAACGGTCAATATTGAAGAATGGAGAAGTTTCAGAGACATTCAGGCTGAAACAACAGACCACAATCATGGCACAACAAGCCACGATTGTGACAGAAACACTAGAGTTGGCCCACGCTCATGAAAAAAACCCAAGACATGGCCCACGGTTGTGACAGAAGGCCATGATGGTGATCTACGTCGGGCAAACGCATAAAAACTCAAAAACGTAAAGTTTCAAGAGATTTTTTGGACCTTTCGAACCCTGAGAAAATCCTAGGGTTGCTCAGAACATAAAAGATATTAAAAGAACAAGGCAAAGAGGTAGAAAGAGCTTTTGACATCAGGCACCTTGAAGAAACCCTAGAGAGAATTCATCGAGAGATTGAGAAAGAGAAGAAGGAAGAAGGAAGTGGAGAAGAAGTTAACTCGACGTATTTCCCATATCAGGAGGTTTCTTGACGTCGTTGCCTCCGTTCCTCCATTTCAATTGTATTTCTTATTTATTTCCAGTTTTATCATTGTATAAAATTGGAATGAATAGTTGATGATATGATCTAAATGTTGAGGATGTTCTAAACTCACCTTTAGAGTTTTATTCTTGTTTTAATGAAATCTAATTGTTTTTATGTTTATTAGATTTATTTTGATTAAATTATATGATTGTGCAATTCGATAATAAACTGAGAGGGTGAATCGAATGAAAAATAATTAAATTAGGCTAACGAGAGTTAGGTGATTTAATAGAATAAGAATTAAATCAAATCAGTAATTGTTTGAAGAGAGATCTTGTATAGGTTCTTGATGGTTTATTGGAAAACTTCAAATCTAATTAGGGATTTAGATAGATTGTTAATTGAGAGATTTCAATTTTTATAATCTGATTAGGGTATATAATTTAGGGTTAATGGTTATAACTTAAGAGAGAGTAATTAACCCTAAGATCGTCTAGAACCAATAATCAGGTAATTCATAATCAATTAGGTTAGCGTTAAGGATAGGTAAAATTCCCTTTATCTTAATTGATAATTCTCTTTGGTTGATTTTTGGGTGTGTATTGTAATTGTTGAATTATTAATTTTTTCATGATTGATTCTTAATTTGATTTGATTGATTGAATTGAATTCTCATTTCAGTTTTATTATATTTTGAATTTATACGATTTGTTTTGGCCTTAGATTGTAGGATTAGATTATTTCTCCTTGTGGGATTGACACTTTAGGTACTATGTGAACGAACCGTATGCTTGCGAATTATCGAGAGTATTTATTAAAACTTACACACAATATTAAAACTTGCGCACATCAAACACCCATTCACATGTATTTTAATGCTCAAATTTTTACTTATCTAAAGGTTTGGTCAAATCATTCGGGAAATTGTAAGGAAACTCCTATAGATTGGTCCTAGTAACAAAATATTTAAAGCCAAAGTATGTAGGAAACAAGCTTGGGAAGAGAAGGAGAAAAGGGGACTATAAATTATTTTAGCAAAGCTATGTAACAAAACATCCATGGGGAAAAGGATATGGAGAATCCTAACTCACAAAGAGTCTTTATGGGTATAATGGATTTATTAATACTATTTAAAAGGTAATAGTTTATAGGAACTTCAAGAGAGACTAGGGAGATCCTTTTCATTCATCCAATTATTAAAGGAAAAAAGCTCAATTTCTATTTTCATTAAGTGTATCATATGAGATGGTAAGTTAACTTGATTTCCATTTTTATAAATGGACCAACGTTGGAGTTATCCATAACTCACAATTGACAAGTGAAATGGACAAATTTCCCACTGAGGCTAAAGTATGCATATGGGTTGGGGTGAATAAATGGAGGGATGTTTCACATGAGTTAGAATACATCATCCCTGATTATCGTAATCATTAAATCAAGATAAATTCATTTATAAGAAAGGTTTTAAGGAAATTCCTCATTTAGATCTTTTCAATCCATTAATGGTTTATATTTATCTATGCCTTGACTTTATTATTATTATTATTATAGTTTTGATAATTTTCCTTTTCCAATTTAGTCCCTTGCCTTACTAGATTAGATATTAGAAAGACACATTTGATCTAGAAGAAAAAGAGAAGAAAATCAATATAAATCCAATGGATTTAGAATGAATTCTTCGGTAAATCAATTGCAAAATGCTTTTCTGTAAGCGTCTCTTGATTTAACACACTTCCACTCTAGTGTCTAAGTAGATATTATTACTTTCTCTCGAACCATAATAATATTTGATCAAATCATTGAATTATTTTTTCTTTTGAAATTTCTTCAATTTCTATTTTTACACGTGTCTTTTGATCTTAAAAGGGATCTTCTATAATTTCACGCATGAGGGGTTGTTTCTTGGTTTTGTCTAGTCAGGCCTTGTGGAGTTGACACTCAACCCATTTAAGCTATACTATAGAAACAATAGGTGCACTTGTATTATTGATTTCCTTTAGTATTATTTAGTGTTTGGTTTATATTTACGTCACATTAATGATACCAATAGTTTTAGATAGTGCATTAATACAATAAATACCAATAAATATTAGTAAATTTTAGAGTAAAAATAAAAAATCATAAAATTACATAATTTATTCAATCTTTTCTTTTTCATTTGATATAAATGTTAAATCCCTAAGACTATAGCCCTTTATCACCACTCTCGTCTTTGGTCTTCTCATTATTCTTTTTCATCTTTTTAAAGCTATCACCAATATTGACCATCATTAGAGTTCAGTAACTTATCCTCATCATCATCTATTGTTGTTGTTAGGAAATTAATATGGGATTTGATCTCACATGTAGTAGAATAAACGTATTTTTTGATATGATTTCTTGAAAGTTAAGATCATTTAAATTATATAACATGATCAACGTTGAAATATAATAAAGCATGAATCTTAATTCATTTCTTATTTTTAAGCTTGATCCTTTTTTTGTCATTTCCTTCAAAACGTATTCAAAATTGACTCATCTCAACTAGCGTAATTGTACAAGTGTTTAGCCTCTGATAGGTAAAGAAGGTTAGGTAAAAAATGCTAGTTATATGCTTGTTGATTTCAACATTATGATGGCTGTATAATTGATCTTTAGATGTGAGATTACTAATGTATCTCATATGAAAATTATTATGTTTTGATGCTATTTATGATCTATTCTAATTAGACTAACTCAAGAGGTAGTACTTAGATATAATATGAGCCATTTGGGCATAAGTGAGTAAGTCAGTAAAGGATTTAACACTCTAAAGTAATTAGAGATAATATTATACTATTTTTAATTAGTACTGATTTAAAAAATTCTATAGAATTAAATTTGAAAACATGCTTTCAAATTTAAACTATTAATCAAGTATTACTTAGCGAGAACAACATGATTGTATTTAAAAAATAGAAACTAATTCTATACTTTACCAATTGGAAGATTGGATGACGAAAGAATTAAATTGTATATTATAATCAATCATGAGTAGATTGATTCAAACAAATTTGATATTCATAATATTTTTATGGTTATGACATAATGTAGATGTTATTCTAGATCTATAATTTTAAATTATTTGATTAGAGAATTAAAGATAAATTAAAAGATTTTTTATTTATCTAATTTTAATTATAATTTATAATCATTTCTAATATATTAAAAAACCTGATGGGTCATATATAAAGAACAATTTGAAAGAGAAAAGCATTAAGTGAGACTTAATTATGAAATTTGAGAAATTTCAGGAATCAAATGTGTGATATTTAAATTAATTAATATTACATTATTATTATAATTAAAATTAAACTTTAATTATAATTAAGAAGTTT
>JAOQML010000008.1:22088345-22103268 GCA_027568935.1 Erythroxylum urbanii
CCATAAGCATGAAAATATACACCATTTACGCATGCATTCATTAACAAACCTTAAAACCTTAACAGAAATTATTTACATTATCATAAAACTTACTTGACTTAAACTTCTCTCTCTCTTCTCTCTTTAGCAAAATTTAAAAAATGGGGGGAGCAAATAAGAAGCTTTGGTGGATGAAGCAAAGGAAAAAAGAGTAAAATAAGTAAAATCCCAAATGGCTGAAGGCTTGGAAGTGTTTTCGGTGATGGATGAGTAAGAAGAGAGATGTGTCTTCGGTGAAGGAAAGCAAGAAGGAAGATGGTGATAGAGAATTTCGGTGAAGCCAAAAGAGAGCTGCAAAAAATTCTTCCTTGCCTAACAAAAACGTGACTTAGGCGGCTTAACTTAACTTTGCCACATGTCTGTAATACATGTCTTGCATTTATCATCATGTGAAGCTACCAAATGTCACTTAGATATTGCTCCACTTGTCATATAGTAATTTGTCTAATTGTCACACATTCACTAGTCCATTTGTCACACTTCTATTTATCTCTTATTTTTATATTTTTCATAGTACAAAATATTCCAAATTTTTAATAAATTTCCAAAAATATTCCAAATGCCTCAAAAAATGCGAAACAAATTCTAATACACATCAATTCAATTTTCAAAACAATTAATCCATAATTCTCCAAAAATTCCCACATAATAACTATTATCACCAAATAAATTTTCAACATAAATAATCCACGATTCACATTTTATTCGCATTTATACATCAATCATACCTGAAAAATGTCAATGAATGCATGTACAATTATTTCATGAATGACAACATTATTCACGTACATGTGTATGCCATATAATGCATGAAATGCATTTCTAAATTCTCAATAAACTCTTATAAATAAAGCATCCTAGGGTTCCAACCCTAATAATGAGAAAATGGGATGTTACAATAATTGATGTGGAACGGTCCATATTCAGTAAGAAGTGAGTTCATGATAAAATTCATTAAGAAGGAGTATTCCATTGTCATACCTAGTGTCTTAAGTCTTGTTGCGATATTAGTCATATTAAGGACATGTTGCTGCATATTCTTTGACCCATCAAACTTCATGGTTATGAGTTTGACCATAATTGTCCTTGCAAATACCTTATTAACAGAACATAACTTATCTTCCACAAGCTTAAGAAAATCTTTAGCATTCTAATTTTTAGTGTTAGGAAGAGTAGACTTAATGTTGATGGCAATTGTCATTCGCATAAAATTCAAACATAACCTATTAGACCTTGACCACGCCTTATGATGTGCCTTTTCAACCTTTGTACTAGTATCATTAAGGTCAAGAGGCTTATCCTCTAATAACACTAAGTCAAGATCTAAAGCACCTAAATGGAAAGTGACTTGTTCGCTCCATTAAGAGAAATTCACACCAGTGAACAAGGTAACAAAAGAAGCTTAAGAGTGAAAGCTAATAACTGCAAACATATAAACACCAACTAATTAACCGATTTAAGTTAAACACAACAATACATATTATCATTATTATTAGAATGCTATTTAAACTTTATAAGAAAATTAAATAAACTTCATCAAATACATATAGCATCTTTGGATAACTATATATATGTGACACGAGTATATCAATTTTCTCTTTTATATTTATTAGTTATAGAACATTGATTTACTTTTGGGTAAAGTCCTTAATTTCTATCAACTAATAAATTTTTCATAATAACATTTCATAAAATACACAAATTATATGACTACACATTCAAAATTAATTTGGTAACTTTGGTTACTAACAAATTAATTTTAATAATAATGTCATATAATAATAATAATAAATCCATAAATGAAATTGAAATTAAAATTTGATTATAGGTCAAAAATATCTTTAATATGACCAAAACTTAAGAACTCAAAACTTTAAAATCAATTCATCCATCATCAAAACTTCACGGATTAAAATTGTAATTATCCATTCAAAAACACAACTCCATAAGTGATGAAAGGTGAAGCAAACAGTGACATGCTCAATATTCATAGTAATTTTCCACATATAATTGAAAAGATGCCCATTATCCATTCTTGTCATTTGGTATATGACGACCACAATCTTTTTTAGGGAAAAGTTATTTTTTATAAAAAACTTAAAATCATAATTTTTATAAATATCATAATTATAACCGATGAATCAACGATGATCTCGACATGGCTCTAGCTTGTTCTTTTAAAGCATCGTTACTTTGCGCTCTCTCTCATATAATAGTATCTTCTTTCTTTAATATCTAATGAATTCTTTGTTTTGAAAAACATAAGACAGAAAGAGAGATACGTGGACGAGATGACTAGGGAAGCTCATAATTGAAACAATCATCAAATCAATAATCGAAGGATTATTATCTATTCAAAATATGAGGCTCTAATACCACATATAAGTTTTTATACTTAATATTCAAACATCAACACATAAATCATACATAAGTCATTCATGCTCATTAAGATCTTGAATACAATAATAACCACATAGATGAAACGAATAAATCACTTATCTTGAGCAAAATTTGACATGATGTAGAGAGAGCTTTCAACAATCACAAACTAGTTTCTCTCCCTTAACCCTCTTTTTGTAGTAGATAGCTTAATGGATAGCCAAATATGTTCGTTTCGTATTTTATTTTGTTTGTATACTTAATTAGGATGGAGAGAGGACTAGTTTATATATTTGTTAATATTAAATCTTGTACGCCCGTCAAGTACTAAATTAACGATCAAGATTTAATATATTATTAAATTAAGAAAAATCTTAAATATGGGCCTATAGAAAATATGGGCCATAACATTAGGCCATATTTCTTATATTGTATTTGTTTGTTTAATTTTATTAATTATCATATGTTAATAATAATTATTTTTGTAATGGTCAAGTATAGTTAAAGCAAAGAGATGTATATGGGAAGCTCCTTCTACTTGTGTCACCATTTTGTCTCTCACTCTCTTATTTGTCTCCTTACTACTCCCTTCCTTTAAGCTATTGAAAATGATCTAGCTTGTAGTCCTCTCCTTAGTGCTCTTATCATGTCTTTTGCTCTGTGAGTTGTTTACACTCTCCCTCATTTTTCTCTTCTCCTCCATTTCCTTATCATCATCTCTAATAACCTAACCTCTTTTTTATTCCTCAAGTTCCTCAAAGTCTCCTTTTTTGTGCTTTATGTTCTTACCTCCCACTCTTTAGTATTAGGGATCTTTTTGTCTCTAAACTCATTTGGTTCCTACCTAAGTCAATCCTTACCAATTAAGGTACTAACTTTCTAACCCTAACCTGTATAAAGTCACATGTTTCTAGGTTAAGTATGTCTTCTTTCAAAAGTGTCCTAACCTCTATCCCTACTACTAGTGTGTTCCCAGCCTTACCCTTTACTATGTCCATCTTGCTTTATATCCTAGTAGTTCCCTTCCTAGTTCTATGAAAAAGCCTCCATCCTCCACCATTAACACAAGTAAGAGCTAAAAGTAGGTGTTTGGTGACCTAGTGATCATTCCTTTCATTTATGTCTAATAAAAAAGGAAGATGGAAAAGTTAATGTAGCACCTGAGATTGAGGTCCTCAAGGCTGATGCATCTATATAGGAAGCTACTCTAGTTGGATTCTTCGTGGAATCCCATCTCCCTTTTCCATTCATTTCCTTTTAGGCTTACAAACTTTAGAAAAAACAAAGGCCTTTTTAAGGTGCTCCTCTCCAATGAGAATATATTCGTCATCTCCTTTACTAGTTAAAATGTGGCTCTAAAAGTGTTAGAGAAAGGACCACAACATCTTAGATAACTCCCTTTTTTTATAAATATAGAAACTAGGAATAAATTTAGATATGATCAAATATGAAAATGTTCCAATATGGGTGAACATGTATGGAGTTCCATTAGAATGTTAGACCACAAAAAGGTTAAGTATCCTTTATAGTTATGTTGGAAGGCCTTTGTGCATGCGACAAGGAGGAGGAGGAGGATTGATTTTATAAGAGCGTGCATTAATGTGGAGTTGTCTAAATAGCTACTTGATTTTATCCCTATTATGAGACTAGGGCATTACAATAATCTATATAAGGATTCTATCTTAGTTGCATACTACTAAAAAGCCTCCCTCAAGATGCAAGGAAAACAATGGAAACCCATAGGTAAAATCTTCAAGAAGGGGGATTATTTTGAGTTGATGAGGCTAGACGTTGTAGATGACGTACTGAAGGAAGGGAGGGAAGAAGTGAAATGTGGGAGTAAGGAAGTAATCTAGGTTATTAATATAATGAGTTAATTAGAGGAGCAAGTTACTTTTAATGGGAGCGAAAGTTACCAGCTCAAAGAAGGGATTCATAACCCCGCTATGGAAATCCATAGTAAGGAAACTAATGAGAACAATTATAAGGAGCAAGGTGGAATTGATAGTAATATCATGATAGAAAAGCTGCTTAACTCTCCTCTTAATGAAGTGGATATAGAGCTACTTAGTAATGCCATAATGGTTTTAAAGGATACTTGCTTCCAAAATGTCAAAAGAAGAAAATCAAGAAGAGGCAACGGGAGCAAGAGCTTCAAAGGTAAATCCATCTCAAGATGAATCTTATAATATGGAATGTTAATGGTTTAAATTGTGTTAATAAAATTTAAGCTTTAAGGGATTTGGTTAAAATGGAACATCTATGGCTTTTGGGACTTTTGGAAACTAAAATTAGACTTGAAAAATATGAATAAATTGAATATTTTGGGAAGCAATAGGAATTTTCTATCAAACCACCAACATTACTATGGGAGAATTATTTTGTCTTATCACTCTACTTTTGTTAAAGTGGAAAAACTACGATTTTATAACCAAGTAATGCATATACTAGTTAATTTCTTACATGATAATTGTAAGCTATATACTTTCATTATGTATGGATCTAATCTCAAATTTCAAAGGAAGATACTTTAGTAGGGTTTGATTCAAATCCAAGTTGATGACCTCTATCCATGGCTAGTTTGTGGAGACTTCAATTTTGATCTATATAGATCTAAAGTTGAAGGTCACTCTATCATAAAGAACTTCACTCATGATTTTAAGGAGTATGTGGATGAATTAAGTCTTAAAGATTTAAGATATGAGGGGTATAGATTTACTTGGAGTAACAAATAAGAGGGAAGATACTTCTTAAGGGAGACATTAGATAGAGCTTTAGTGAACCTTGCTTAGTGCATCAACTATAATATCCCGCCTCCTAAAATTGTTAAGAGATTAAATTGTTAGATTGAGTCACATGAGTTATTTCATTTAAGAATTTACGAGGTGCATTTCATTCACATATATAATATTTGTATACATATATGAATCATGATTTAGAAAACATTGCAAGATAGTATATGCACTTAATTGACATATTCTGGGGTATGGAACGAAAATGAATGTGACATGAATGTGCATTCCTAATGTTTTGCATTTTGATTTACCAATAACATGAATTAATGGATTATAATTAGTGAATTGGGAATTTATTATTACAATTGAGTAATTGATGAGGTGATATGTGCATCTAGTCTAAGAAAAATGTTAAGGAGCAAGACAAAAATGATACATGGACATTTAGGTAGGTTAGGCCTATGAAATGGTGACATGTGGCATTGGGAAAAAGTGACAAATGGCTCAGTTAAATGGAAGAGAAGTGGCTTGAGTATAATTGCGACAAGTGGCCCTTTAACATTGTGACAAATGGCACCTTAGACTTATGACATATGGAGCAATATAATGGTGACATGTGTAGCTTTACAAATGATGACATATGTAGCCTTATAATTGGTGACATGTATAGCCTTATAATTGGTGACATGTGTAGCCTTATAAGTAGTGACATATAGAGGCTTACATAAGTTACATGTGGAGCCTAAAGTAAGTGGCACATGGACCAATAGAATAGTAACATATGGACCAATAGAAGGATAACATATGTACCAATAGAATGGTAACACATGGACCAATGGAATGAGTGACATGTGGCTTAGCTAATTGGATGAGAAATGGCATGATTATATGAATGAAAATTGGCCTAGGAAACCAAATGACAAGTGGACCAAGCATTAGGTGACAATTGGAAGCATGTGAAGAAGACACATAGCATAACTCTCTATTTGACAAGTGTCCCACCTCTCCACCACACATTTGTACCCCACGAACTTTTCATTAGAAAGATCATCTTTCTTCATGTTTTTGGTCTTATGTTTTCTCCTTCAATCCCTCACCATTTAGTTCCTCACACCACCTCCCAAAACCTTGAGTTTTGTCAACTTTAGTAGTCTACATCTTATTATTGGAAATCCTTTGTATTCCATCTTACTCTTGGAGTATATTTGAATGCTTGAGAGGCTTGATAGTTGAGGAGAATTTGGTTGAACAAGTAAGTGATTTATTTCCCTATTATGTTATTTGTTAGCATAACATACATAATGATTGATTGGAGATGAATTGTATGTAAGGTTGATGATGAAGTATGTTGGAATAGGTTAGATGGAGTATTTTCACTAAACATATGTCTGTATTTCAACCATATCTTGATCTGTAGGTATCCAAATGGGATGAATTTTAATTTTGATTAAAATAGAGACATATGTCTACAATTTTTATGAGGAATTGAATTAGAATTCTGTCTTTAAGGGTCTCTAAATTGGGCTTGAAGCTGAGAACTGTGTTTTGTCGTGGTATGAGAACAATTTGTAGTATTTTGGATATAACTTACAGAATACTAAACCAAACTGCATGAATTTAGTGTTATTAGAAACTTAAGACATATAAGAACATTTTTTATAAGAATGTATTGCCTAAATACCTTATTTTCTACGTCAAAAGGGCCATGCAAAGCTGACCCGAATATTTATCATGAGAAAAAGCTAGAAAATTAAAGCTGTAGGTCGAAATTTTGGTTTCAATTTCATCTTCCTTTTTCGACCTATTTTACATATCTTTAGGGCATGAATTTGAAGAAACTCAAAGAATGAAAGTTGTGGATATAGGTCTTAGCTTGACCTCTGTGAAAGTGGCTTGATAAAATAGTAACCTTGAGTTATGCATGTTTTCTTAATACTGCCTGTGATAGACCCTGTGTAGAAACCTTATATTATTTCCTAATTTTTGGGGACTTTAAAGCTCGAATTAGTCAAAGTATAAAACATAAAAAAATGATTATTGATGTATTATTAATGCCTCTGTAAAACAGTTTGGCCAGAAGATATCTTGATAAATAGATGTAGTTAATTGAAGTCATAACCTAAAGAATGGACAGTTTTGATGAGGTTGAGTTCAAATCTGGAAATTTTGATTTGTTTAAGGAATAAATGAGTTCTTTTGGTGAAAACGTGATCTTAAGAACATGAGAAATGTGTATAAGGTATAGAAGAATGAGCATTGAAAAACATAGGGTATTTATGAATAAGAATTGGGTGAATGTATGAGTATATGTTGCTGGATGAATTCTAGTGAATGCATAGATTTAGCTTGCTAAAATTTCAGATGTAAAATACCAATTATGTGTGTATTATAAGGAGCTTTTTTATCATGAAAAATGTTCAAGGATAAGTGTAAGATCTAAGTTGATAATGATATAAAGATGTTCTCATGAATGTAATGTGATTCAAAGTATGTAAGTGATGAATTGGGAATGATTGAATGAGAACTAGGAAATTGTGTGAGTGTACAATTATAGGAAAAAGAGTGATAAATAAGTGAGTGATAAATTCAAAATTAACAAGTGTATTAAGGCATAAACCTAATTGCAAATGAGATGATGCACAAACCATAATGAATGTATAAGTATGATTTTTGAATAAGATTTCATACCCGGAATAATCAATTGAGCATGCATTAAACATGATACATATACACGTGTAACTTTGAGTATTCATTTGATTGATCAATTAGTAATGTGTGCATATGTGTATTTGATTTAGAGGCACACGTTGCCCGACACCATCTAGACATTGCCAACACGTCACGACAATAGCTATATGGAGTGTACTATGAGTTAACCTAGTTGTGTAAACTCAAATATTTATGTTTCTGTTGGAATTGTATGTATAATGGGTAATCTAGATTTGAGTTTTCGATTGGTAATGTGCTCTGTTCAAATTGTGTTGATTAAACTTAATTCCTCTATATTGAATTGATCTTACTATAATTGTGATATTATTGATTCCGGATAATTGATTGTCAAAGGAGTTTGTTATTTGGGACTGTATTGGGAGTGTTTGTGATTTGAAAGTGAATAAGGAAATTAAATTCTCAACTATTTGTTGAATGCCGGACTTAGATCCGTTGAACTGTGAAAATTGAACGTGCTCATTGATTGAAAGTGATTGATGATATATTATGTGAACTATGTTACTCCACTACATGAAGCACGTTCACATAAAGGAGTTGTGACTAGAGCAGCCAATATGAAAAGAGCTTTAAGCTCATTTATGTGCATCAGAGCCTCAGGCTTAATGATTAATGAGCCCGGTATCCACAACAGATACAAGACAGTACTAAAAAGAGTTCAGTATCAACAACAGATACAGGACAATAAAATAGACACTCAGTCACAACAAAGTTAAAATAGAATGAGTCTCATTTGATTTTGCATTTGTATCTTTAAATGTGTTCATGATATTGATTGCAAATGAATGGTGAACTATGTTTTGTTGATATTGAGAAATGCTTATGACGTTGATAGTGATATGAAGAATTATGATAAATGAGTGTTATGTTCTAAAATGATTATATTATATTCTATCATTCAGAATGTACTTCTGGAATGAATTAAAAAGTTTTTATATTTTTAAATGCTTCTTTTATTATGATGCAATTTGTAGAATATGAGTTATAGCTCTGAATAAAATGTTACTTTGATTGAGCTGAATGTTATTCATTGATATATATGTGTTCTGTTTTGAGTGAACACATCGATGATGGTTCACTCACTGAGTTCACAAACTTACCAAAATTGCACCATTGTTTTTCAGGTTCAGGAGAAATCTAGCTAGTTTAGTTGAAGTGACTTCTGTATTTGGATATAGGTTAGTGTCGGGATCAGTTGTACCTACAAATGTCTTAGTTATGTTGTATCAAGGATTGTATCTCTCAACTATTATATAATGGACATGTGAATTTTGGAAATGCAATGACATTTGAGACTGTATTTGTTTGTGAATAAAAATGGAGCAATATGATTATTGGAATGTTTTATGCAATGTACGATGCATTAAAAAGTAAAAATGAATTGATTTAACCGTCTTACAGGGCCATTTTTGTAAAGTATGTCCCCAAATATCCTTCTGTATGTCGGGTATATGCTCTATGGGAGTAGTATGTTACATCAACTTTCTGAAAAACAAAGCTAGAAGCCCCTTTTTTGGATTATTTACGTATATAGATTGGCAACTTGTTTAAAGAGGTATGTAAAAGGTTTCCCTTTAGGTTCAATAACTTTCTTAATTTTGATGAAGGACTTTAGAAGGCAATATTTAAAGGAACTTCATCCTTCATACATTGTTCCAAGCAATTTGTATGTATCTAAAAATTAAAGGGCATCAAGAATGAATTGGAGAAACTGAACGTTAAGAAGGGCCCCAATATGAAGCAAGCTGCCTTAAATGCAAAGGTTAAGCTTGTAATGATCCAACAAAATCTCTCAGATATTCCAAGCAGTAAGGAATTATTATTAGAAGAGAAGATGGCTCTAAAATGCTTCTTAAGCAAAGTTAAGGACCATACTTCTCTCCTCAAGAAAAGGAATAAAATTAATTGGTAGAAAGACGAGGATAGATGTGTTAAATTCTTCTTTAACTCAATACTAATCAGGAAGAAATCTAATAACATTTACTCAACTATCTCACAAAATGGAGCATTGATTGCTAATCAAGAGGAGTTACTAAATGAAGTTATGTATTTTTTCAAAAATGGTTTTTCCTTTCATAAGGCTTGGTAATACATGGGTTATATGATAAAGAAAGTAGTAAAGGAATTTTTCACTACTATAAGTCTACTCAAAGAGATCAACAAAACTTTTCTATGCCTTACTCCTAAGATCCCCAACTCTTCATCCTTTGGAGACTTTAGACTAATTGCTTATTGTAATTTTATATACAAAATCTTTGCTAAAATCTTAGCTAATAGATTGAGAGTAGTGCTCCAATCTATTATAAGTGACAATTAATATGCCTTTCTCCTAAGTAGACTAATTGGTGGTAATATCCTTATTGCTCAAGAGCTTTTGAAAGGTTATTTTATGAAAAAATTTCGTACAAAATTATGTTATCAAAGTTAATTTCACAAAAGCTTTTGATTTCATAAGTTGGGATTTTATTCTTAACTTGCTTGAGGCATATAGTTTCCGTCTTAATTTCAAAAATTAGGTGATAACTTGCATTTCCTCTAAATGGGTACCATTTAAGCTTTTTAAGGGGGAAAGGTGAGTAAGGTATGGAGATTCTCTCTCTCCTTGTCTATTTATTCCCTCTATATAAGCTTCGACTCTTTTGTTGAAACATAAGATCATGAGGTATGGCCACTTCAGGTATCACAACAAATGTAAGAGGATTAAACTAACTAGTTTATATTTTGCAGATGACTTACTATTCTTCTCCAAGATAGACACAAAATCAATATAAGTCTTGATGGTCCCTAAGTAGGTTCAAAGAGCTACCAAGACTAGACATAAACTATGACAAAAGTCTTATCATCATTGCCTTTAATGAAATGCAACATGTGGAGAGGATTAAAGCTTTGACTATCATATGCATTAAACCCCCTCTTCTAATGTACTTGGGGCTTCCATTAGTGATAAGGAGGTTACAATTTAAGGAATGCTTGGCTTTGATAGAAAAAAACACAAAAAAGAATGGGGAGTTGGACTACTGAGGAGTTCTTTTTTAAAGGTAAACTTTAACTCATCAAATCTATAGTCAACTCTGTGCATATTTATTAGAGTGCTCATTTGTTCTTATCTAAAAGCCTAATCAAGACGAAGAGCTAATGAGAAAGTTTTTATAAGGTAAAACCAATGCAAGACAATTCAATGTAAAGGTTAAATGGGTGGAGTTATACAAACCCTTAGATGAGGGTACACTGGGGATTTCTCCCATAAGTATAACTAATAATGTTTTAATGCTTAAAGGTTATAGAGAGTGTTAGAGGACAAAGAGTCACTTTGGATGAGATGGATATATATCTATATATCCATAAAGTTAGATTGGGGTTGTTATATGATTTTTTGAATTTTGTAATGTTTAACTAACTTTTATTTGTTTATTTTTAATTGAAAATATTGAAATCTTATATGCAATTTGGATTTTATTATTTATACACCTTTAAAATTTTTGAGTGTTTTTATAGATTTTGAGTATGAAAGAATATTTCATAAGGAGAAATTTCCATTTCAATGATTTTTTTGGATCCATTTATTACTTTGCTCTTGTTGCTCAATATTGAGGACAATATTGTTCTAAGTGTGGGGAGTGAATTGATATTGATATAGTTGTAGTAAAATTTTCAAACTTTTGGTGTTTTTTTGTGTTTTGGTTATCATAAGTTACTTTAGGTGGATAAAACAAGTTTATGCACAATAGTTAGTTGAATACAATTATTGAAATTTAGTAGTTTCAATATAAATCTTGACTTTAAAAATGGTAGGAAACTAACTTTGTTAAGTGAAGATGCTTGAATTTGACTTGAGTGAGAGATTGGGGCCTTCATGTGATGTTTCTTTTATTTCGAATGTTCATTAAATTTGAAATTCTAGAACTTGAATTTCATCTTTTTGAGATTACATGTAAGATGTATACTAGCATTAAAGTGACAAAGAAACTTACGATTGAGTTTGGATCAAATTGCCAATCCTTTTTGTATATCAATTCATTAGTGAACCTTGTTATCCTTATATGAAAATTTACCCTTTTTATAACATTTTCTAAAGAACCTTGAGCCTAAAAGAAAAATAAGTAATTACTCTATAATTTATGATTAATCGAGCTTTTATTTGTGATTTATCATGGTTATTAAGTATTGTATACAAAGAAATTAGCACGAGGGAGATAGTTATATGTATAAATAAGGTAATGTAAAAAAAAGAGAATTTGTACTAGTAGAAAAAGAATAAATAAAATAAAGAAATTCAAAAGAAAAATAATTGATAAAAATTAATAAAAAGAAAACTTATAATTTTTTGTTTTTTTGTTGGCGTGCTTCTTATAATTGAAAACAATGAAGGAAAAGGGGGTTATTGCAAAGATATAAGCAGTTGGTGACGTAATGTGTGTGTGTGAATATATACTCTTTTAATTTATTTGCTCTTGCTATACTAATTACAAAACTTTTTTTCTTCTCTTTTTCACTTTTAATAATTAACGCACTTATCCCTTTTAGACTCATTACATCCCTATTCAAAGTCCTTTTAATTTTTGTTTTTATATATCTATTTAAATAGTGGATATTAAATAATTTTCAAGCTTATGATAAGTTCAATTTCATATGAAGATAATGAGAATGCCCTATCAAAATTTCAAAAACTTATACAAATAAGTGATATCTTGTGAGAAAATGTCAAATTATAGTGTTTAAACTTAATGAAGGAGGCAAAATAGTGTTTACTTTGTTTTGTTTACATAGTGATCTACTTAAGAAATTTTATATGTTTTAATTTTGTAATTTGATTGAGACTTAAATTTGTATATCTTGTATTGTTTTGATCGATGTTTACTAGTAGCATTTAAGTAAACTCTTAGGAGACTATAATTGTTTTCTCTAAAGACATCTAAGGGTTTAAATTCCTATGGAGTATGCCAAATGTCATTGTATACCCATAAAGTGGAAGTATTTCTGGTTTTAGTTGAGTTTAGATTAGTAGCTAAGGTTTGTTATTGTTGATTGCTTAATAACAAGCATAAAGTTAAGTATGAGATAATTTGATAAATTGATATTTTACATGTTATTAAGGGTTAAATTGGTTGTAATTTGTCATTTTTATAGTATATTTTTATATATATTGTATTATATTTTAATATATGTAGTTTATTGTTTTATAAGTGATGACTTTAAGGAGAAATCTTGAAATTATGCACAACTTTTTTCATAGTTGTCCAATCAAGAGGTGATTTAGGAATCATTTAGAAGCTACCAAGATGAACAACTTTTAAGGCATCAGAGGTTGATTTTTGAAGATGTCAACAATTGGGGAAGTTGGAAAAAAAAAGCCTAACAATAGTTAGAAGCTACCAAGATGAACAACAACTTTTAAAAGGCATCAGAGGTTGATTTTTAAAGATGTCGATAATTGGAGAAGTTGGAAGAAAAAGCCTAACGAGAGTTAAACTACAAGAAGACATGAGATTGTCTTTTATCAAGTTTAAGAACTAAAGTATCAGTAGTAACTATTGTAGGTTAAAACATGGTGTAAGGCATCGATCTTATATTGGATGGAAAATGTTGAGAAACAAAATCTAACCGATGTCGTAGTTAAACTTGATGTCAAGCATTATACTCGTTATAATACTCATACAAAAAGTTTCAAAAGCCAACCAACATTGGTGTTAGAAGCAAAATAATTTCCTTTGGATGTATTAAATCACCAGTACAAGCAACTTAAGATTATTTCTATAACCATAAATACTTCATTAACTTAGGATATTTTTTCAGGGTGTTTGACAACCACCTTATTGGAGTTTTCATGGTTTTATTTTTTCTTAGCATCAAAAGAGGATTGTGGACAAGATTAGAGGAGATCTTAACAATTTCTCTAATTCTTTTCTTCATTCTTTCCCTTTGATAACATTAACTTGTTTATGTTTTGATTTAGTTATGTTTAGTGGCTAAAAATACTAATTAGGATTAGAGATATAACTTGTAATGGATTATTAATTATTAATGCATGATTTGATTATTTGTTGATTGAATTTATTCTCTTGATTCTTAATTGTTGAGTTTATAATTAACCATTATAAATTCAATCTTAAATATTGTATGAGAACTATAAGGTGAATATGATTTATGCACTAAGAGAATAAATACATCAAATCTAAAGATATGAATATTTTAGACTATTGTGATAACCAAATGGATTAATTATGTTTAATGAATTTGAATACGTAGAATACACAATTGAGGTTGGTAATTACCTAGTTGAATATACATATGTGCTTTAGGAGAGAATATAAATATTTCAAGTTAATTGTTATTTCAAACTAGATAATAAATATTGTATAATAATTGAGATTCTACACAAGTCCAATGCGAAGTCCTAGCATTTACCTTATTGATTCCTCTTCATTAATTTAGTATATTATTTTTGATAGTTTAATTATCTTTTATCAAATTTTGCTTCTTCGTTTATTGATTAACTAATGTTAATAGGCATGAGCGATATAGTTCCTATGTAATTAATATCCTAGATTTACTTCAATTTTAATAACTTAATACAATTGATTATATAAAATCAATTTGACATTCTAGAATAACAAAAAAAATCTTTAAAAGAGGAGGCCTAAAGTTTAGGAGAAACTTTGACTTAGGGTTTGAAACAAAGTTATGAATACCATACCGGGCTCGGTACTGGATTGAGTTCTGGAACAGAACTGTACCAGTACCGGTCAGTACTGAGTACCATTTTGGGTAATTTTTTAAATTTATGAAATAGTCACTAAAATTTTTAAAATTTGCAAAATAGTCCGTTGGTATATTATACAGTTGTACTGTATACTTTACTAGTTTACTGTTTACATCAACCATGTTTTCAAAAATCTGAATAATAAATAATAATGACAATTAATATGAAATAACAATAATTTTTAAATATTTCACATATAAATAATAACTACAATTAACATAAACAAAGACAATCATTATCATACAATTATAAAATTAAGAATAATACAAAGTATTTAAAATAT
>JAOQML010000008.1:22109028-22125850 GCA_027568935.1 Erythroxylum urbanii
AACTTCATCTTGACCAAACCAAATACCAAACCAAACATCCATGAACCAAAGCAACACAAATGACATTTATTTCAGATTTCAGATACACAAAACACAACCAATTTAATTTATTATTCAAAATTTCAGATCACATTTCAACTCCAACTAAATAATTTCATACACAAACACAACTGAACCCAACCAATTCAGTCTCCACATCCACTATCCAAATTTTGGAATCCTAATTCCCAGATCACGTAACAACATAAAAAACACCATCCAACACTCCAACCAACTCCAAGTCTCCAACACCGTGCATCATCCAACCAAAACATCCATTGATGATGATCCAATCCAACATAACAAAAATTTTAATTAAGCATGAAAATTTTGAAATCAGAAAAAATAAAAAAACCAACTTCGAGTCTTCAGCGGGTCTTCGGGTTTTGTCACGAGTTAGAGTCTGGACGCATCTCAGGTGGCTTCAGATGCGTCTCCGGTAGCTTCGGTGCGGTGTAGCGATGCTATGGTGCGATGGCTTTGGGCAGAGAAGGTGGTGGCGTCTTTGGGTCTGCGTAAAGGAACGAGGAAGCGTCTTCTTCAATTGACGAGCGAAAGAGGCGAGGGCCAGAGCAGTGCGGCGGCGGTTAGACACAACGATGACAGCGAGAAGAGAAGAGGCGAGCGACGACGTAAGGAGAGGACAGAGGAGGAGAGGAGGCGGCATAAAGATGAGAGAAGAGTGTCTGAAGGAGAGCTGGGGGCTGGGGGTTGGGGATTTTAGGGTTAAAATTCTGAAATTTGCAAATAAGTCCTTGGAGTTTTGGAAGTTTACGGTACTGGCCGGTACTGTCGGTACCTACCAATACCGAACAAAAACTACTGGTACCGACTGATATTTTAGACCGATACTGATGGTTGCCTATATCGTTCTATTTCTCGGCCAATACGGTACGTTCTGACCGGTATCAACTAAAATAATACGGTATTCTAAACGTTGGTTTGTTTGAAATTGATTAAAATGGACTAAATTGGTTTGATTAGAGCGGTGGACCCAAGTTGACTTTTCGCCTGTAATTGAATTGATTAAGATCGAATTTGCCTTTCGAATTGATTGAAGTTGATCAGGTTGACTTTAATTGACTAAAGCTCTGAGTTTGGACACATTTTGGGCTTGTCTTTTAAACTGGATTTAGGTTGAGCTGTTGGCGTGGGTTTGATTTGTGGTTTTAGCTGGAACTCTGAAAGCCCAATGTGTTAACAATCACTAAATTTGGGATAAAATGATATTTAAAACTAAAATCCATAATAATATGACATCCACAACAAAGAAGAACGGAATTAAAGAAAAGGATTGATAGGAAAAAAAAGAAAAAAAGGAAAACGAAAGATCAATAAAACGGACAGCCCATTGGATGTGTATTAGAAGAATCCCCTTTCTTTTCGTTTACCTCCACAGAACAGATCTCCCATATTCTCTCGCTTTAATTTCCTCTCCCCTTCTTTTTAACATTTCTTTTTTAATTGCTCTTTCATTTCCGCTAGTTTTGCTTTTCTTTTTACCTTTTTGTTAAAATTAATTCCAAAATCTTACAAGATGATTCTAGAACCTCCGTGAAATCTCTCCAACATCCATGCACCATCGCCTGTCCTAAGATGCCTTAGCTGCGTAGCCCAACACAGAAATCAGGCTGCAGATAATCTCACTTGTGAGAAGACGGAAAGAAAAGTGATCGCTATTTGGATTCTGCTACGACGCCGTTTAAGGAAGAAGACGAGTCTAGGGTTTTGAAAGAAGAAGACGATGGATGAATACGATAGTGGCGGCCGCAGCGCCGACAAGTGCCCTGGAGCCGAGGACGAGGGCAGCACGGCTCCTCTCCCCGAAAAGGTCTTTTCTTGGTGTACTGCTTGCTCTTATTCGTTTGGATTATCAAAATCATTTCTCATTTTTTCAAAAAATAAATTGTAATTGTTGATAACAGGTATCAGTTGGGGGCTCACCAATGTACAGAATAGAAAGGAAGTTAGGTAAAGGAGGGTTTGGACAGGTATATGTTGGTCGCCGTATTGGTCCAACTAGTACAAGTGAAAGAACAGCCTCTGGAGCTCTGGAGGTACACCCGCATTCTTTCTTAATAGCTGCTTGGTTTATGTTGCTTGTCATATGTAATGCCAATTATATTGTTTCATGTGTTTATACAACCCTTAGGTAGCCTTGAAATTTGAGCATAGAAGCAGCAAAGGATGCAATTATGGACCTCCTTATGAATGGCAAGTTTACAAGTGAGTTTGATCCTTCGCCTTCTAATGTTTAATTGTCATAATATGAAGCAAATGTAAAGCCGTCTTATGACATTTTTTTATACCTGTTGCGTGTATAGTGCCCTTGGAGGCAGCCATGGTGTGCCACGAGTTCATTACAAAGGTCGGCAGGGTGACTACTATGTTATGGTATGCTGTTTGAGCTTCACATAAGCTTTCTTATTTTGCAGTTGTTAACTTTATAGGCTACTTATTTAGTAGGCTATTTTGATGCAGAATAAACATATTAATCTAGTTTTCTTACTAGGAAAGGAAAGTGTTTCTATTTTGATTTCTCTTATTAGTTTAGGGTTTAAGCGCGAAACCTTTTTTCTTTAAGACTGTTTCTCAGGCAATTAGGAGTGATTCTTAAACTCTATAAGTGATTTCTAAAATCCTATTGGTGTTGTTCCTATATTTTTATTTGTTTCAAAACCTAGGTGTGATTCCTAGTTTTGATAAAAACTTTAGGAGTGATTATGATCTATACCTATTGTTAATTTGTTGAATTCTAGTCCTAAAATCCTAAATTTCAGCTCAATTAAATTTCCAGTAACTATCAATTTTACAATTTATATTTATTTCATGAAACTGTTAAAATGGTCTCTGTTCATCCTACATCTCTATTACCACAACGAATCCTTGTTGCATTCAGGTCATGGACATGCTTGGGCCAAGTTTATGGGATGTTTGGAACAACAATTCGCATACGTAAGTTCCTTTGGAAGCTTTAATTCAATTATCATTTCTTTACTACCATGAATGAACCTGTTTGAGTGAAATACGTTGATTCATTTCTATTCATTCTTTAACCTTGTCTTCCTGTTCAACTTTCAGGATGTCTATTGAAATGGTTGCATGCATTGCTATTGAAGCTATCTCTATATTGGAGAAGATGCACTCTAGAGGGTATTATACAATTATTCCCACTTTACTGTTCCATGTTATTTGCGTACAGTGGGAGACATTGTTGAAGTGAACATTTATCATTCTTATTTTAGTACAATTTAGTACTTGCTTCCTTGCTCTATGGATAGAGAGCACTTGGACATTCCTAATGCATTTATTACACATCTACTTTTGATCCTAAAGCTGTCATGTATGAGGCTATTAACATGTGACTGTCCGCAACATCATTGTAGTCTTCCTGTAACATTTTTATTCAACAACCTTGACAGAGAATGAGTTTAGCTTAAGCGTTAAGATTTTTTAGTTAATGTCTCTGCTATTTTTCATAATAGTTTAGGATTTATTTTCCTTTATAGTACATTTTACTGAGGTTTATGCGTTAATAGAAGTTGAATTAGTATGGGGATTTTAAATGATTCTCGATTAGGTTAGGATTAAGAAGAGCGAGTTCTATAGAATTCTGCAACTCTTATGTGGGAAGTTTGAAGGCTTTTTTTTTTTTTTATCTACTAGTGATTCTGAATCTAAAGAAATGATATCTAGGAATCCATTGTTGTGATACTATCAGTTTGTTTGTTCCAACCCTACTAAGATCCTAGTTGTTTACAGATATGCAGGCCAGATTCCTAAACCTACACTTTTACATCTTCAATGCTAAAATCTAAGAGCCTAAATTTACAGATTTTTGGTGTTCTTATTCCAATCATTGGCATATCTATCTCTATCTGTTCTATGGAAAATCTTCACAAGTTATTTGTGATTGAGTGAGATACCTTGTTTCTTTTGATGTGGTATGCCCTGAAAAGGAAAATCAATATAATTAGGTTGCTTTACTCTTCTCCGGCAGATATGTGCACGGAGATGTGAAACCTGAGAACTTCTTGCTTGGCCCTCCAGGGACCCTGGATGAGAAAAAGTTGTTTCTTGTAGACCTTGGTTTGGGTAAGTAGTTTAATCTACTTTTTTTATTATTTTTTGGAACTAAGTGGTATCTCTGGAGTGAAAGATAGTGATATTTACTCTTTTTATTAACATTTAATCTTACAGCAACTAGGTGGCGTGATAATGCAACTGGACTGCATGTCGAATATGATCAACGTCCAGATGTTTTCAGGTTGAGTAAATAGTTTTCTGTTGTCAATAGGCCCCGCTGTGTTGGGACAATGAACTTTATTGTTGCTTATTCATGACCATACTTCAGGGGAACAGTTCGATATGCCAGTGTTCATGCTCATCTTGGTAGAACTGGTAGTAGGAGAGATGACTTGGAATCTCTTGCATACACCCTTATTTTTCTTCTTCGTGGCCGGCTTCCATGGCAAGGATATCAGGTTTGCTGATTATTTACTCTTAAAGGTTTATGCACATATAGGCCTTATTATTTTACTAACGCAGCTGTTTCTGTAGGGGGAAAACAAAGGTTTCCTTGTTTGCAAAAAGAAGATGGCCACCTCCCCTGAAACTTTATGTTGCTTTTGTCCTCAGCCTTTTAGACAGTTTGTTGAGTATGTTGTGAATTTGAAGTTTGATGAAGAGCCTAACTATGCAAAATACATCTCTCTTTTTGATGGGATTGTTGGTCCGAATCCAGATATCAGACCTATAAACACGGATGGTGCTCAGAAGGTACCTCTTGTCTTTTGAATTGACATATTATTGTTGATTAATTATCCTTAAATTTCTCTATTGTATTGGGGATGTCATTTTAACCTGTTATCTTTGTATTCTGAAGCTCATATATCAGGTTGGTCATAAGAGGGGACGGTTGACAATGGAAGAGGAAGATGATGAACAACCAAAGAAAAAGGTAAGGATGGGAATGCCTGCCACACAATGGATCAGTGTATACAACGCACGTCGACCAATGAAGCAGAGGTGTGTGTCTGGTAATTACCATCAAGTTAATTCAATTTTTGTGAAGGTAAAAACAAGTCTGATGTCCTCATCTCCTGTTGTAGGTATCATTATAATGTTGCAGATGTTAGACTGCCCCAGCACATAGAGAAAGGAAATGAAGATGGATTGTTTATTAGTAGTGTGGCTTCTTGCTCAAACCTGTGGGCCTTAATCATGGATGCAGGCACTGGGTTTACCACCCAAGTTTACGAGCTTTCTCCATACTTCCTCCACAAGGTTGGTTAAGGGACATTCCTGAGCATTATTACATGATAGTCTGAGTTGGTTAATATGCTTTGCTTATCTGCATGACATTTTGTGCCACTTAGAATTTCAACTTAAACGCCTTTTTCTAATCTCTTGACTCATCCTTTATTTTTAAAGGAATGGATAATGGAACAGTGGGAGAAGAATTACTACATAAGTGCAATTGCTGGAGCTAATAACGGGAGCTCATTGGTTGTTATGTCCAAGGGTTAGTCCATGTATCTTTATAATCTCACTAGGTAAAAAATTTCAAATTTCTTTTAACTTTACCTTCAATGACTATAGGCACCCAGTATTTACAGCAATCATATAAGGTTAGTGATTCATTTCCTTTCAAGTGGATCAACAAGAAGTGGAGAGAGGGTTTCTATGTCACTGCTATGGCCACTGCTGGAAGTAGATGGGCAATCGTTATGTCCCGTGGTGCAGCGTTCTCGGATCAGGTCTGACTAAATTCTCTAGATCTCTGCTTTTAGTTGGGAAATTTTCTTCTAATATTTTTCTGTTATGCCCCACAATGATAGGTTGTAGAGTTGGATTTTTTGTATCCTAGTGAAGGGATTCATCGTAGATGGGATAATGGCTACCGTATTACTTCAACAGCTGCAACATGGGACCAAGCTGCTTTTGTTCTTAGTGTGCCAAGAAGAAAACCTGCTGATGAAACTCAGGAGACACTCCGAACATCTGCTTTTCCTAGTACACATGTCAAGGTTAGTTTTTGAGTTCATTCTTATTATTGTTTTGTTGTATTCATATTCATATCAATAATTTGTTTATTTTATTGACTTACATGATTAAAGGCTTTTTAACTGTCAATCTACTTTTCATCTTTTCAGGAGAAATGGGCAAAGAATCTCTATATTGCATCAGTTTGCTATGGTAGAACTGTCTCATGAGCCACAAAGGTTTTTGGCATTTCATGATCATGCCTTTTTATGACATAGAAGAAAAGCCCAAGAAGCAAAGATCTGCAGAAATAAGAACAACTTATCTCTGCATTATGGAGTCTATGTATGCAAAATTCTACTTTACTGCCGCGATCACACAATATCTCTTACAAAAACTTGTGCACAGTCTTTCAATTGTGTCAATATTTTTCCCAGTCAATGATAGAAATTACATATCATCTAGGATGGGATTAATTATTTGTTCCTAAAGAAGCTTGTATAGTTACGAAGTGATCACCTAGTTGAAGGTGTGTGCACAGGTTAAGTTTCATCACTGGTGATAATTTTGGAGACCGTCTTATCATGATTTTGCAGTGGACTTCAGTGGCCACAGTCTGTACTTAAACTTTGCTTTGCGGCTTCTCCTTGACTTATTGAAAATGATCCTTGTGATCTTTCTTTCCGTACTTGTTTGATGTCCGGATGTGCTTAATTTGTACACTTTAGTGAGTACTTTGTAATTTTTCTTCCACAAATATGCACTTTTATGCTATGAATGATACTTATAAGAACTGTTTCTGTGGATAAACAAACTGGTGCATTTTCTATGTAAAAATGATCGGTTTGGTTGTTCCTGTTCTTGGGTTTGCAAATACCTTACCCTCTTTTTCTCCTCCATCATATCTTCAACAGAATGGGTTTGCCAATCTTATGTTATTCTTCTTATGCTTTCTGCTCTACATGGGCACAGACCTAATACATCAAGTATTTGGCTTCCTATTGTTCTTTTTGCGCATCACCATTTGCATTCATCTTGGGTGCATGACCATTTCAATCGTGCATTTCCTATGTTATTTGCTAGTCAATTTTTCTTATTTCGACCATCGACTTTTATACTTTCTATCCAGTCAATAATTTTTTTATAACAATTAATGTTACAGTTGCTTGAGTTTCCTTTGAATACTTCATTTATTTTGTTTGTTATGTAGTGTGGTGAAATTATTGTTGTTTTCACACAAGAAGATTTTCAAAGCAGAAAAATTGTGGGCAATACATCTTGTTTTGTCCAAATTTGCCGTACTGTTTCAGAACTCGTTGATGTTCTGCACAAGTGCTGGGACTTTGAACTTCAGTCCCTCTTGTGCAACCAAGTGGAAACCAGAGTTGGATCAAGTTTTCCTATAAATAGCATCCTCTTCGCTTAATTTCCTATTGGTCAGTGAATTATCTGCTATTTGGTTTTACGAACCATTTTTGGAAGCATCTTACTTATTGCATCTTCTATTATGGCAGTTTGTCCATGCTTATGGGGCTCAACGACTTCATTTGTTTCTTTCATCTTCCAAAGGCTTTCATCTTCACACTTATGGTACGCAGCTCTTCATCACCATCACTCCCTCTCTTCCCCTACGCGCATATAGAGCTTTCAGCATGGAGAAATTTTGTGAAATCTTGTGTTAACAAGTAACCTATCATTAGCCTTTTCTATTACAGAAATTGTGCATCAGAAACTGTGTTATGGATTTAACTAAGGAACTTGGCATCCTGTGTTACGTTATTGTTTGAATTCGTATGGATCGGCTGTATACTCGAAGTGTGGAAGATAAGTATCATTGTTTTTCATTGTTAAGAATACTTGACTGTTAAATTGTATTTTCGCTCTGCTAATGATTAGCATGTGCAGAAGTCCTAAGGCAACGAGGATAGTTTTGCTATTACCTCCTGATTAAACTATTTATAACCTACATATTTATAATGCGTGTCAAAAAGGTGGATACAACTGTAAACTTGGAGATCGTTGATCTGGAAGGCGGCTTGGTTTGTACCGTATTCAACTGTTGCATTCAATCGTCACAAAAGAAAAATTGATTATCAAGAAGTCAAAGAATTTAAGCCAAACACATGAAAAGTGGACCCCTTTTTTTTTTTTTTCTTGAGGAAATTTATATTTGCTCCGAACATTATTCTTGAGATGGTACAGAACAATAGTGTTATTACAGTAGATACACAAAGAACTTCAGATACAAGGAGAGTTCTCAATCGCATGTGATCCAATATCATCCATTTAGAGCCCTGCTGATTGCTAACTGGGATATAGGTGAGTTTACACTCTGTGCAAATAAGTTTCTACAGAACTGTCAGTTTCGACAGTAAGTTCTAATACGTTGACTAACTATTGAAAGAGCAAGCAGCCCCAAATTTGATTGTGGATTTTTATTAGGCACAAAATAATTTCAATACTTAGAGAATAAAGAAGTAAAGGCTACGACAAAACCCATTTCCTATCCGTTCCTTAAAGATGCTATACAGAAGCTAGAGCGATTTACTATCATTAAGTGCGCAAGTGTCTCAGCATTTGGAGGCTTTGCTGATTTGAAGAAGCCCTCAATTGAGAATGCTGCAAAATGGGATAAAGGGAAAAAGAATTCATGTGGGCAAATAATTGGGGATTTAGCATCAAAGAATAATAGATGAATGATACAGTATGAGCACGGACATTTAATTATACTAGGCCATGTAGATATCTGTTTATATGGGTACAGACGTTCAACTTCAGTACACATTATATACTCTTTTTTAAGTCTAAACTGCCGAGAAACATCTGGACTTGGTAAAGTTAATAAGTCGGTCTGGAACACAATCTTCTCAATCGAACTTGCTCCTGGCAAAAATAATAAATCTACAACATTAATTTCCATGTAATGCAACTATCAAGATGAAAAGCAGAATTACTGGCACCTGCCTCGGTATTATCATGATCATATTCAATCAAGAAAAGACACCTGCAACCCCTTATGTCATGCATTCTCCTTTGGATTTCTTTGACATGTGCATCATAATAGATTGCTTGATCCCTCCTTTCCTATTTCAAAGCGGTATAACCATTAATTCTCAGCGGAGAAAGTAAACAGACGATTGCTGAAAACTCGTGTATAATCGATTGAAATCACCTGGAAGCAGCATACAAGATCTCCAACCTGTACTTTATGACATTCCGAATGCTCAAGAGGTATAGAGCGTTCTCGTACTGCATTTTTCACATTCACCCACTCATCTTCTTCAGCTCCAAATCCCACAAATCTAACACGAACTTCCTTTAACAAATGATATTTTTCATCACATAATTTGTTGAAAGAGTTGTATGATACTCTCGTATCCAATGAATTAAGCCAACAGTACCCTTGAAACCAATTTTCAGGGTCCATAAAGACCTATAACTCTTGCCGTATTTGTTTTGGCAGACAAAGAACTCAATTTTTGTTCTACTTTGAAGTAGCATGCTTGCATCAATGTTCACATGCAAAATATCTCTCCTGAATATAAAAGCACCATATTACGATCTAAATATGCACTTACAGCTTCTCCTGATGCAAGAAACCTATGAGAGATAAACATATCTACGTCATACCTGCCAAAATGAAATCAGTAAACACTGAAATCAATTCACTGAGGCAAACTTCCCATAAAAGATCAAAATTAAGGTGAACTTCTTGTTAAGTATATACCAAAGTAAAATTGACCACCCCCAGTAAGCACTAGGGATCATAGTTTTTGAAGATATAGACAATGAAATCGACATTACACTCAAGGTCCAAGAAGGTCCTTTTGATCCTTGATAACTTTTTATCGCCTCAAAAAAGGCCCTTGAGGCTTTACCCATCTAGGCATATTTTGTGTAGAGATACACAAATCAAAATAGCTATCAGTAGACAGAATTTGTACTAACCATGCCCCATCTTTTGATGATCTGGCCTCAAATTCCAACTCAGACAGATCTGGTACCTTTTCTTCTGCTTTAGAACAAACACCATTGTTATTGGAAATGAAATCATTATCATATTGAAGGTTTTTATAGAGAACAAACAACAGGCACAGAAGTTCAACAAATAATGGAAAGGATTGGCTGCTAACACCAGGCACAGAAGTTCAACAAAGAGTGGAAAGAATTGGCTGCTTTACTGAGACTAAATTCATGTACAAAAACTGTGAAGACGTATAGGCAAAGGAACTCCAAGGAGAAAAGACTTTACAAAAATTCTCTTTTGTTGCTCATCTACCTCAATATTCTCAACCATATTAACATGGAAATTCCTCAATTTTGTCATTGATTATTAAATCAGTGTCTAACATGCATCTGCATTCAGTAAAAACTACAAGGACATCCAAGTGAATAACAACAAATTTAGGGGTATCAAACCCCTCAAGTGAGTTGGCTTCCCTTGAGTTTGATCCCAACTGCATGTCAAGTGGTTCCAGTGAAAAAAACAGTTATTGATTACAGTACACTTAAATATATCCATAGAGATTTGCATTTCTTTTGATCACCTTCCATCAAATATTCAAAGTCGAGAATCATTTCCTCTCTTAAAGATGTTAATGCAGACTTTTTCATAACCAGAACAAACAATTAAAGGAAGATGAACCCTAGTGATAGAAAAGATAGCTCTGGTGCGTACAAATAATCATTGCATGACAATTTAAATGTGAAGTACCAGAAGCAAGAAACTATGGCATGTAACTAATTAAATTTCATTTGTTTCTGGACATTCCCTCAGGGAGCAAGGGAAGCTTTAAAATCACCTTTGTTCACTTGAGACCTTTGTCTTGCCTCATTTGAAGGGCTTGCCTCAGGAAGTGAAAATTCATCTTTTGAGGTATCAGTTGAAGTAACAACCTTGGCTGGGAAACAATGTGCACTTTTCTGGAACCAGCTTTGTACCTAAAAATCATTGTAAAGTGAGATAAACACAACCGACAGGTCATAGTCATTACTGCATGAGAAAGTTGGTAACAAGTGTAGCATGAACAAAGCAGAAAGATAGAAAGGTGTAACAATGCAGAACCTCAGTCCATCTAACAATTGGTTTTCCAGCACGACCAGAAGAAGAACTGCAAGAACATAAGCAAAAGAGAGAAGAATTAGGTACCACACGCATCACTAACCAAGAAACACTACAAGATTACCCTAGTTGAAGAAATGAAAAGGTTCTGCTACAAGATTACCCTAATTGGAGAAATAAAAAGGTTCTGTTGGCATTATGGACAAAATTGAATGTAATGTCACCTTGAAGACACGCAGTAACTTTTGAATGGTGACTATTAGATGTAATTACATATCAGAATACAAAAATGAAAACAAGAAAGAAAGGAATCTGTCAAGTAATAGAAACAATAACAGGACAGCATACAACATGAGGTCAGACTGCCACAAAACCATAAATCTTCAATAAACTTCCTTTTAGCTGCAGGGGACAGGAGACTCATGTACATCATCTCTGTATTTCTTTTCTGGTGATCGGGTGCGGGAAGGTTGGTTGTCAAGCATCCTATTAAGAGTGACCTAACATTATCGGGATTCAAAAACTACAATAAAATAGAAGCTAACTCACTTAAAGCTTCTGGCAATTTTCTGATAAAACTCCTTGTTCAACGGTTTCCCCGATTCCTTTAGCATTTTCTCCATCTTTTCAACCTGCATAAATAATTCAATCCGGAGATATTTTATTGTACCATTGCATGCGAGACTAACAAAATCACACAGCATGCCCAAACAAGAAATAGGAAGCAACATTAATAGTTGAAAGATTTGACCAACATAATCTAAAAGAACAAGTAGAGGGACCAAAACTCAAAACGAAAAAAAAAATCTGGAGGCAACATACAGCAAATAACAAAGCATAAGCAATATGATAGATGCTTCACAGATGTTTCAGTTCATAATAAAGAATGAACTCCCGTTTCCCCATAATCAGAAGGTACACATTACTGTAAGAAAAAGCTCAAAAGTTTGAACGATTTAGTAGTTCGAATATCTAAAACAAGATGGCTACCTCAATTTAACAATTAAAACACCGTATATTCTTCATAAGAAATCAATAAATCTTCGACATAGCTATTCTTTATAAGAAAATCAGTTAAGTTCCGAGATAGCTCGGGCAAGCGCGAGAGAAAATGAACGTCAATTCAATGACTTAAATTTGCCCATGGTTAAACAAGGAAGTGAAATGAACACAGCCCAATAAATTTAACAAACACATGCGAGGCTTTAAACAATTTGAAAAGCATATCATCCGATCGCTAAAGAAATGAAGAAACAGAAGATACCCAGATGTAAAAATTGTTGATGGAGAACAAAATTACAAAGCTTTGTCAAAAAAGAGCATACCTCAGCCTTTAAGAACCCCGAAAACACCAATCTTGGTCTAGGACGGAGACGTTCCATGAATTAACCCAAAAGGGGGATGGAAAAAGTAAAAGCTTTTTCCCCTTATTTATTTTGTCAGGGATTTCAATACTCCACAGGATTCGGAATTCAGAAACCCTATATGTCAATACGTTTGAAAGCTTTCGAGGTGCAGCATAGCCATACTGATGCTCATGTGCTGCGCCTGGAACGTTTGTGCTGTTTGTGTTTAGTTTCATATATTTAAATCTTCTTTTATAAATTCATTATTGGTAAATTGATAAGTTTAGTATATAAGTTAATAGCCTAAATTAAAAATTTCCATAGATTCGGCAGTTAATTTTTTAAAACATCCTATGTAATTGTATGGATTAATTAATTAATTAATTAATGATTTACTAAAGTTTACATATATAAATATAGAGTCTTGGATTCTTTCTATTGATTAGTCACGTCATCTAGGTCCGATTCAGACATCCAATTGTTTCGATTTGAATTATTCGGAAGATACCTTATTCTGGATAACCTTATATATACTATTATATCAAAATTATATCAAAAAAATGGACAATTAAATTCATTTCTTGATTCAATAAAAGCCCAAAGAGGTAAATAAAATAGGGTCTCAAGTAAGGAGATATATATTTAAAAAAAAGGTTTCGATTACGCCTATTCTTAATCTTAAATAGAATGGAACGACGAAGGAATTCATATGTAAACATAGTATCTATTTAGATATGCCTGAACGACCCCTTCTTATTCTTATAATAAGAATCTTAGTCATATAATGAGAATGTATGTAAGCCTATTCCGATCTGGTCCGGTATGAAATGAACTTATAATCATAGAATCGACTCGATTATCAGATTATAGATTATAAGTTTATAACTTAGCCTATTTTCATTTTGAGCGGAACAGATCTACTAATTCTTTTATTTCAGTTAGTAAGAGAGATCTTGAACTAAGAAATATATTCTAAAAGCTATAGAAATAAAAGCAAGACGTATAGGCGGATCGACTCATCAAATTCTCTAGGATTCACACAAAAAAAAGCACTTGTCATTTGTTAGTTATTAGGGGCATCTCGAAAACATTTAGGTCGAAATATAACTTTCAAATTCAGTTTCGAATTAGTGGATGCTGCTAAGGGAAGTGGCGATACCATACGCAAAAGGGAAGAAACTCATAGAATGGCAAAGGCAAATGGAACTTTTGCATATTTTCGTTAATCCAAGATATATATATATATATATAACATAGAGTATGTTTCCTTACCTAGTTTTGTTTTGACCAGAATATTACCGGGTTATACCACGGAGCTCTTACCAGATGTTTCAGTCCCAACGTTAATCTTTTGAATCAAGTAACTCTCCTGTAGTTCCTTCAGCAATACCTAGCACAGCTTAGTTTCGTTTCTTACCTTTAGGCGTAAAGAATTAGCTAAGGAGGGATGTAGGGTTTTTCTCTATATTAGTTTTGGAAAGTACAGAATAAATATAAAAATTCCATCCATCATTATAATCATGAATGTAGAAGAGTATGGAGAACACTTAGTTAGACTAGATTTGTCTACTAAAGATAGTATAAACCGTTTGATAAATGAACTCAAATTATACCATGCTGCAGAATTAGAAAACAATAAAAATATAGAATCACGAAGACCTAATTATAGACCTATAATGTACTTCACGTCAAAACAAATCCAGATGATATATATATATATACATATATATATATATATATACATACTTGGTTATGATATTTTAAAATTAAATCTTTTTACAAAAATGACAGTTGGATATAAGAAAGGAGTTTCAAAAATCCTTTTTGAGTCTTTTTTTTCTAACTATAAACCTCAATCTAAAATTGATGTTTGATAAAAATATTGAATGAATAATTGATAGTTATATAAGGAATAAAAGAAATAATGATTTTAACCATAAGCAAATAGGGATAATAGTTATTTTGGTGCTTAATGTTGTCTTAAACAATTTTAAAATTCCAATGTTAGTACCTCAATTAGTTATTCCTTATAAGAGTATTGACAGTCCACGTAGGTATAACATGAATTATAATACTATTTAAATATCGAATCAATCTTTGTTTTTTTTTTAAATAATCAAAATGTATTCCAAAAATGAAAGGCCATGCCTTACGAAGTTATAATATACAGTCCAACTCGTTTAACTCTAGTTTCAACCAGAACAAATCGACTTTCTTATAATTAAAATCTAAAGTAATCCCTAAATGAATCCTTAAAATATTTCAAATTATTTAGTGAATAATTTTTTTTGAATCCTGAATCTAATTTGAAAAACTCTTAATGGTTGATACTTACTATGTCGTCGTCGTCGTCATCATCATCACCCAGTCTGAAATCTCGCATTAAAGTTGAGTCTGAAAAGGTCTGATAGTACACAACATTATCCCTAACGAATATAAAGGCTGTTTCCGATAGACTCATATGCAAATATGCCAATGAAAAAGAAAACAAAAAAGTATGTAGTATATTAATAATACAATAAAAAACTACAAATAATTGATGCAGCTTAAAATAAATAAATAAATAAAACTAGAATAAATAAATAATTCATTTATTTTATTCAAATAAACATAAAAGAAGTCATAAAATAACTAAATACATTAGAAAAATACTTAGAATATAGTAATAATAAATAATTAAAATAAAATAATAACTTCAGAAAAATAAATAAATAAATTCAACAAAAAAGTAACAGCATAATAACAGTTTATCAAAAAGATGTCTAACTTGTCAATAAGATGGACTTGTCAAGAAATTCACACACAAAACAAAACTTGCAAACTGTCACAATAAAAATGCGTTCAAGAGTTAAAAATAGTAGTCATAATGTTTGTAGCAACAAAGATAAAACAATTAGAAGGGGATAGATATGTTGTTACTCCTTTACAAATTCAAAACCTGATATTGAGAGCAGGACTAGAATCAAAGAAGATCACACTCCTAGAACTTGAAAAACTCCACTTCACCACCTTCAATGGTGCAACATGAAAACAACACGAAAAGCCAAATAGAGGAAACATAAGGGTGTTTCAAATTTAAAAATGCAATACCTTGGATATAAGCCAACGAGCACTCAGTTTTTAACATAATGAAAAGAGGAGTTGTATAATAAAAAGTAACGACTAACAAAAAGTAAGAAACTCTTACATTGAATTGCTTCCAACACAACACAATTCTAGGAAATTAATTCTCCAAAGAAGACGAGATTTTGAGAAGAAAAATGTAAAAAACAACCTAACAGTATTAACAGGAAAAAAAAATAAACCAACAAGGCAAGTCATAAAAATCCTTAGACTTATCACTAAAATCAGAAGAAAAGACCTAAAACAACACCAAACTATATCAAAAACAAAGCACTAATAACCAAGTAGTATCATTTTCAGAGAAAACCCAGACCTCAAATCTGCAAAACGAGCAAAAGGGTCCCCAAAAACAGGGTTTAAGTGCATCTTACTCTTGCATTCTCATCAGCATTAATTAGCACTCATTTACGTTGTGAGACCCAACAATAAGTCGACCATCGGTATTCGTGACTGGGTTTGTTCAGTTCGATCAAATCAGAAACGGAAAACGATAGAGATAGAGAGAGAGAAAGAGGTAGGTAGGTATCTTAGAGAGAGTCAGTACAAAAACCAAAATACTGTGGAAATGGCGACTGAACTATAGCCAACCATTAAGGAAGGGAACTTTCATTGTCGAGATCTTGAGAGAGACTCAGATCAGAAAGAAAACAAAAACACACATTAAGCTAAGGGGACTTTAGAAAGAAAAGTTAAAACATACCAGTATGTGTACAAGTTGTGTCGATAGTAGATGTTTCCCGATATCGTTTGGAGCCAGACTTAAGGGTAGAAGCCATGTAGAACTTGGGAGATATGAGGCTGGCCATGTAGTAACTTAGATAATGTAGTTACTACTGATGTTGATTTAAGAATAACTGATATTTAAATTTTTAATTGATATGGATAAGGACAAATATGCTAAACATCCTAAAAAATATGTGAATCTCATTTAGTAGAAGTTTGTATATTCTTATCGCCTAATACATTCATCAATTTTTTTGGAATTACCAATCCTCAAGTGCTCAGTTTTTTGAAATTTTATCAATTCAGTGCCCAAGCTTTTAAAATTTTAAATTGAGTGATCAACCTTTTAAAATCTTAATAATTCAATTCAAAACGTTATTTTTACTAGTGTGACTAATAGAATGACATCTGTGTAGCATTTAGTTGACATGCTACATTATAAAAATAACTGTTTGAACTGAATTGTTAATGTAGCATCCCGGTTCCGTAGAACGGGTCGGACCAGAGAAACGGGTCCAAGTGAGGTAAATAAGAGAAATTAGAA
>JAOQML010000008.1:22141684-22159580 GCA_027568935.1 Erythroxylum urbanii
TATTAATTAAAAGTATAATGGAAAATAATATTTATAGTGAAGGTTATTAATGGAAAGTAAAATTTCTACCACAGAAGCAGTTTCTTACCGCAACTTTCTTTCTGTTTATTGATTTCTGCAGTGGTATCATACTTTTCTCCAACCTCTAATTATTTACTGCAGATCCAAACATGTAACTGTATTTAAAAATTGCGATAAATAAATACTAATTTCTACTGCACGCAGATTTAATCGCAACCTAAGATATATAAATTTAGTATTTATAGTCAAAATACTAACGGGCTTCTTCTGGAAAGAAGCTCAAGTTCAGCCTAACCACTTATTCACAAATTTGACCGTTGGTGTCTGTTGTCCTCATCTACCCACCGGCTACCGCCACCATACCAAACCGATTCTTCTGATTTTCCCACCAACCAACAAGAATTGGAAGTTCTTAGTATAAAAAAGCAGATATATTCACTTATTCGAGTTGGATAATTTTTTAGAAAATCAATTTAATTCTACCCACTTTACAAAGTTTGGAATTAGTATTTTCCAAGGAGCAATGTCAAAGCCAGTTTTTTCCTCAAATTACTAATAAGGACTAACATACAAATCCAGTTTGATTGTAATATTTATTTATCCGATTCGGACAGACGTGCATGGCATCCATATTGTAACAAGAGCAAGAAGGAAAAAAGGAAAGCAAATAAAGGAAATGGACTTGAAGAAGAAACCACATAGTCTCATTTATCTTATCCCACCTAAACTCTTCTTTGAGTTGTTTTTCTCTCAGAGAAAACGCGCAAACTCCATACACACATGCTCATCACGTTCCATAAATATGATCTCCCTCAGCCGACGTACGTTTGTGGTACTTATCATTAACTATTTGACACTCTTAATTCTTGTAATTTTTCTCTCTTTTAAACAGAATATCAGCATAACATTTCTCTCACTTTCTTTCTTTCTCCCTCCCTCCCGTAAATTGTACACGTGCAAAGTCCACGTTCTTCTCTTTTGACATTGAAACCCACCCTGTCAAATTTCAATCTTTCCAATTTTTGAACAACTTCTGCAAGAATTTGACTTGGAAATTCTTGGGTTTCTGTTCATTTGCCTATAAAAGGACGGGCTTTGTCTTCTGTTTTCCGAACACCGAGTTAAAATTCTTGTCTTGTTCGCTTTTCGTTCTCGGGTTGTCGTCTTTTCAGCGTTCTGTTACTTGCAGAGGCTTGTACTGGGTTGTGGAGGAGGAGAGAGAAAGGTTTGGGCTGTGATGGAGAGTAAAATGATGAATGGTGGTCATTCAGTGGACGAGATAAAGAATGCTCTTGTGGCTGGGGGTGTCGAGGACGTGCATGGTGAGGATTTTGCCACGGAGGATCAGCTTGCTACCCCCTGGACTACCTCTGTTGCTAGGTGAGAGAACTAAGAGTTTCAGTTTTATTTTGTTCACTATAATTTTCTCGGTCCAGCATGCGTTGTCTGTGCTGATTGATATATTATGAGCATATATCATACTGGCATGGATTTAATGGCATCTAAAGTTTTGATCTTCGGGCTTCATGTGCACAGTTTATTGTTTTACGCTATTTGGTTTCTACATTTGATCGGAGTTTGTAAAGATTTAATCCAAGCTTATGACCTTATGTTATACTATACATCTCTGAAATGAAACTTAGGCTAATTAAGAAAAGTACATGAATTTCCTGAAGAAAATGTTTGTTCTGCTTCATATCATATTTTGTTGGTTAGAAAGTTGCAGTTTATGTCTATGACAACGATAGATCTGGGGATTAGTGGCTCTAGATTTTCCAAGCAAGCTTGACACGACGCTTGCAGCATAAGAAACACTTCAACAACACAAAATGTATTATATTGGAAATTTTCCCATTATCCTGGCTATAATGGGAGGATTAAGAATGCTTGCTGGTTTCGTGCTGCTACCCTATTACATGATTTATGCGGATAAGATGCAGAATTTTTTTTTTTCACTATCCATATGTTATTCGTTAGTAATGAATTTGATATTTCATTTTGATGTAATCTTTAACTGATAGCTCTGACAACTCTTCTTGCTTCTTTTTTTTCCTTCAATTATTTCATATGTTAGTAAAATTATGTTGAGTCTCTAACTTTGTATGCATGCACAACTCTTGTTCTCGTTGCTTGTTATCACTTCATACATCTATATTTGCATAATTTCAAACTTCTCATTGATCACTATTAATTTTTCTCATGTCATAGTGGGTATACATTGTTGCGTGACCCACGCCACAACAAAGGGCTTGCATTCACTGAGAAAGAGAGGGATGCTCATTACTTGCGTGGTCTTCTGCCCCCAGCAACCATGACTCAGGAGCTCCAGGTTCGTTAACAGAAGTGACATTGTTAATTGTCCATTCTTTCACATTTAGCATCCTAAGTTCCTGGTGTGATTTTGTTGCTTACCGGTCGATCATTGGTTATAGGAGAAACGATTGATCCACAACCTTCGTAACTATGAAGTTCCTCTACAGCGATACATGGCCATGATGGATCTTCAGGTGCATGTTCATCTCTTATGAAACTAGACCGAGTCAAGCCGGAAAAATATTGATTTTAGATTGAGTCATTTCATATCACCAAGATGATGGACTTGAATAACTGAATAGCAGTTTGCCTTTTCGGTGCGATTACTCATCCCTGATAGAGGGGAAAGCATGTTAACTTTGGTTCCTTAATTTTCAGGAGAGGAATGAAAGGCTTTTTTACAAACTTCTAATCGATAATGTGGAGGAACTACTGCCGGTTGTGTACACTCCTACAGTTGGTGAGGCATGTCAGAAATATGGGAGCATTTTCAGGCGTCCACAGGGTCTTTACATCAGTTTGAAGGAGAAGTACGGCCAATAAATTTCTTTTCTTTTTCTTGTTACTTATGTTTAGTAAGATACCATTAGAGAGTTTATTATAGTGGAATTTTTCAGAGGCAAGATTCTTGAAGTGTTGAAGAATTGGCCTGAGAGAAATATTCAAGTTATTGTTGTTACTGACGGAGAGCGTATTTTGGGGCTTGGAGATCTTGGATGCCAGGTATTGATTCCAAAGCCATTCATTTACAAGACGATCATTGTGATTTTCTTCTAGCTGGATATGTAAAATTTTCTGTTTGTGCCAATTGTTGAATCCACCACAGATGGACCTCATGGAATTTATTTATTATTGTTAGGGAATGGGTATTCCTGTCGGAAAACTCTCTTTGTACACTGCACTAGGAGGAGTACGTCCATCAGCTGTATGTATCACCACTCTCAACATTGTTATTCAGTGTTCCCCATGCTTGCCCTTATGAATTTGCAGAAGCAAAAAGCGCATGTTTTATCCTGGTCAAGAGTTTGAACATGGGATGACAAAGTGCGACATATCCAACCTCAACCACATAAGACTCGTTTACTGGTTTTTGATTTATAACATTCCTGATGATAGATTTCGATCCAAGAATAGGTTCAAGTCATTTACTAAAATTTTGAAGTTTGTTTTGCTTATTTCTAAATGTCAAGTTCAGTTAATTTCCTCCTTGGACTTGACGAGTGGTTAAATTCTGGGGCGACGTGAAAAATATAAATTTTTTGATATAAAATACATTCGCATGCTCCTAACTTTAAAACTTGCAGTGCCTTCCAGTAACAATTGATGTTGGGACAAACAATGAGCAGTTGTTGAATGATGAATTTTATATTGGACTTCGGCATAAGAGAGCAACAGGCCAGGTACAATCATTTAAACCAATCTTCCAGTTTTGTTCTTGCAATTGGGAAAACATTGCTAAAGAAAAGGAGAATTTTCTTCTGGCCTAGGAATATGCCGAACTTCTGCATGAATTCATGACTGCAGTTAAACAGTGTTACGGGGAGAAAGTCCTTATACAGGTACGCAAAATCAGTTATGACATCATGTCTAGTCTGCTTAACCTTAAAGTTTTGAGGCCTGATTTTGCTATGAATTTTGTGAACCTTTTAGTTTGAAGATTTTGCAAATCACAATGCGTTTGAGTTGCTTGCAAAGTATAGATCAACTCATCTTGTGTTCAACGATGATATACAGGTAATGTGGTGTAAAAATTACATATATTTTAAATTTGGTGCTCTAATTTGTCCTTAACAGGAAATCTAAATTACCAAGTATTTCATTTGCAGGGAACAGCATCAGTTGTGTTAGCCGGGCTCATAGCAGCCTTGAAATTAGTTGGTGGAACCTTGCGTGATCATACTTTCTTATTCTTGGGGGCTGGAGAGGTGAGAATAAAATGGCAAATGTCTTGAAAAGAACATTTGTTCTTTGTTATTTTTTTATTGATATATTACTATCCACTCACTTTTAAGGCATTTCATCGATTTACTTGCTCATCTAATCAGACTGCATCCTTTTTAGAATAACTTGCTTCCTATGCTTTAATTAAGGAAGCGACTTCTGTTTGCCACTGGTGGATAGGTCATGAGAGAAATGACTAGGTGAATCCAAACAGTTAAGAAAACAAATTATGCTCTAGTAAATGTGTTACAAAGTTGGAAGACAGGCATGCACACACTTTCAGACACAATGATCACGCCTGATAGTTACCTGTATAGGTGTTAATCTTTGCCTCCTTATGTGTTCTTGTTTCTAAATTCTGGCTTCTCTGATGATGCAGGCAGGAACTGGTATAGCTGAACTTATAGCTCTTGAAATATCAAAGCAGGTATTGCATTGCTCTCACCCTGTGCATATTCAACAACTAGCTATTTTTCTTTTGTTTACTGGGGACCCGTTGCCCAAATTGGGCAGCAGAACTGAGTGTAGTGGTTGTTTTCCCCTCATCCCACCCAAGCCTCGAAGGATTCACTTATAACTTGAGCTTATGAGGAATATCATTCCACTTCTTTTATTTTTTTTGACCTGGCTTCTTGCTGATACTATGCCTTTGTTTTATAGACAAAAGCTCCCCTTGAGGAGACACGCAAGAAGATATGGCTTGTCGACTCAAAGGTATAGTCTTTGCTATATCCAATAAAAGATTCTTTTTTTGATATCATTTTTAATGAAGTTTTATGCAACTGAAATGACTGAACACGTATCTGCGTGTTTAAATTTTTGCCTTCTGTTTTTCAGGGACTGATCGTTAGCTCCCGTAAGGAGTCCCTGCAACACTTCAAGAGGCCTTGGGCTCATGAGCATGAACCCGTCAAAGGGCTTTTAGATGCCATTAAGGTGTTAAATTGATCTTCGTATATCCACTTACATTAGCAGAGAAATATTCATGCTTTATCCTTGAATCTTACAAGTTCAATCAATCAGGCAATCAGGCCAACAGTGTTGATAGGATCATCTGGAGCTGGAAAAACATTCACAAAGGAGGTGGTTCAGGCCATGGCATCCTTCAATGAGGTTCACTGTCTTGCTCTCTGAAATACATATAAATGCAGGGAAGTGTCTCATTACATGTGCAATAAAGAAATTTACCTGACCCAAACGTGTTGCTTGTGGCACAGAAACCGCTAATTCTTGCTCTTTCCAATCCTACTTCGCAATCTGAATGCACAGCTGAAGAAGCTTACACATGGAGTGAGGTAACTGCAATTTTCCCTTTCAGATATTACTTCAATTATTCATATATATAACAGTCGTGGGGCTTGCCAAACTAATGGAACTAGTTTACACTATATTCGCTCCCATCACTGTTCATCTACAGGGTCGTGCTATTTTTGCCAGTGGAAGTCCATTTGATCCTGTTGAATTTAACGGAAAAGTCTTGGTGCCTGGTCAGGTATTATTGTTTACCATGTATTGATCTTCTAGATCATTCTATTACTGGAAACTGACCCTAGTTGGCCGCTTATTGTCTTGTTCAGGCAAACAATGCTTACATATTCCCTGGATTTGGTTTGGGTCTGATAATATCAGGTGCCATACGTGTGCATGATGACATGCTTTTGGCAGCCTGTAAGTACTTGGCCTATATAATGAGCTCTTTTTGTGGGAAATTTTAGCTTATATGGGGGAGTGAGCTGATAAATGTTCCTGCAGTTTAATATATTCACTTTCCCTCACAATGATACTAGTGTTTGCTTCTTACGAGCCTAAACTAACTGCTCATAACACCATTCTTTTTCTAGCTGAAGCGTTGGCTGCACAAGTCAAACAGGAAAACTTGGACAAGGGACTCATTTACCCACCATTTTCCAACATTCGGAAGATATCAGCTCACATTGCGGCTGAAGTGGCTGCCAAGGCATATGAACTTGGTGAGTTCTCTTTCAGATTTGTGTAGCAGCTTATAAAGCAATATCCTGCATTACTTGTTGATGTTGTTTTTTTTTATAAAAAAAATCACGTTTAGGTGTTGCATCTCGTCTCCCCCGTCCTAAGAACATTGTTAAGTATGCAGAGAGCTGCATGTACAGCCCAATCTACCGGAGCTACCGCTAAGACATGCAAAGGACTTGTGAATTTGGCGAGCGCTACGTTCGGAAGCAATTGTCTTTGTTGCCTTTTCTTTTGTTCCTTTTATCAGACTATGTTCTGCTTCTGCCATTAGATTGATGAGCCCTAATCTGTTGTCCCTGTCAGACTATGTTCTGCTTCTGCCGTTAGATTCTTGATAATTTGACAATTGCTGAACCCCTAGTGAACTTGTTTCTCTCTATTTTTTTTTTTTAACTCAAGTACGATGCAATGGACAGTTGAAGAACATTTCTTTAACCCAAGTGCATTGGACAGTTGAGCTTTCCATTTGCAGTACTTTGCACTATTTTCCTCAACGAGGTGGAATGGACAGTTGAAGCTTTCCGATCATAGTACCATTAACAATTGTCCCCACAAGATTCTTCCATCTGCCTTGCTATTTTCGCACTTAAATCTTTTTATTTTCTTTTTTAATTGTTGACGCGTAATTTGGCCAACATGGTACCTGTATGTTTGACAAATAAATGCTCATAAAATTAATACTATGTGTTCTTAAAATCTAATGGTTTAAATCAAAGATTTGATTTTGATGGACGGTTTATAGTTTACGGTGGAAAATGAATTTAAAATCTAATGGTTTAAAAAGTTGTTTTTCCTTTTTCAGTAGAACGTTTTGTTGGCCCCCTTCTTTATGAGGTGGATTATGGGCCATAACGAAATATATATAAGTATCCCTCCGGAGAGAACTTTTCAAAACTACACTTTTGGCAGTCAAATGTCACCGTGTATAATGAATATAACTATAACAACAGTTAGGAATTTGCTAAAACGCAAGGTTTAGAGAGATTTAAAAGTACAAAGCCGTACTCTTGTTCATGAAGAGACTGTTTTTAATAGACCTATATAAAAAAAACTTTTGAAAACGGTTAGAAAAATACATAAACAAATGAATTCAAAAATGAAAATTATAAAAATATAAATAAACAAATAAGTAAATAAAGATAAAAGTAACGAAATAAATAAACAGGCGACAAAGAAAATAAATAAGTAAATAAAACAAATAAGTAATTGAAAAAGAAGCAAAGAAAATAATAAATAATGAAATACAATAAATAAACAAGGGCAATAAAAAAGTATTAACACTAATAAATTTCACATGAAACAAAATAAAAGGTTCGAAAGGCCTTTGAAAAGAGAATGAGCTTTTTATATGAAAGGAAATGAGATCAATTTAGATAATAAAGAATAGACATACAAAAAAATATTTAGTAAAAAATTTAGAAATGAATTTTAAAATCTCATGAAGATTCGAAAATTTATTTGCAAATAGCAAGTGACTTCAATAAAAAGGTGCTAACCTCTTTAATACAGATATTGCACATCTAGGTAACTCTAAATACTCAAATTTATTGCAATTCCTCTTGTAATACTCCAATTGCCTTATAAATTGGCACTTCAACAACAGGAGGCTAGCCTCTTTAATGCAAATATCACACATCTATATAACTCTAAATACTCAAATTTATTGTAATTCCTCTTGTAATACTCCAATTCATAATTGGCAATTCCTAAATGATTCATAACTGTATAACAAATATACCTTATCTCCATATTGGATCGAAACGAGATAAGAAGGACAAAAAACTACTAGTTCATATACAACCATCGAACCTACCTAATCAACAACTAAAGTTGTATGCAAAATATGGATAGATAGCAAACGACCAATAGCATTCAATACAACAGTATGAACATGATACTAAGGTAAAACCATAAAACATCCTTTTATCAATGAAAAATAAACATTATATAACTTTATTATACTGGAAAACTCCATGATGAACCCCACCCTTTCATTGAATTCTCTCAAAGGCAAAGGTTGATATATTTTCATACTTTCTATTACTAATCAATAATAATGTAACAATTTTGTTTTTTGTTTGTAGGAACAAAAGAGAGTAGATCTATTATATGTCTTATAAGTATCAATACAAAATCAAAATTAAAAAAGTGTTAAGCAACTAGCTGTACCTCTAATGATTTAGACACAATGATAACTTCTATATTTGGGATTTTATGTTGACTAAATTTAGGATGAGCATGTTAGACTATTCTTAAGTTTATAATCTTGCAAAATAATTATTTGGAGTGAAAAGATGCTCAAGCTAGTGCAAATTAACGGTGTAAAATAGAAAAAGAAAATTTTAATTAAATTTAATGATAGTAGTTACGAGAACTTACCTTATCGTATATTCCTTTTATATGTAATCATTCAAAAAGTGTAGTGGGAGTCTAACTATCTTATTGAAGCCTAAATCCAACCTTTAGTAAGTAGCTTAATTAGTCTTTAATTAGAACTCCACCTCCTCTTGTGAATAAATCCTCTCTTAATTAGACATATCTTTTCTAGATAATAAAGCTTCTTATTTGAGCCTAAAAAGGGTAATAGAGCATAGACAAATTAGGCCAATTTTGTATTCTTTAATAGTATAGTAGGGATCTAACGATTATTTGAAGGCCTCACAATTAGTTTAATGAATTTTTGTAAAAATAACAATGTTCAAGTAAAATTTAACAAAAAGTAAAGTATATTAAGTTCTTAAAGTGGATTGAAAACTCTTGTATATCAAATTGAGAGCTTCATGGTGATTATATTTAGATATTCAATTGAGTTAGTGCTTTTGTGAGTTGAATGAGTTATTATTGAAGAATTGTTAACTTATTCTTTAAATCATTATTAAGTTATTATTTACAACAATCTGAGTAAGTTTTAAGAGATTCTAACTTTGCTAAATTGTTTGTAGTAATTTCTCTTAATCATAAAGAAGAGAAAAAAGTGGATTTCAATAATTTTTAAATTATTACAGTGATTTCTCTTACTCATTATGATGATAAAAATGAATTTAATAATCAAGCTGTTTGAAAAGTGGATGTACGTCTAAATATGAAACCAAACAACTATAAAATCATAATGTAGTATCATTACCCTAAATTTGTTATTATGTTACTTTATGTCATTATACTTTATGTCATTACTTAATTGTGAGATATATACTTTTTTAGTACCACTTAAACCATACTCATTTCTTTGTTCAACATCTAACAAATTTAATTTTATATAAAAACAAGAAATTATGCGTAAGATATATAAGTTGAGCACTCAAACTTTAGGATAGCTAGTCCAAAAGGACAAATAATGCTTTTAATATGGCTAATGTTATTATCCTTGGTTTAACGATGTCATACACCTTAACATCATTCAGATGAGAGAGAAGGTCTACCTTCTCTCTAGAAATTTTCATGCTTTGATAAGCTAGCCTTGGATTTCTTCTCTTCCTTGAGAAGGAAATTCAAATTCTTTACTTTTTCCTCTTTCTTTTTAGCTTCTGCTCGATATTTTATTTTACCCTCGGCCTATTCCTTCTTCATTCAATTTTAGTTTGTCTCAACTTATGCCAACTTTTTCTCATATCTTATGGTCTTATACGCTCTTTTCCCTTAACCTTGATCCCTCTCTATTGTTCTCAACAGCGTTTACCTCGTACCTCTTTCATTCTTTCCTCCTCTTGCAACCCCTTCTTTTTTCTTTTTTATTTTCCTACTTATTCTCTTCCCTTCTTGTTTTAACAGATGTTTATTTTAGCTTTTCCTTGTCTCTACCCTTTCTAAATTCTTCTATTTTTAGTAATATCGTGCCTTGAGCCCTAATACTTTAAATCTTTCTCGGCTCTCACCTCGAATCAACCTCACCATATATCCTCCCTTCCCTACCTTGCTCTTGAAAAAATCCCCTCAAAGGATCCATGGTGCTCAGATGATGTTAATAATAAGATAGCTTTGTTTTAAGTGATAAAGGATGGAACTCCAAAGATCAAACTACAATTTTGTCCACCTGTACCTAACAATGAGGCACTAATTATGGCTCGATTAATAGAGATTCTTAAAGAAGGAGCTATTAGATAGGAAGTCATACTTCTAGGATTTTTAATGGAAAGAAGTCCTTCCCATCAAACTATGAGTTCTTGGGCACAGTTCAACTAGAAACATTATAAATTGCAAGAGGTTCTCATCGATGATTGAAATATTATTCTCTTTAAGTTCTATTCAAAAGCTTAAGTAATGAGGATAATGGAGGTAAGACTTTGACATATGAACAACAAACCAATCTTTCTATAATTATGAAAACCAAGCCTTCAACTACAAAAACAGATAACTATTTGGTTAAATATTCATGGCATCCCTTTAATGTATTGGACTACAAAAGGATTGAGCTATTTGGCTAAGTACGTGGCAAACTTTATCTACCTTGATATGCCACAATTGCCACCAAGTTTATAGAATATGCCAAATTTTGTGCTCTTATGGACTCTAATGGTAAGCTACCTGATTATATTCCTTGTATGAGAATAGGAGAAGATGATCAACTTTATGAGGATGTAATCATGGTAGCCTATTCATGGAGACCATATCAACTGAAAAACAAGGAGCAATAAAGGCTTATAAGAAGAAGCTTCATTAGGGGAGATCACTAGGAATTAATGCTAATCTCAAATATCCATATTATTGATATTGTAGAGAAAAAGGCAAATAAAGAAACTAACATTATAGAAAATGTTACTGAGGTAATCATAATTAAAGAAAAACGATTATAAATAGGTATAACTGCCCCAATGTAAGTTCCAAAAGTTAAATGTAAATATGGGATCCCTATCTAAACCTCAAGAATGGATAGAACATAAAAGTGATTTTAATTCAAGTGATACTAACATATATAAAGTCTAAAATTCTCCTACTTCCTAAACAAAATGTGCAGATCCAATCCTTTACAAAAATCTTTTGATCCTAAAGCTTTGACTTATAGATCAATGAGTGAATTCTTAACAACAAAAGTTGGAGCAATATGGAAATTGTGCATGATGAGCATGAATTTTTGTAATGTATCATAGTCTCATGTTTATTATAATGATTAAAGAGTGTTTAGAATATTGAGAAAACATAGATCCATTTTAGATATTCATGTTAGCGATCATTTCGATTTGAAATAAGATTTATAAAGCTATTAAGGAACCTGATACTAACTCCGATTTATAAGAATGAAAGAAAGCTTTTTAGAAATTAGATGGTAACACATCATTAAGTACACAATTAGAGTATCTTGAGACAAAAATGAGTCAACTTTGAAGAGGAAAAATGTATTTTCATTAAGATTCAACCAAAGAACATCAAAATTTTAAGATGAGAATAACTTATGTTTTGTTCTTTCTTAATTGATATTGATTTTTTTTGTTTTTAGTATGAACTGAATTGTGATATATCTAGGTGGGATGAACCTTAGATACTATATGTTTGGAATGATTCTTTGATTTAATGAAAGACACAAGTTATCTTGTTAATTGTTCATAATTATTCCTTATGTTTGAATTGAAATATGCTAATGTTTTAATTCAATTTCATATTTCATATATAACGATTAAGAAATCATATATATGAATAGATCACAGCATAAATAATAAGAGTTGTATATAATTCTAGATATACAACCACATAAATTTTCTAGCTTGTAGCTAACTATATTAAGAGAATTTGTAGAACAAGTCAATGCATTCTCAACTGTTTTGATTAGAAAATGATTTCAATCAATTGACTTAAGGTAAGGATTGTATGTCTTGAAAAAGAATATAATTGTAACTTTAAAATTTTTACTGGTCTAAGAAACTAAGGTTAATTGAATCAGGACAAATATAAGCATAGAAAAGTTATAGGGGGATTCTATATTTTAATGTTATTTATCAATTGATTGTTAATTCTCGTTCATTAATTTGGTTTGTTATCTTATATTAGTAATTTTACTTGGTTAATCATTCTTTTAAGTCAATCATTTGTTTTGTTATATTAGATAATAAAATAATGGTTATTACTAATATTTATAATTCTCTTAGGACTAATACTCATATTTACCAATTTATAATATAAAAACAACAGGTGCATTTTTCATCTTTAGTATTGTTTGAAAAATACATAAATCATTTAGCCTCAAAACATGTTCAAAAATAAAATCAAAAGATAAAAACAAAAACAAATAAGTCATGGTAAAAAAAATTTAGATAAACTCTATTTTCGCTAACAATTTCATCTATTGAGATGACATCTAGATCTTGAGATTTTAGTGAAAAATAACCTGAAATTGATTGTCTAAGGTAAAAGAAGTCTACCAATGGCTAATCTTAACTTTTGGAGTCAATTGTTTAATGTGTTTTTTTTCCTCTAAAAGATAGCTAAACTCTCATAGACATTAATGTTTTCATACTTAAATACATTTTCCTCCACCTAGGGTATAATTTAAGGTATACTTGCAGACTAGATCGAGGGCCTTAATATTTCCTCTAGGTGATGAATATGACCTCTAACATGATCGTGTTTATAGACCGTGGATCTTTCTATTTCTTCAAGCTTAATACATGCCTTGCCTTATAAAATAGTCATGTCTCTTAACTATAGATATTCATATATCTTATTAAACTTGAACATAGTCTCCTACATAGTTTTGGATTAAGCCATAATACTTATTGCACTTGATCTTTTTAGGGCATGGGCTAGCACATAAGTGTAGTTCAAATCATGTTCCTTTAAGAATTGTGAATTCCTTTATAACTTTGTTTGAAATAGCTTTTAATTCTTGAATTATTTTATCATAAAGTCTAATTCGCATATTACTTTTAAAAAATAAAAATGAAGTAAAATAAGCAATTTAAAATTTAAATCAAGAAAAATACATGAGAAAAGCTTATGCATTTTTCACACACATCATGAGTTTATCAATTTATCACATCACACCTTATGTACTCAGCAAAAGGCCATTTGAGAGGAGAGTGCTAAAGTGTAATCTTTTACATGGAGAATTCGCGAGAGAGGTTTTGAGACTTTGGGTGTTGATTTTTATGTATGACTCAACAATATCATATAAGTTTAACTTAACTGACAAAATGCTAACAGGATTAAAAATTTCATTAGTTATGAGTTTAACTTGGATAGTTTTGAAATTTAAGACTCTTTTTATTCGCTTCAAAATATTAAGGTCTGGCATATATTTTAATCTAAATATTAATATTTAAAATATAATTTTTGTAATGTTTAAACAGGAAACAATGGATTTCTTTTCATCCATCTATAATACAGGTGTCTCTCTCCTATTTAGAATTTTTACAATCTTTTTTTTAAAGAAGAAACAGTTTCATTCATAAGATAAAAAGGGTAGCCAAAAGTTCATTACAACGCAGTGTTGTTAAAGATACAAAGAAACAAAAGTTACAACAAAATTAAAATTTACATGTTAATTATTAAAACTACTAAAAGACAACAATCTGACCAATTTAAGTTCCATCTTCTTTTAAAAGAGGAGCTCAATTTTTGAGTGGTGTTATGAGCAACTAGAATCTCTTTAATCCAATAGCTCATTCTATGTGCAAGAGCATATTTGTCAGTTTTGATATTCCTGAAGATCTTGGAGTTCCTTTCTTTCCATATAGAATATACAGAGCAATTGAGACTAAACATATTTGACCTTTCCCCATTATTTTGTATTGATTATCAACCCATACTAGGATTTCATCCCAGTTACTATAAGGACAATCTAGATTCAAGAGGTGAAGCATTATGGCCCAGATGGAGGAAGAGTAGGAGCATTAAAAGAATAGATGAAAAGTTATTTCACGTACCAAATTACAAAGGCAGCAAACCTGGTCAATAGAAATTTTAAGCCTGTCTTTCATTCTTAATCTCCCTTTAGCAGCTAACTATGTGGTGAAAGAAGCTTTGTACATTAATTATCCTTTCCCAACAATGTTATATCAAGGAAAAAAAGGAAGATGGGGTCTGATAGCTTCTAGGCAAGAGGAATTAGAGAATTCCCTAATACTTTTAAAATCCTAGATAGCTTTATCCTTCACGAGTGGGTTGGTAAGTTAAGAGGGAAGGTATGAAAGCAATCTTTCCATACCTCTGCCTTTGGCAAGCCAATATCTTTGATCTACTAGTTTAGAAATTCTAACATGTGTTGGAATTCTTGTTACTAAGGAAGAGAGATCACCTCTTAAAATTAAGGGACTAAGAGGAAACCAATTATCAAACCAAAATTAGGTGTCCTCTCCACTTCCAATATGAATTTTAAGAAGTAAGTAAATAGTTTCCCTTTTTCTAAGCTTGAGGATGAAAGGCCAAGAATGCTCCTTCTTTTCACTTAAATGCCAAAAGTTGGAATCTCTCAAATAAAATTCATTAGTCCATTTGCTCTAAGATGTTTTTTTGTCATTAAAGAGTCTCCAAATCCTCTTTTCCACTAGCATTGTTTGGATCAAGTTAATCAAAACAAATCATAGGCCTCCTGCATTCTTTTTCTAGTATAACTCATCCCATTTAGCTTTAGAGCCTTAGGATTTTCAAATTTTCCAAGCCATGGTAAATTCCTTATACATTTTCCATCTCCTTATTAATCTTCTTTATTAGGAAAAGATGTGAGCTCTATTTTTCCAAGCATTGATTTTCCTTTTTAAACTCTCCAATAAAGGAAACAATCAAAGAACTTAAGCTTTTTTGAAGAAATAAGGACTATAAGATATTTGAAAGGAAAGTTGTTTAGACTCAATCCAAGCATAATCTTTAACCTTCAACATTAGTAGCACCAGAGGAGAAATAAATCTTACTTTTTAATAAGTTGACACTAAGGCTAGATATTTTGCAAAATTTTAGGAAAGATTCATGTAGAATAGAGATGGAAGTGTGATGAGCTCCACAGAATAGCTTAAAATCATCTATAAAATTGAGCTTGGTGAGTTGGAATTCCTTACATTTGTAGTGGAATCTAAAAAAAATTATTTGAGATATTTAGCATTATAATTATGTTAAGAATCTCCGTAGAAATTGCAAACAAGTAAGATGAAACTGGATCTCATTGTTTTATCCCTTTGGAACCAATAAAATTGTTGTTTGTTACATTATTAATGAGTACTTTATAAGACCAAGTAGAAAGGCAAACTTTGATCCATTGAATGAATCTCATAGGGAAACCAAACCATTATAGGTTGCTAAGTTAGAAATTCCAATTCAAGCTATCAAAAGCTTTACAGAAATCCACTTTGATTGCATAACTATTGATGGATTTGTTTACAATATAGTCCTTCATCAACTCTTAAACCAATAAGATATTATCAGAGATACTTCTGCCTAAAATGAAAGCACCTTGGGATTTGTGGATGAGATGTTTAAGAGGATCCTTTAACCTATTAGCTTACAGTTTGAATAATACTTTGTATATAGTGTTGTAGCATGAGAAAGGATGAAAGTCATTAATGGGAATTAGCATTAGGGATCTTAGGAATCATGAAAATATAGATAGCATTAATTTCTTGTAGAATCTTCACATAATTCAAAATTTCCTGGATTACTTTAACAAGGTGCATACCAATGATCAGCCAAGTAGTCTGGAAGAAATGAGCATTGAAGCCATCTGGTCTTAGTGTTTTACTTAGAATGAGACTAAAGAGTATATTCCTAATTTCATAAAGAGAAGTTGGCTATTAGATCCGCTTAAGAGGGTCATGATTTAAAGGTAGACTAATGAGAGCAACAAGATCTTAAAGAATGTATCTCCCACGTGGCCTTGAGTTAAGAAGATTGGATTAAAAGTTGAGAACCATGTCCTCAATAGATGAAGTTTCAAAAACCTATTGGCCATTATCATTCAGCGGAGAAATGGTTCAGTTTAGTGTTAAAGCTACCTTCTTTAAGACATAACACTCTTGCCTTTTGTAGGAAGAGAGAATTGTGATTAAGTAGGGCTCTATTGTATTTTTCCAAACTATTAGTTTATGCAAATTTTAATCCAGGATTATTGGGGAAGAGGTAGCAAGTTTCTTAAGCATTTCTAAGCTCTATCTTGGCTTATTATAGCTGTGCTAAAGTATTATGACCATTAAGCTTAAAAATCTTTAATATTTTTTAAGGATTTAGAGTTTTCTCATAAATTGATAAGCTTTACAACCAAGTATCCAGCTGACCCAAACTTCACTAACCAACTCCAAAAAACCTTTCTTAATAGTCAGAAATAGAAAAAGTATTAACGGAGCATTGTGAGGTATTAGAGAGAAAAGATTCTGAACTTCCACGTAATAATGATCAAAGCATATAAAAGGACCAAACAAGGCATAGGAGTTGGGTAGCTCACATAATTATATTTGATTCACTATAATTCTGGAAAAAATTTCCCTTGTGAAGGATCTTCCTAATTACTTATCACTATAAGAAAATCACTGAATAGCGGCAGAATATTACCAACGAAAACAAAACCGACGCTATTTACCAACGAAAATTAAAGTTTTGTCAGTAAATACAGTGTTGTTTTTATATATAGCGATGGAACCATAAATCCGTCGGTAAAATTGGAGGGAAGGAATTTCGCGCAAAATCTCCGACGGTATATAGCGACAACTAAGACAACGGCGTCGGCAAAAATTGTGGGAACTGTTCCCGTAATTTAATTGGTTCAGACATATACCGACAGAAATAATTCTGTCGGTAAATATACCGATGGAATAAGGACTTCCGTCGGTAATAAATGCGGGAATTACTCCCGAAATTAATTAGCTTCACCCAATTACTGACGGTAAAGATACCGTTGGTAAAATTGTTTAGCAACTTTATTTACTGACAGAATTTGTGTTTCGTCGCAACAAGAAACTGTTGTAAAGAGACAACTAGGAAACTTAAATACCGACGGAATACATATTCCGTCGATAAATCATATCCATTTGGTTAACCAAACGTCATTGTTTGGATGAAGACGAGAAGATAAACTTGAATCACCGACGGAATATGTATTCCGTTAGTGATTCTTCAGTTTTAACGTGAACATTAGCGACGGAAATCCTTGTCTGTCGGTAACTTGTGTCATCGTTTTGTTAAAGACGATGATATAAATCCTAGTTTACTGACGGAATTAATGTTCCGTCGGTATTTGAGTTTCCACCGCTAGGAATTACTGCTCTTTTAGTGACGAAATTTGTATTCCGTCAGTAAATGTCGGCAAGTTGCGTTGTGTGGATGACGAGGAAAAACCTAGATTACCGAGGGAATTAGTGTTCCGTCAGTATTTGAGTTTCCACCGCTAGGAATTACCGCTCTTTTAGCGACAGAATTTGTATTCCGTCAGTAAATGTCGGCAAGTTGCGTCGTGAAGACGACGAGGAAAAAACTAGATTACCGACGAAATGTAATCTTGCGCCTTTAACTCACGCAACACACCCCCCTCCAGCGCACAATTCTTCTTCTTCTCTCCTCGCGATCGCCTTCTGTTTTTCGACACCTTCTCTCGCATTTCTCGGTCGTTTTTTGACTGTTTTCTTACTCATCGTGTGTTATTTGAGGTAAACTCTCTAATGAGTGTGTTATTTCTCCAAAAAAAGCATGTTTTTAGTATTAAACGTGAGTGTTTGGTGAT
>JAOQML010000008.1:22172622-22207955 GCA_027568935.1 Erythroxylum urbanii
ATTAATTGGACAAAGTGTTTTGAAAAGAAAAAGTGAGCACACAATAAGTGATAAGTGTAAAGTGTTTTCAAAAAAAATTTATACCGACTTTGGTTAAGTGATTTTGTAAAGTGATGTGACACGCCACCCTCGCGGGGCACGGATCCGGGTATCACTGTCGATATCGGGTTCGGGTCCGGTGGGAGTGGGGTGTTACATTCTGCATATGCTATTTGTAAATATCTAAAGGAGGAGTTCCAAAGAAATGCTAGAACAAAAAGCATGAAAATCTTGAACTTTAGACGTGAATTCAAGTTGCAGCGAATGAAGGAATCTGAAACAGTGAAGGAATACGTTGACAGACTTCTACAAGTTGTCAACAAAATTAGATTGCTCAGAGAAGACTTGACTGACAAGAGAGTTGTTGAAAAATTCTTGTAACGTTACCAGAAAGGTTTGAAGCCAAGATTTCTGCATTGGAAGAATCTCGTGATTTGTCCAAAATTTCATTGGCAGAACTTATAAGTGCTTTGTAAGCACAAGAGCAAAGAAGGTTGATACGTGAAGATGGGTCTGTTGAAGGTGCTATGTAGGCAAAATTCAAAAATCAAGACTACTATAATAATAAGAAGAAATGGCAGAAAAGCTATTCAAAGAAAATTGGTGATTAAACATATACATGGTGATAGCAGCAATATTTCTACTGGTACAAATGGAAAGGAAAAAAAAACATGTCAACATTGTGGCAAAAGTAATCATCCTCATTTCAGAAGTTGGTGGAGACCAAATGTGCGTTGCAAAAAATGTCATGAACTAGGACATATAGATAAAGTTTGCAAATTGAAAACTTCTCAAGAAAATGTAGAAGCAAAAACAGCAGATCATGTAGACCAATAGGGTGAAGAACAAATTTTTGTGGCTACTTGTTTTGCAGGCAATGTAGAAAATGAAGCTTGGTTACTTGACAGTGGTTGTACTAATCACATGATAAATAATTTGGAACTTTTCAGGAGCATTGATAAGTCTTTTGTATCTAGAGTGAAGATAGCTCATGGAAAATATATTCCTGTGAAAGGAAAAGGTACAATTGCAGTTGAAACCATGTCAGGTACTAAATTAATTTGAGATGTGATGTATGTGCTTGATCTTGATCAAAATTTGTTAAGTATTTATCAATTATTAGAAAAGAACTATAAGTTGCATCTTGAACGAAGGCAATGTATCATTCGAAATCCTAATGGTTTAGAAATATTTCGCTTAAAGATGAAAGAAAAAAGTTTTCAAATTAATTTTCTGGAGGAAGCAAATGCATTTGTTGGAGTTGAAAATCAGACGAAAATTTGGCATATGGGTCATTTTCACCATCCTGCCTTGATTATGTTACAAAAGAAAGGTCTTGTGATTGGATTATCTAGTCTTGATGAAGTAATTCCAGATTGTTCAGCTTGTCAATTTGGCAAACAACACAGAACTTCCTTCCCTCATAACAAAGCCTAGAGAGCAACCAAGAAGTTGCAGTTGGTTCATACAAATTTGGGAGGACCTATGAGTGAAGTCTCGTTAAAAGGCAACAGGTTACTTATCATTTTTATTGATGACTTTAGCAGGATGTGTTGGATTTATTTTATGAAGTTTAAGTCTGAAGTGGCTAGTATATTTTGGAAATTCAAAAGTTGGATAGAAAATCAAAGCAATTGCAGGATGTAAATTTTGAGATCAGATAATGGAAAGGAGTATACATCTAGTGAGTTCACTAAATTTTGTGAAGATTGTGGCATACATCATCAATTGACTGTGCCTTACAACCCACGACAAAATAGGATAAGTGAACAGAAAAACAAAACTATCATGGAGATGGCAAGATCTTTACTTCATGAGAAAAATTTACCAAAGAAATTTTGGGTTGAGGCTGCAAGTACAGCAGTATTTCTGTTGAATAGATTGCCAACCATAACAGTATAGGAAAAGACTCCTTTTGAAGCTTGGTATGGATACAAACCACAGGTGAACAATTTAAATTTTCGATTGCTTATGTTTTACATTTGTTCCTAATGAGAAAAGGGATAAATTAGATAAGAAGGCAGAACCTGGAATTTTTGTGGGTTATAGTGATGTCTCAAAGGCCTGTAGAGTTTATCAGCCAAATACAAATAAATTGGTGGTTAGTAGAGATGTAACTTTCTTTGAAAATGGTGAATGTAATTGGGCTAATGACAATGTAAATGAGTTTGAAAAGAAACAAGAAAGTCTTGATGAAGATGTAGATGATTTTCTTATTAGAGGAACCAGGTTGCTGTCAGAAATTTATGAACGATGCAATGTATCCATTTATGAGCCTGCATGTTATGTAGAAGCAGCAAAAGAAAAAATGGGTTGATGTAATGTTAGAAGAGTTTAGTATGACTGAAAAAATGAAACATGGGTGTGGAGAGACCAAAAACTAAAAAACTATAAGAGTAAAATGGGTGTTTAGAACGAAGGTTAATGCTGATGGATCTCTTAATAAATATAAAGCCAGGCTAGTTGTGAAAGGTTATGCTCAAATTCCTGGAGTTGATTATTCAGAAACATATGCTCCAGTAGCAAGATTGGAAACTGTAAGGATGCTGCTAGCAATTGCTACTCAAAATGGTTAGAAAGTCTTTCAACTAGATGTTAAATCTGCATTTCTAAATGGTACCTTGCATGAAAATATTTTTGTAGAACAACTTGAAGGTTTTTATGTCACTGGTCAAGAAGAGAAAGTTTATTTATTGAATAAGGCTTTGTATGGGCTGCAGCAAGCTCCAAAAGCTTGGTATGAAAGGATAGATGAATATTTACAGAAGCTGGGGTTTATAAGAAGTCTAAGTGAATTTACTCTTTATGTCAAAAATTATCATACTGAAATGATTTCTGTCTCTATTTACATGGATGATATATTAATGATAAGAAGTAAAGAAAGGCTTGTGACAGAATTTAAGTTACAAATGATGGAGGAGTTTGAGATGATTGATCTTGGTGAAATGACTTATTTTCTAGGTATGGAAGTTAGACAAATGTCTAATGGAGTGTTCATTAGTCAGACTAAATATGCAAAACAGGTTATGAAGAAGTTTGGCATGGAGAATTGTAAGCTTATGAATACTCCTACGAATAAGAAAGAAAAATTTAGTAAATCTGATGGAGTAAGTAAAGTGGATGAAGGAGTGTATAAAATTCTAATTAGATGCTTAATGTATTTGATGGCTACAAGGCCTGATATTGTACGTGATGTTACTTTGTTATCTAGATTTATGCAATCTCCTAGTGAAGTCCATTATACAACAGCAAAAAGGGTAGTCAAGTATATTGCAGGTACTCTTAATTATGGAGTTAAATTTGGTTGTAGTAATTCATGCAGGTTGCAAGGTTTTTCAGATAGTGATTGGGCAGGTTGTGTAGATGATATGCGAAGTACTTCTGGATATTGCTTTGGTATTGGTTCTGGTATATTCTCATGGCTTAGTCAAAAAGAAAAAAATTAGTAAATCTGATGGAGTAAGTAAAGTGGATGAAGGAGTGTATAAAATTCTAATTGGATGCTTAATGTATTTAACAGCTACAAGGCCTAATATTGTACATGTTGTTACTTTGTTATCTAGATTTATGCACTCTCTTAGTGAAGTGCATTATACAACAGCAAAAAGAGTGGTCAAGTATATTGCAGGTACTCTTAATTATGGAGTTAAATTTGGTTGTAACAATCCACGCAGGTTGCAAGGTTTTTCAGATAGTGATTGGGCAAGTTGTGTAGATGATATGCGTAGTACTTCTGGATACTGCTTTGGTATTGGTTCTGGTATGTTCTCATGGCTTAGTAAAAAAGAAAAAATTTAGTAAATCTGATGGAGTAAGTAAAGTGGATTAAGGAGTGTATAAAAGTCTAATTGGATGCTTAATGTGTTTGACAGCTATAAGGCCTAATATTGTACATGTTGTTACTTTGTTATCTAGATTTATGCACTCTCTTAGTGAAGTGCATTATATAGCAGCAAAAAGGGTAGTCAAGTATATTGCAGGTACTTTTAATTATGGAGTTAAATTTCGTTGTAGCATTTCATGCATGTTACAAGGTTTTTCAGATAGTGATTGGGCAGGTTCTGTAGATGATATGCATAGTACTTCTGGATATTGCTTTGGTATTAGTTCTGGTATGTTCTCATGGCTTAGTAAAAAACAAGATGTGGCTCAGTTTACTGCAGAGGCTGAATATATTAGAGCAACAGTTGCTGTGAATCAAGCTCTTTGGTTGAGAAAATTACTTGTAGATTTGAAGTTGTCTAAAAAAGGAAGCACAAAAATTTATGTTAACAATCAAGCTTGTATTGCAATTTCAAATAATGCCGTCTTTTATGGTAAACCAGGCATTTCAAGCTCAACTTCTATTATCTCAGAGAAGTGCAGCGTGAAGGTGAAATTAATTTGCTTTGTTGCAAAATTGAGGAGCAGATTGCTGATATGCTGACAAAAGCTCAACCCAAAGTCAAGTTTGGAGTGTTGAGAAGAAAACCAGGTATGTGTTGCGCCTAAACCAAAGGAGAAGTGTTGAATATTTTATTCGGTTTAGTTGCTGACATATCATTTTATATGTTAGCTATATTGAAAGGTTACTTTTGCTATATTAAAAGGTTGTGTTAGTAGTTAAATACAGTTTGAAAGGGGTATGATGGTTACATGTCATTGCATAACTACACGTAACTGCAGTACAACATTGTATATAAATATAGTTGATTGGGTGAATGAAATAATAGAGACTTCCCATTCATATGTCTAAATTTTATATATGTTTATGTTTGTTTCACATAAACTATTTCAGATTTAAACTCTTTTTATAAACTCTACATATCTATTAATTCACCACTTTTCTTGTAATTCATGTGGTATCAAAGAAAAACCAGCTGTCAGTTTTCTTCCATTTTCTTTTTAGGCACCGTTCTCTCAATAGCTCCCGATTTCTTTCAAAACCCACTAGGTTTCTGATTCTTCAAAACTATTGCTTCCCTTCGTAGCTTCTCCTACAGTTTGCGAAACATAAACTAGAATATCAATCTCTCAAGAGCCGGCGACTCTCTTGTGTATTCTATTAAAAGTTGCCTTTTTTTAGCATCAACTTCTCTAAGGACTAAGAATATCCTTCTATCAATTAGGATATGTATAACCCAATCTTGTACTTTTTAATTAACTTCATTTGTTGAAACATCCATGAAACATCACTCGCTATTGCTTGCAAGGAAATTGCTAGTTCCACTTTTGACTCTTACTCATTTTCTTCCTTGTCCTCCTCAATCACATTCCTTTCTTCTACTTATGCCCAGTACAAATTTCTCATCACATCTACAAAAAGCCCTTAGACTCTTCTTTCATCCATCACCTTGTTATTAGAAAACCTATTCTCTCTCATCTGTTTGTTTCCAATTATGTTATTGAAGCCTCGACAAACCCAAAATTATTTTGTGAATTAGAGCCCAACCTTTCTTGTGGATACGTCCTTATCTTGCTATAAGTTTCCAAAAATGGAAGATACAGATCAAGAAATTGAATTTTTATTATTTTTGGAAACAATAACCCTAAAATCTGTTGGAATACCATCTCGTATATCCTAGCCAAATCATAAGCTTGCTATAGATTATTGAGTTTCCATATCTTTATTGAGTATTCAATCTCGAATTTTAAGCATTTCAAGAATAAGCTTACCAAGTAAGTCTCAAGCTTATGCGATCAAAGATTGACTTGCTACAATACCCTCTCATTGTGTCCATTTGCCTTAACTCCTTTAAATCACTAGTTGGATCTTTGAAGGTTGATTCCCTAAACCTCTGCTCCCATTTTAGAATGTTCACCTTTTATTTAGGAATCTTTATCGTCATTTTTTTCCTTATATAGAGTTAGTTCCAAACTAGGGCCCCTCCCTCTGAATAACATCTTAACTTCCAAGAGTGTTCTATCTAAGTTTAAAAAAACTATAGATATTTGAATATCCAATTGTGCAATCCTTCTCTATTGGAAGTTTAAAATTCCATCTTATTGAACCTTGCAGGTATATATATATTGGTTGCTGTATTACAGAGCTCATGTTCCTACTTTTGGAAGCCTTCAATCCTGCTCTTCAGTTTTTTGATTTCTTAGGTTCGATTGTTGCACAACTACATCATCACTTCTTTTAACTCTTAAATGCTTCTCTCGAGTCTCATTTTCAGCCTCTACATTTTGGCCTTCATATTTTCTTCCAAACATTCATAACTTACAATCTTGTACTTTCTGCCATTGCCACTCGTACTTCCTTAAATAGATGTTATAAAATTGTTAAGGCCAAAGGATGGGTTGTTACCTTCGTGAATCATGTTCTAAAATTGTTAAGGTGAAAGAATGGGTATTGATTTATGTCTAGTGTTATAAATTTAGGAAAGAACTCAGACAGAGAGAGAGAGAGATATATGAATCTTGATATTCATTAACTAACTATTCTAAAAATCATTACTTTGATATGTAATGAATATACCAGCTGTTAATCGTTACCCAATCGACTTATTCCACATGTAAGCCATCTATTCTCACACTAAACCAAACGATACTATCTCCTTCCTTTCATGTATAAACAACTTGTCCCTCTTATTCCTAGTCATCATCTTCAATCTCTTGCTCCACTCTCTACTGCCATTGTCTTCTTTTCAGTTCACTATAATAATATCCTATATAGTGCGTATACTGCAATCTATTACAAGAGAATGAAATATATAAAAGTAGGTTGTCATTCAACAAAAACACTGTATTTAAAGAGTTAAATTCAACAAAAACACTGTATTTAAAGAGTTAATTACATAGGCTACTTAGCTTATTTGTTTATTAAATCTTAAGAGGTCCAAGAAGTTTATATCAAGGTGGACATTGTCTATATCTATACTATAGCTTGAGGAGTATTGAGAGTTTTACATCGAGTATTTATGTAAAATAGGTTTAACTTTCACGTATGTATATAAAACATACTGATAATTAAGATTGCAACCTAATTCACCATTTTTTCCTAATTTATAGAGATTATATTCAATAAATCTCTAATAAATATGCTATTCGTTAATTTTGATCTCATGTGTATAAAGAATATTCGGATCTCGAGCATGTTGACACTGTTGGTTGGTCAAACATTTTGGCTCATTCTATAATCCCACATTGAAAATGTGTAGGAATGGTGGAGATTTCTAAAACGATAAAAGGAGCCTCCCCTCCTTAGTTAAAACATCCCAAAAAATTGTCTTCTCTCTTTTGTAATATTTCACTTGTATTATTTCCTGAAAATAGTAAAATATCAATTTAGTAGTGTCTGAGGAAGTAGGCATAATTGGCTGAAACTTGTTAAATTCTAGTGTTCTTTAATCATCAACTTAATAGCTATTGTCGGGTATAGTTGTAGTAAATTATTGTGCTATTAAATTACATGTCTAGGAAATTCTGTCTAGGAGATTGAGTTTTAAGTAGGACCGTTTGTGACCCCTCCAGTCTTTCTTGGAAATTCCTGGTGTGATTTTTCAGTACAAGTGTTCACACTCTATTCACCTAGACAATAGTGCTTAAGGTGAATTTGTTATTATTGGTAGAGGTTAACCCGAGTTTCACAATAATTGGTATCGGAGCCAAGGTTTTTTCTTAGTATGCTATGTGATTGCAGCGTAATCTGATTTTTCACATCAAAAAAGATTTTTCCTTGGGCTATTGGGATTTTGCATTGATAGCTATTAAATAGAAATTGTGGCAGAAATGACAGAAATCAAAGATATGACTACACCAACCACGTGGATAGCTTCTACCTTGTATATTCTAGCAAGGATTGTTGTGACAAATGCAAGATTTACGGTGGAGATTTTTTATGGTACGAGTCATTTCATCATATGGCAAAGTGAGATTTAAGACGCTCTTTTTCAGCAAGGTATTGACATCGCCATTAAAGAAAAGAAACCAGATGATGTTGAGGAGAAATATTGAGAGACTATAAATCGTTTGGCATATGGTTCAATTCAATCGTGTCTTTCCAGAGAAATTCCTGAAGAAAAGCAGTCAAAATAAGCTCTATATTAAGAAGAGACTGCTTCGTTTCTCTTATATCCTGGGTATCACTATAAATGATCACATCACCAGTTTTAATCAGTTAGTTACTAATTTAATGAATTTGGAAGTGACATTTAAAGATGAAGATCTGACTTTGATGTTGTTGGGATCCTTTCCTGAGGAGTTTGAGTTTCTTGAAACTACTCTACTTTATGGGAAGGTTGATGTGTCTTTTAGTGAAGTTATAGTTGTTCTGTACAGTCATGAATTGAGAAGGAAGAACGTACAAGGGAAGCAGCAAAAGCTTTCGTAGTCAGAGGTGGTTCGCTGAGCCAGATTAAAGGAAAGAAAGGGAGATCGAAGTCAAGGATCAAATTGAGAAAAGATGAATGTGCCTTTTGTCGAGAAAAAGGAAACTGGAAAAAGGATTGTCCAAAGCTGAAGAATAAAAACAAACCTAATAAGGGAAAGGTTGTTGCAAATTTCAAATATTGCTAAGTGTGAAGATACAGACTCAAATCTTTCATTGGTTGTTAATTCTCAATAAGCCCTTCTAGTCCACGGCTGCTTGATTCAGGCTGTAGTCATCAGATATATCTTAATCGGGATTGGTTCTTTGATTTTAGAGAGCTAGAAGGTGGAGTAGTTTATGCAAAAAATGACAATCCTGCACGACAAATGAGATTCGTTCAATTTGCTTAGGGAATCATGATGGAACAACTAGAACTCTGACATATGTCAGATACATGCCAAGTTTGATGAAGAATCTCATTTTTGTGGGATTCTTAGAATCAAAGGGCTATACTATAAATGCAACAAATGGAGTAATGAAAGTCATCTCTGGTGCACTTAGTGGTAATGAAAGGAATTCGAAGAAATAATAACCTGTATTATTACCAAGGTAATGCAGTTATTGGAATAATAGCAGTAACTTCTAATGATGATCAAGAGCTAGAAGCAGCTAGGTTGTGGCATCTATACTTGGGATATGCAGGTGAAAAATCCTTGAAGATTTTAGTAAATCAAGAATTGTTACAAGAAGTTCAGGCCTGCAAATTGGGCTTCTATAAACATTGTGTCAAAGGGAAGCAGACAAGAGTGAAATTCAGCACTACAATCCATAATATAAAGGGTATTTTGGATTATGTTCACTTTGATGTGTGGGGACCTTCCAAAACAACTTCTTTGGGAGGAAAACACTATTATGTGTCCTCCGTTAATGATTTTTCCTGAAATTTATAGGTGTATACTAAGAAGACTAAAGATGAAGTGCTGGGAGTTTTCCTCAAATGGAAGAAGATGGTGAAACTCAAACAAGTAGAAGGATCAATCGTCTCCGTAAAGATAATGATGGGGAGGACATGAGTGATTCATTTTTAAAAGTTTGCGAAGATGAAGGTATTGTCAAACACTTCACAGTTAGGGATACACTACAACAAAATTGGGTGGTAGAACGTATGAACCGAAAATTTCTGGAGAAAATTCGGTATATGTTGTCTAATACTGGTTGGGTAGAGAATTTTGGGCTAAGGCTATTACATATGCTTGCCTTCTCATCAATTGCTTTCCATCAACTACTATTGGTGTTAAAACACCTTTGGAAAAATGGTTTGAAAAACCTGCTACAGATTATGATTCCTTACATATGTTTGGTTCCACTGCATGTTATTATGTTAAGGAGTCAAAATTGGAACTACGTGCAAAGAAAGGAAGTTTCATGGGGATCACCTCTGGTTTAAAAGGATATGGTCTTTGATGCCCAAAGTCAAAGAAAATAATTTTTAGCAGAGACGTTACATTTGACGAATCTACCATATTAAGAAAGGTGACAACTAAAAATGTTAAGAAAACAGATGGTACTCTACAACAGGTGGAGTTTGAAAAAAGAATTGTTACCCTAGCAAATGATAAAGCAAATGTAGAAACTCCTATGGTAGAAGAGGAGCCAGATGAAGAAGAGGTTCCAACCCAAGAACCTCCACAACAACAATTACCAATTGCATTGAGAAAACCAAAAAGGAACATTCAAGTACCTGCTCGTTAGGTTAATATGGTCACTTATGCATCCCCAATTAAAATTGATGACATTCCTACAACTTATTAAGAAGCAGTCCAAAGTTCAGAAGAAGATAAGTGGAGAATAGCTATGAATGAAGAAATACATTCCCTTCATAAAATTAGAGGTGAAAGCTAGCTAGTCTCCCAAAGGGAAAGAAGGCAATTGGATGCAATTAGATATATGTAAAGAAAGATGGATCTCCTAATAAGGATAATGTTCGCTACAAAGCAAGGCTGGTTGCCAAAGGCTATGCTCAGACAGAGGGAATTGATTATAATGAAGTTTTCTCTCTAGTTGTAAAACATTCCTTCATTCGAATTTTGTTGGCTTTGATAGCACAGTTTGATATGAAATTAGTTCAATTGGATGTAAAAACTGCATTTTTACATGGAGACTTAGAGGTGGAGATCTATATGACTCAGCCTGAAGGTACGTTTTTACATGGAGACTTAGAGGTGGAAATTTATATGACTCAGCCTGAAGGTTTTAAAGTTGCTGGAAAAGAGAATATGGTGTGCAAGCTTGAAAAATCGTTGTATGGATTGAAGCAATCTCCAAGGCAGTGGTACAATCGATTTCATAAGTTTATGATGGGAAAAAAGTACACAAGAAGCAAATACGATCACTGCGTGTATTTTCTTAAGCTACAAGATGGATCGTACGTCTATTTTCTCTTATATGTTGATGATATGCTGATAGCTTCAAGGAATCAAAGAGAAATTAAGAGAATGAAGATTCAGTTGAATCAGGAGTTTGAAATGAAGAATCTGGGTGAAGCCAAGAAAATTATTGACATGGAGATAAGTAGAGATAGAAAGTTGGGGAGACTGTGTTTGACTCAACAGCAATATTTAAAAAGGGTACTATAACGTTTTGTCATGAACGAAAAGTCAAAGCCTGTTAGTACTCCGCTCGCTCCTCATATAAAGCTTAGTGCATCCCTATCTCTAAAGAAAGATGTAAAACGAGAGTACATGACTAAAGTACCATATGCAAATGCGGTTGGTAGCTTGATGTATTTTATGATGTGTACAAGGCCCGACATTTCACAGGTAGTTGGGATTGTGAGCAGGTATATGCATGATCTAGGCAAGACGTTGGCAAGTTATGAAATGGATTCTACGGTATATTCTAAACATCGTAGATTTTGGTTTGGTATTTCAGTGGGATAAGCAAGATGGCCAATGTGTAGTTGGTTATCATGATTATGACTATGCCAGTGATTTAGATAAAAGAAGATCAACTACTGGCTATGTGTTTACTCTTGCAAAGCACCAGTCAGTTGAAGGTTTACCTTACAGTCAACAGTTGCTTTGTCAACTACAAAGGCAGAGTATATGGCAGATATAGAGGCTGTGAAGGAAGCAATTTGACTTCAAAGATTGCTTGAAGAATTAGGAATTGGACAGAAGCATATCAAAGTATATTATGATAGTCAAAGTGCTATTTATTTAGCAAAGAACTAAGTTTATCATACAAAGATGAAGCACATCAATGTTCGTTATCACTTTGTACGAGAGGTTCTAGAAGAAGGTGGAGTAACAATCCAAAAGATTAAGAACACTGAGAATCCTGCTGATATGTTGGTAAAGATGGTGACTGCAGTCAAGTTCCAACATTGTTTGGACTTGATCAATATTGCTAAAATTTGAAGATGGGCACTTTGAAGCGCATTTGAAGACATTACTAAAAATGAGTTTTGTGAGAGATTTGAAAAAGTGGTATTCATCAAGGTGAAGATTTGTCGGTTGGTCAAATATTTTGGCTCATTCCATAATCTCACATCAAAAATTTGTGGGAATGGTGGAGGTTTCTAAAACCATAAAAGGAGTCTCCCCTCCTTAGTTAAAACATCCCAAAAAATTGTCTTTCCTTCTCTCTTTCGTAGTATTTCACTTTTATTATTTCCTAAAAATAGTGAAATATCAATTTAGTAGTATCCGAAAAAATAGGCATAATTGGTTGAACCTCGTTAAATTCTGGTGTTCTCTATTTATCTATTTAATAGCTATTGTTGGGTATAGTTGTAGTAAATTATTGTGCTATTAAATTACATGTTTAGGAAAATTCTATCTAGAAGATTAGGTTTTAAGTGGGACTGTTTGTGACCCCTCTAGTCTTTCCTGGGAATTTACCTGGAGTGATTTTTCGGTACAATCGTTCACATTCTATTCACTTAGGTAATAGTGCTTAAGGTGAATTTGTTATTATTGGTGGAGATTAACCCGAGTTTCACAACAGACACCTATTTGACTCCCATATACTAAGCTCTGCTAAAATTCACTGCTAACATCCCTTGTATTTGATTTTGACTTAAAAGTGGATTTTATGTATTCTAATGAACGGACAAGATTTCTACTCAGAACTGCCTGTATGAGTTTTAAATTAAGTTGGATGGGATGAAATAGATGTTTAAAAATTTGAAAATATAATGTGAGATAAGTACCTAACATGATATGATCATTTAAGGAATGCAGAGGAAAATGTTAATAATTCAATCTTTAACGCACATATAACGCAGAAACTTAGTTCTTATGGGACTTGCTCTTTATAAATAGATATTTTTGGAAATAAAGCAGCACACAAGTTTTTTACACAAAATAGTTTGCAGAAATTTTAAATCAAACAAGATAAAAGGGAATAGATGTTTAAATATTTGCAAGTATGATGCAAGATAAGTACCTAATATAACAAAGTATTAATGATTAAGCACACTTCTTTAAGAATTGCATATTTTCCACTAAATAAGCGGAGAATAAGAGGGCTTTATAGATATAGCGAAGCTACATCATAAGAATGTCTCAACTTGAATGACCAATGAACTATTAGCTTGTCCAATAAAAGTGCACAATACCTGAGTGCCACTTCCATGATCGCTTCCATCCCCCACATTCCCGATTGTCCCAATTTCTTCTCCATCATTGCTTCCAGTGTTGTTATCTGACTCCTCCGAACTTTTTGACTTTGTTGATTTTTGTGTTCGTACACCACTTTCACTCCCACTACCAATAGACTGGTGAAAGGATGAACAATAACTACAAAAGAAAAAAGATACGGATGAAATAGTATAATATGATTAAAAACAAAGAGAGAGAGAGAGAGAAAAAACATATAACATAGTTATCAAATTAAATTAAATGAGAGCACTATAGGTAAAATTCAATACCTTAATTTTTTAATTGGAATAGCTGACGATTGGTGTTTATGCATATATGGAGTACAGACCTGTAGTTACAGTGTAGTATTGGTTCATGATATAGATAATGCAAAAGTGGAATAATTGTATCAACTCACACTATGGCATTTCCTCCAAACATGCTGCCAAAGGTTTTTAAGCTCATTCTTTCGAATAGGCTTCACTAAATAGTCAACGGCACCCTTTAACAGACACTTATAAACCATACTCATGGAATCATGAGTTGACATCACTGCACATAAAACTCACCGGGTGTAGCAGTTACAAGTATCAATTTGTTAAGAAGAAAGTGGTAAAATAGAAGTGTATCAAATATAAGAAAATAGAGTAATGGAATATACTTACTAATCACAGGGATATTATTGAAAGTTTTGTGGCTCATAATCTTGCATAAAAGGCCAATTCCTGATAAACAAGGCAGGACTACCTCAGTTAAAACAAGATCAATATGATTGGTCTGATCTTCTAAGAGTTTCCAAGCTTGACGACCATCTGCAACTGCAGTAACTACCAAGAGGAGGAGATATAAATATATGTGTAGCTTTCTCAAAAGAAAGAGCAAGAAAGTAACATGGAATTTCCTGCGAAATTGATCAGTATATTTTCTGCTCCATAAATTACTCAAAATCAACATAAGAGTACGAGTGACGACCATGCAAAGAGGACTAAATTGTCATAAAATAAGTGTTGAGAGGCTGTCGATGGTGATATGTCCATCTAATAGCCACAGATCATCGGGGATCTCTATTAAAAAATAACCAGCTTTATCTTAAATAAACATCTTATATTGCCCACCTATCTAGAAATTAGTAGACGAACCTCTACATCAAAACAATTGGGCTAATGCCTAGTTAAAAATAAGTCAACTAAGTCCCGTTTTCGCATACCAATAAGAAGTTTACAGCCAATTTAGACAAAAACCTAAAAAAGGTATAGCATCAAAGATAAAGAACTCTGCCATCAAAGTCATTTTGTTCTAAAGTAAGAAGTGATATGAAATAGAATCCTTCGTACAATTTATTTTGAATTGCTCAAATATATACATCTTAATATAAGAAAAAAAGAAACAATCATCTAAAATCTTAACATTTTTGAGATATCAAAAGATTTACTTTCCTCAAGCTTGTATATAAGGATTTTTCTTTTCATTCCTAACTTAGAAATAAATTCATGAAAACTTAAACAATTCAATCGCTTCATTAAAACATTAGTTAGTTGGCTTACCAATGGAATATATGACATGCATACGAATTTTTCTCCAATTTCTCCTTGATGAAATATCTATATCAATCTACATTATCTTACCATATGGAATAAGGTTATAAGCAATACTGATTGTCTGTATAGTTTGCGTACTCTCCACCAATATAAGGCTTCTAGGGCGAGGTGATCATTCATCTTAAACAGGTTTTCCCTTTATTGCCTTTTAAGTAATACAACATTCTATACATAGCTTGTATATGTGACTTTCTTACATCATGCATAAAATGACTAAATATGCTACCGCAATATTTTATGTCAAGTTAGTATGAACAAGATATATAAGCCTACCTACTAGCCTCTAGTACACATTTCTATCAAAAGCTAGTTCTTCTTTATCATCTCCAAGCTTGATTTGGGTCTATTAGGGTAGAGGCTGATTTATACTCAATCTTTCATGTCTTTTTCATGAGATCAAATCACACATTTTTTGTTTGAGATATAAAAATCCCTTTGTGCATAATATTCCACGTCAATACTTCTAAACTCCTTTATCTTAAATTCCTTGATTAATCGTTGTTTTAATTTCTCTTTTTCCTTTTCATCATTTTCAGTTATAATAATATCATCAACATACACTAAAAGTATTATGAATCCCCTTGCAACTGTGTGTTTGATGAAAAGAGTATAATCACTTTAACTTTATTTATGTCTCGACCCTTTATATCTTTAGCATATTTACCAAATCATGCTTTGAGAGATTGTTTCAATCCATATAAACCTTTTTCAAGCTACAAATTTTATTATCTATATTTTCTTAAAAATCTGGTGGGATGTTCATATAGATTTCTTCATCTAAATATCTATGAAGGAAGGCATTCTTCTCATCATACTGCATCATTTACCAATCAAAGTGAACTGCCAAAAATAACAAATATTCCTTTTTGTCATTCAAGCAAATGTCTCCTAATAATCAACCCCATAAGTTTTAAGTATATCCTTTAGCAATTAACCGTGCTTTATATCTCTCTAGTGATCCATTAACTTCATATTTTAATGTTAAGATCCATTTACAATCAACTATGCTCTTCTCCTCTAGTTTATTAATAATCTCCCATGTCTTATTCTTCTCTAACTCATCCATTTCCTCTCTCATAACATTTCTACATTCCCTTTTTGGCAATATCTTAAAAAAATATAGAGAATAAAAATTGTATTTAGACTCACAATGAACTTTTTATAAGCTGGTGACTGGTATTTAAGTGATACATAGTGGGACAATAAATATAGTTGTCTCTTGGTGCACTTTCTAGCACTTTTCCTAATGACAATAAGTAGATGTATGTCATTTATGAGTGTTTCAAATATTTGTGTATGTAAAGAAGAATAAGATCTTATCATAAACTCATTGTAAGAGTTTGCTTTTGTAACATCCCGTCACCTATACATACGGCTAGAACACATAATTATGTGAGACATTTATATGACTTAAGTCAAATGAACGTTAGACATAAGTTATGATATACTGTTTGGCACATCCATACAATTCTACATCTGCTTTCATTTGGCATTTTCGGGTAAGTATGACAAATTGTAATTATGACAAATGGTGAATTAGTGGAGATAAATAGTACACATGAGGAGCATGGGGATAATATTGTTTAAGTTAGGAAGTCCCCATTACAGGTTATAATTATGACAAATGGTGAGTCAGAGGAAATGAATAGTACATGTGAGAGAAATAGAATGAACTCACGTATTATATTGTTTAAGTTAGGAAGAAGCTAGCATAGTGTCCATTCCTAATTGAAATACCCCATATATCAACTTTCTTCCCTGACCTTCACCACCGAATAGCAATCTAGCAGTCTTTACGGTGCTGATTCCTATTTCAGTGTTAAAGCACTTACATTGAGCATTTGCTAAGCGAGTAAGTGGTTATAGTCTTGTTTCCACTGTGTAAATAAGCATGTGCATATTGGATAAACATATCTGCATGAAAAGGGGGTTCTGAGGGTTCTAGAGGTTGGTGAAGTTAAAAAGTAACCACAGAAGAAAGAAAATGCAGAAAGAACATGTAAACATAAATAATAGTCTGTGAATTTGGTATGTATGTGAATTTTGGCTCCTTGGAATTGTTTGGTGTTTTAGAGCTAAGGAGGGAGTAGTATGGATGATACTTGCATGTTTGGCAGGGTAATAGCAATGGAAATGATATATAAAACTCGTATAGGAATGAGAGATAATATGTTCTGCTCCTCCCGTCTTCTGTATTGTATCCTCTGTGATGACGTTAATTTCTTCTGGGTGACGTCATCTTCCTCTATAAGGATACAAATGCATCCTCTACGAGTCATTCTGGGTGGTAAGTTCTATTACAGATGCAAATGCATCCTCTATGAGTTATTCTTTATCGTAAGTTATCTTTTTCTGTGAGGATACATCGTTGTCAAGATGCATTCCTCTATGAACCAGCTTCGTCTGTGTTTTGATTCCTCTGTGAACAAACTTCCTCTGTATTGCTTCGTCTATGTATTGCTTTTTTTGCTTCTCGCATTTGTCTGCTTTCAACCTAAGTGGCTAAATTCCTCTGTGTTACTGTTCACGAACTCCTTCTGTGTCACTGTTCACAGACGAATAAACTTCGTCTATGTTACCGTTCATACTAGTCGTCTATGTTAGTGTTCACAGAAGAATAAACTTCATCTATGTTATTGTTCATACTCTTCGTCTATGCCACTGTTCATAGACAAATAAACTTCGTCTATGTTACTGTTCATACTCTTCGTCTATGCTACTGTTCACAGACGAATGAACTTCGTCTATGTTACTGTTCACACTCTCCATCTGTGTTACTGTTCACAGATGAATGAACTTCGTCTATGTTACTGTTTATAAACTCCTTCTGTGTTTTGCTTTTTCTATGTTCGTCTATGCCTATCTTCTGTCCCATTTTCGATCCTTCAGAAGATAGAATTGACCTTTGAGGTCTCATGAAAGTTGTAGATCTTAGAATCCTCTTTCAAACCATATAAAAAAACATCTTGATCCAATCCCTCTAGAGAAAGTTATGGCAATCGTAAAACATCATCTGTGTTACTGTTCCCAAACTTCTTCTGGGTCACTGTTCATTGTACATCTTCTGTCCTATTTTTGACCCTTCAGAAGATAAAACTGGCCTTTGAACTCTTCATGAAGTTTTTATATCCTGATTTCCTCTTTCAAATCATGTAAAGAACAATTGAATCCAATCTCTGTAGAAAAAGTTATGTTAAGAGGGAAACTTCTTCTGTGATGACGTCGACTTCCTCTTTTGTAAATTGTCTTCTTTTGTAAATTGTCTTCTTCTGTAATTCATCTTCTTCTGTAAGGGTGCATCCTCTGTAAAGATGCACCCTTCGTAAATAAACCTATACCTATTGCATTCCCCTAAGTTTATGAGAGACCTAAGAGAGTGCCGTCCGAAGGAGCCAATAAGGAGTGAATCGCGACATTGATAGTTTATAATAAGTTTTGATAAGAAAGAGAGAGGTTGTGAAGAGAACTGCCATTGAACATGCATCGTGCATATTTCCTATCCTTCGATAGTTTTGGTACATTTCAAAAGATGGTAATTACGAATGTGCTCTGTCTATTTTAGAGGAACGCATTGGACGACAGACGGAAATTGCCAAACCATCCAGGCAATAGCTTCTGCGAGCACACTGTGAGTCAACCTAGATGAATTCCTAGGATTATTTGATTGTGTGTATTCAATTTGTTACCTCCCAATACCACTGAACTTTGTATGTATATTGTTTCTGAATTCCGGACCTGAGGTTCGAGGAGTTTAATAGTTGGGCATGTATTGGAAGTGTCTGATTTGATATTCTGATATGAATTTCTGAATGATATTTGATTCTCAGCAATAGCTGAATGCCGGACTGAGGTCCGATGAGTATGAAACTATCATCTGAACATTTATATGAGATTTTGTGTGTGATATGTTCAGTATTTGATGCAGTTCATAAATGCATGCTCAGATAAAGGCGTTGTGACTTGAGATGCCAGTTAGAAGCGCTTCCACGTAGAGCTTTGCTCCGTGATAAATATGTTCTGCACGTCGAGCTATGCTCCGTGAATATGTTCTGATTGAGCCCTACGGGCCAAAACATCTGTATATGTACGTGAAAGGCTCTGAGTCACAACAATAAGAACGAATATGAGTCTCATACATGTCCCATGCAATTACGTGCACAATGTTTGAACGCTATGTAAGTTGAAATGAATGATCGTCTGTTATGCTGATTTCAAAATATATGCTCATCTGTTGAATGAATGACCCTGAGATGTGTTATATCTGTGTGATCCGGTGAATCCATCAATGATGGTTCACTCATTGAGTTGCAAAACTCATCAAAATTGCACTGTGGCTTTTCAGGTACGAGACAGGAGACTTAAAGTGTAGTTAGAACATAGAGTGTCTGAGGACTAAGAGATGGATCAGAGGTCCGTCAGCTGACTCCCGAAGGAAACTCGTTGTTATCATTTTGTCATGTGGTTAGAACCTGTATAGAGTTTTGTAAACAATCGTTGAGAAGAACAGTGTAAACTTTATCAGTGAATGAAATAAATGTTTGAACGATAATGCCTTTCGAGTTTACTGGTTAAAGCCATATGTAAGTTAGTTCTGCCATTGCTCCAACATACCATTATCGTAGGTTATGTCCCTAAAAGCTTAGGTACGTGCCCTATGGTAGTGGGATGTTACAAGTTTAGTACATATAGCTGAAGGTGGTAAGTGCGAAAAAGAACCAGAAGGGGTTGAGAAAATATTAGACATAGCAGGCAGTGATGGGACAATAAGGAATGCAAGAGATGAAGGGGAAGATGTCATTGCTGAAGACAATGTTGGTGATCAAGCAAAAGGGGTGACTGAGATCATAGTGGCAGGTAAAAATGGGGAACACGTGGAGAATGTCCTTCCAGCCAATATGGCGACTCATACAGCTGGACAGGAGCATATTGTAAATTCTGATGCCCTTACGGAAAATAAGGAAGATGATCCTACCATTGGCGAATTCTTGGCTGTGGTAAAAAAGAAAACCAACAGGAGCAAAAGAAAGGGCTCCAAAACCAATATTGCTTAATTCATGAAGATTGTAGCATGGAATGTGAGCGGGATCAACTGCCCTAAAAAGCTGTCGACTTTAAGAGATTTTGTCTATAACACGCCACCATGGATTTTTTCTATTTTGGAAACTAAGATTAGATATGAAAAACTGAAAGTTTTGAATAAATTGGGATCAAAATAGAGGTTTATCTTAAATCATCAAGCTTGTAGCTACAGGAGAATTATTATCAGATATGACTCTAGTTTGGTGGATGTTCAGGTCTTTTCTATAGAGACGTAAGCAATACATTTGAATTGTAAGCTCCTTCAGGTTAATGGCAGCATCAGTATCTCCTTTATTTATGGCTCTAATCATGCATTTCAGAGGAAACTGTTATGGGATAGCTTAATTCGGTTTCAGCATAGGGTCAATGGGGCATGGCTTCAATGTGGAGACTTCAATGCTGCTTTATATAACACAGAAATTGAGGGCAACTTCAGTCTAAGAAATCACTCATCTGATTTCAATGACTGGGTAGGACAACTGGGCATTTTTTATTTAAAGTCCCAGGGGCATTTCTATACTTGGAGTAACAAGCAGATGGGAAGGTGGGCTTTAAGGAAAAAGCTTGATAGGGCTATGGTGAACAGAGATTGGATTACACAGTTCCCTAACTGTGTTACATCCTTCCTCGATCCCTTATTCTTTGATCACACTCCTATACAGATTAAAAATCTAGCTCATAATCAAAGCCAAAGGGGTTTATTTAGATTTAACAACTTCTTAATTGATGATGAGGGATTTTCTGCTGCTCTATATAAAGGATTAGAAATAGAGACTATGGGCTCCTACTAATATATTTATGTTCAGAAGCTTAAAGCTATCAAAGGGGAGATGAAAACTTTAATGAAAAATCGAGCCTCCTCCACCCAAACAACAGTTAATCTAGCTAGAGAGACCTTAGAAAAGGTGCAAAAGCAAATTGATCTGGACCCAACTAATCCTACACTATTAAATACCGGGAAGAAATTACTTATGACATATCTCTCTAAGGCAAAGATTATGACAGCTTATTGGAGCAAAGAGCCTAAGTTAATTGGCTAAAAGATGGGGAAAAGTGTTCAAAATTCTTTTTCAATTCCATCCTGGCTAGGAGGAATGTAAACCGAATTTGCTCTTTAAAGCTAAAAGATAGTGAGGAAATCTCAAATCAAAGTGACCTTTTGAAGGAAGTAGAGAGATACTACAAAATTTTCTATAGATCCTCTAGGAACAGGCTACATTCAACCTTGAAACCATTATTCACAATAAGATAACTCAGGAACAGGCTACAGCCCTCATCACTCCAGTGACAGAAAAAGAAATTGAGGAGGTTTTATTTCAGATGAATCTGAATAAGTCCCCAAGCCCTAATGGTTTTAATGGCTATTTCTATCAAAAAAACATGGCCAGATATTGGATTCATGGTTAAGCAAGCAGTGTTGGAATTCTTTTCTAGGGGAACTTTACTGAAGGAGATTAACAAAACCTACATATGTTTGATTCCTAAAACCTCTTGTTCCTCTTCTTTGAATGATTATAGGCTTATTGCATACACCAACTTTCTTTATAAGATTATTTCTAAAATCTTAGCAAACAGACTGAAGTTGGTTCTGGATTTTTTTATTTCTAACAATCAGAGTGCTTTCCTACATGATAGAAGAATTGGTGATAACTTTGCTATTGTTCAGGAGTTGATGAAAGGGTGCCAAAGGAAGCACAACCCACCGAATTGTACCATCAAAGTGGACTTTAAGAAAGCCTGTGATCATGTTGAATGGGAGTTCATTCTACAGACCCTAAAATTAATGGGGTTCCCAGAGGTGCTTATCAAGTGGATTAAGGCATGCATAACCACTCCTTCCTATTTCATTCTAGTTAATGGTTGTCTAACAAATGTTTTCAGGAGTACTAGGGGTTTACGACAAGGTGATCCTATCTCCCCATATCTATTTATTATCTATATGAAGGTTCTCAGCTAGCTAATCCAACAGAGAGTGGGAAAATGTAAGTCTTTTAGGTTCCATACTAAATGTAAGAAAGTCAGGCTGGTCAATCTATGTTTTGCTGATGATCTACTACTTTTCTCTAAAGCTCATGACAAGTCTATTGAGCTACTTATGGAAACCTTGCCAGTATTTAGGGATTTATTAGGTTTGGAGATTAACCTTAATAAAAGTCAGTTTGTTTTGGTAGAAGGGGCTAACATAATGGAGAACACAATCTCCCTACTAACAGGAATGAGCAGAAAACCAGCCCCACTGACCTATTTGGGACTTCCTATTACCACTAAAAAAATTCAATTTTCTAAATGTCAGCCTTTGACTGATAAAATCTAAAGAAGATTAGGAATGTGGTCTAATAGAGTTCTCTCTTTTGGAGGGAGGCTACAACTAATCAAAGCGGTCCTGAATTCCCTAAACATATATTGGTCCTCTAATATCTCTCTAGCAAAAGGAGTGATCAAATCCATTGAAAAACTATTCCGAAGATTTATATAGGGAAACCTCACTTCAAACAGTCACTTTGCCAAGGTTAAATAGAAAGAGGTATGTAAAAGGAAAGAGGAGAGGGTCTTGGATTGACTGAAATTGCCTCATTTAACAAAGTAGCCTTGGCCAAGAACCTTTGGAATATCCTCCTAGAAAAGAAGTCTCTATGGATCCAATGGTTAAACAGCTATATCTTGAAGGGACATAGTATTTGGTCCACCCCTATCAAGCCTTATTTTTCATGGCCATTGACTCAACTATTGAAGCTTCGATCTATGATTAAACCTCTAGTCTATTGCAAGATTGGGAATAAAGAGAAGGAATTTTTCTGGTTTGACAATTGGATATGACAGGGACCTCTAATTTGACATCCTCAGGCTATTCATATATGGCATGATGTCCCTATCACTGAGAAGGCCAAATATATCCTAACAGGAGATCAATGGAACTTCCCAGCTGAATTACAGAATTTGACTCCTAACTATCTACCCAACCTTCAAAGAGAGGATGCTTACTATTGTCTCAACCTACCTCCTAACATCATTAGCATTATGAAGTTCAGGAAATGGCAATCTCGACACAATACAAGACATGCTTGGTTTCCTAGTTTCTGTAGCACTAATGCCAAGCTATTCTATCATATTATGGCTAGCAATGCTTAATCGGTTGAGTACTATGGATAGAATCCATTTTATGTCAACCAATTCTGACTGTGTCCTATACCAGACAGAGTTGGAATCAAGGCATCATCTCTTTTTCAAATGCCCCTTCTCGCAGGATATATAGGAGAAGATAAAGGCAGTTAGTTCTATCTCTAATGCAGGTACAACTTTCACAGAAGCCATAAAGTGGCTTCTGAAGCTGACCTACACGCCTAAGTCGACTGAGTATATTTATATCATCTCCTTCGCCTCCTTCATTAAGGAGATATGACGAGAGAGAAATACAAGGAGATTTCAAAACAAGCATCGTACAAGACAGGAGGTATTCAACTCTCTGATTGGAGGAATCAGAGAGAAAATTCTTTATTCAACTAAATCAGAAGAGTTATGCCCTACTCTAGCATTTTCATGGAGGATAAACTAACATAGTGGGGACAACAATAAACAAAAAATAAAAAAGAATGAAGATGAATAGTAGTACCCAGGTAGTGTCTGCCTCTTCCGTCTGACTCCTCATACCAGTCTGGAAGAATCAACTTTTCGCATGTGGAGGGATACTGGAGGCTCATCAACACCATCGGAGAGAAAGACACAATATTAGAGAAGGCTCATACAATTTAAAATGGGGTTTTGTTAAGAAATACAAAAAACCAAGAGAAAGGCGTAGAACTTCTTAGAGATTCCAGCAAAAGATTACCTTGCGAAGTTGCTTCTTTCGGTAGTTCTTCGTCATCCACAACTGGAGACGGAGGACAGAACAGATCATAGCCATCCACTTTCAAGAATCGCGAAGGACCTCCTGCAACACGAATTTGAGGCCTTATTGTTCAAGGAAGGGAAGAAGAAGAAACCAAAGGACTAAGCTTGTTACCTGAAAGCGGATTACAGAAGCAACAGGTGCAGTGAACTCGGATCGTCTACCCTAATTTGGAACTTTTTGGAGATGAAGGAGAAAGCGATAAATGTTTTTACCCTAATAGGAAGAGATGTCGCGTTTTGATGAAGTGTTAACGAAGTCGTTTTTTAGTCTTTGGTTATGCGGCGTCGTGTGCTTTGGAAGGAGCTTGATTATTGTTTCTTAGACAAAGACTATTCCTTGTAATTATTTTATTTCTTTAATACAATTTAACTTTTCAAAAAATAACATTGCACATCTAACGATCTATCTGTTTATCAGGATATTAAATAAGCAAATTCTATAATTATGTAACTAAAATACCGTGGTTGGCAGCAAGTATAAGGCTTATTTCCCACATCTACGTACTGTGGCACAATTATAATGCCTTGGATTAATTTTGAGAAATGAATATTCGGTTAATTGAAAAGTACACGTGATACAACAGCCGCCCCTAGTAACAAAAGGATAGGGTAAGGTTTGGGTAGGTTGACTGAGCAATGCTTTGTCATCAGAATGGAATGGTCAACATTGAACAGCCAATCGTTTTTTCTTTTTACTTTTCTCTATTGAAGCAGTTTGGTCATGTGGAGTGGAGTGGTCTTCGGCACCAGATAGGTTCAACTTGTCCGTCAATGTTGTCTCCATCCCTCTCCTTGTCCTTGTCTCGCTTCACTCATAATTGTTTTGACCCAAAACCAAAAGCAGATTCCTATGACCCCCAATGGTGCTACCCTCCAAAGTCTTCAAAATCACAGATTTGCCTCCCACACTGCGCAATTGTTAACTGTAGTTTCTAGCAACAAAAGGCCGAGAAGAGCCTTCAAACAAGATGGTAAATCTCTTCTTCTAGAACGTATCAAACGCCGACGTTTTATATCTTTATGTATATCAACCCAGTACACGACATGAAAGCAAAGTCTTCTCTAGTCCTCATAATACCTACAATCACTGTCGTCTAATTTTCATTTCACGTTTTTTCTTTTTGTTAGGTCACTGGTCACATCGCAAGCGGCATCCCAAAAGTTCTCTTTTTCTTTTTTACCAACTGTTTTGAATAGGAAATCCTCGTTTAACTCACCTGAACAAAAAACTATATCTAACCAAGTTAAATTATTCTCCATAAATGATAGAAAAAGATTATATTCGTTCAAGTGTTACTCATCTAGCTTCTTTAACTAACAAGTCTATTTTTGAGGTTTGGTAATTGCTAAGCTACTGCATAACTAAACAAGAGAAAGACCGATAGTGCAATGTGCACCCCCGCATTATATTTATTTTAAAAGAGAAAATGGACATACAATTACCACCAACCAACTAGACCCTGGAGGGGTACTTGGTCGAGTATAATTGCTATTTCATTTTTGATCTATTTTATTTTTTTGTTTGGTTCAAAAAATTATACAAAATATATAATCAAATAGTTTAATTATTTCTTAAGTTTGAAGAATAAGTAAACTCATCATTCCCGATCTTTATCTAGTGCAAGTGAGTTCAGAATAAAAATAAAGAATTGTTAAATAAAAATATTCTTTAAAAATAATAATAATAATAATAATAATGTAGTTAGTGAAAACCAATAGATATTTTGATCTTTCTTTTAATTATTTCTTTATTATTCTAAATTTATGTTTTCAAATACATTATATCATTGTTAGAAATTTTTAGAAATAAATTAAACTAAATAATACTATTTTATTATATTCTTAAAGAATTATTATTATATTCTTTATCTATTTTTACATGTGAACCAAACGGCCGATAAATGTCTTTAAAAGGGTATACTCTATTAGGCAACAGAAAAGCAAAACTCTGTCGGTAATTGTAAGAATATGTTTAGTTAGACGTAAGATTTTAAATGGTTTATAATGAAATAAAATAGTTTATAATGAAATAAAATGTAAATAGATGTAATGTTAGAAAATTAATATTTGAAAGAGATATAAGGGTTTATAATGTAATATAATAAAATGTTGTTTAGAAAGAAGATTCATAATATAATACAGTAAAATAATTTTTATAATTTTATATTCTATCCTAAACTTCTACATATTTTTATTGTTTAAAATATTATAAGATGTAATATAAAACTCTCCTCTCTTATCTTATTCTATTCTATTATATAATAAACATTTCTTGTAATCGATCGCATAATATTATATTTTATTTTATTCTTTAAAGACCCGTCCTATCAAGATTAGAAAAAGTCTTCTCCAACGTCATATAATAGTGGCCGAATCAACTGCTATTCCTACTGCCTCTTTCCTCCGAGCTAAAATCTTACACGTAAAGTATCAAACTCTGCCGGAGCTAAACTCATCTCAAACATGAAAAACTCTATCCCACTTTTAGTTATTGTAATATTAGCACACAGACCTTTTGAAGTCTTCTCCCAGAATCAAAATCCTAACGGCAACAATGAGCAATCCATCCTCTTGAACCTCAGGGAACAACTTGGAAATCCACCATCTCTCCTGGCATGGAACACCTCTTCCTCCCCTTGTGATTGGCCAGAGGTTCGTTGCATCAATGGAGCTGTCACCCAATTGTTGCTCAGCGACAAGAATATTACTGTAACTATTCCGAGCACCATCTGTGACCTCAAAAACCTGACCCTGCTGGACTTGGCCTGGAACTTTATTCCGGGAGGGTTTCCTACAGTTCTGTACAATTGTACAAAGCTCAAAACACTGGACCTGTCTCAAAACTATTTCGTTGGTCCAATCCCGGATGATATCCCCAAGCTTTCAAGTCTTGAGTATATAGACCTTGGGGCTAATAACTTCACTGGTGATATTCCACCTGCTATAGGTAAATTATCACTACTTAAAACGTTGTTCCTGTATCAAAATCAGTTCAATGGGACCTTCCCTAAGGAGATTGGTGGCTTGGACAATCTTGAGCAGTTAAGCATGGCATACAATGCATTCGTTCCCTCGCCAATTCCACCGGAGTTTGGTGGCTTGAGAAAGTTGACGCTCATGTGGATCAAAGGCGCCAATTTGATTGGTAAAATACCAGAAAGTTTTAGCAATCTTTCAAGTCTTGAGCACTTGGATTTGTCCATGAACCATTTGGAAGGTACTATTCCTAGAGGCTTGTTCTCATTGAAGAATTTAACTTATTTGTATCTCTACCACAATAAATTGTCTGGCAACATCTCTCAGCCAGTAGAAGCTATGAACTTGACTGAGATTGATCTTTCAATGAACAATTTGACTGATTCTATACCAGAGGGCTTCGGCAAGCTACAGAAACTGCGGCTTTTGAATTTGTTTTCTAACCAGTTATCAGGTGAAATACATCCAAGCTTAGGCCTTATTCCTTCCCTGAAGATTTTCCGTGTTTTCACCAACAACTTGAGTGGAATTCTGCCACCAGAAATGGGACTCCATTCAAAGCTGGAGGATTTTGAGGTCTCAACAAACCAATTTACCGGTCAACTGCCACAAAATCTTTGTGCCGGAGGTGTTTTGCAAGGCGTAGTTGCTTTTGCTAACAAGCTTAGCGGACAGGTGCCTCAGACCCTGGCAAATTGTTCTACTCTGCGTACAGTTCAGCTTTACAACAATAGCTTTTCTGGTGAGATACCTTCTGGTATTTGGACTGCCACCAATATGACATATTTGTTGTTAAGTGACAACTCATTTTCGGGAACACTGCCAAGCACAGTGGCTTGGAATTTGTCGAGATTGGAGATGAGTAACAACAACTTTTCTGGTCCAATTCCTACTGGTGTCTCCAGCTGGGTAAACTTAATCGTTTTTGAGGCGAGCAATAATATGTTCTCCGGTGAAATCCCTGTGGAGATTACAAATTTGTCTCGTCTCACTACTCTTTTGCTTGATGGAAATAGACTTTCAGGTCAACTTCCAACCAGAGTCGTCTCATGGACATCGCTGAGTACTTTGAACCTTTCGAAAAATGGCCTATCTGGCGATATCCCAGTGGCGTTTGGCTCTTTGCCTGACCTGCTTTTCTTGGACTTGTCGCTAAACCATTTCTCTGGCGAAATTCCAACTGTGCTTGGCAACTTGAAGCTAAATGCCCTTAATTTGTCCTCCAATCAACTGTATGGCAGAATCCCAGATGCATTTAATAATCTTGCTTATGAAAACAGCTTCCTGAATAATTCTGAACTCTGTGCTGCAAATTCAGTTCTAAACCTTCCAAACTGCAACTCTGGATTTCACAGCTCAAGCAGAGTTTCCTCAAAGTTTCTTGCAACAATTCTAGTTATTGCGATAACGGTATTCGTAGTTACTGTTATATTCACTTTATTTGTGGTTAGAGACTACAGGAAAAAGAGACAAAAGAGGGATCTTGCTACATGGAAGCTTACTTCATTTCAGAGATTGGATTTCAACGAAGCAAACATATTGGCGAGCTTGGCAGAAAGTAATATGATTGGCAGCGGAGGATCAGGGAAGGTATATCGCATTGCCATTAACCGTGATGATGAATTTGTTGCTGTTAAGAGAATTTGGAATAGCAGGAAACTGGACCACAAGCTGCAAAAGGAATTTTTGGCAGAGGTGCAAATACTGGGTTCGATTAAGCACTCAAACATAGTGAAATTATTATGCTGTATTTCCAGTGAGGACTCCAAGCTTCTTGTATACGAATACATGGAGAATCACAGCCTTGATAGGTGGCTCCATTATAAGAGAAGAAGATCATCTTCAGGCACTAATTCGGTCCATCATGTTGCTTTGAGCTGGCCCACAAGGTTGCAGATTGCCATTGGAGCTGCACAAGGCCTATGCTACATGCACCATGACTGCTCACCACCGATAATTCATCGAGACGTGAAGTCCAGTAACATCTTATTGGATTCTGAGTTCAAGGCAAAGATAGCAGATTTTGGATTGGCAAAGATGTTGGCGAAGCAGGGAGAATCGCATACAATGTCTGCAATAGCGGGGTCCTTTGGCTATATTGCTCCAGGTAAGAGCATTGGTATAATGATATGTCCACTATTACCAAAGGAAAAGAGCTTTAGTTTTGACAAAAGTTGTACATTTCTTGATGCAGAGCATGCTTACACAACAAAAGTGAATGAGAAGGTTGATGTTTACAGCTTTGGAGTTGTACTCCTGGAACTGGTGACAGGAAGGGAACCGCATTTTGGAGATGAACATACTTGCCTCGCAGAATGGGCGTGGCGGCATAGCTCAGAGGGAAAATCTGTGGCTAATTGCTTCGACGAGGAGGTTAGGGAACCGTGTAACTTGGAACAAATGACTGCTTTGTTCAAGCTGGGACTGATCTGCACAAGCACATTACCGTCAACAAGACCTTCAATGAAGGATGTTTTGCAGATACTACGCAGATTCTCTCCCGAGGAGAATGGAGAGAAAAAGAAAGAAAACCAACTTGACGTGGTTCCTCTTCTTGGGAGCCCCACTTATCTTTCTAGTTACAAGCAGGGTGAGAAGGGTGATGAAGATTTTAGCTTGATGTACAGCGTATGATGTGCTCGCTCTCCGTTTTCTTTCTACACCTGATTTAGTGTTTCTGTCATAACTACACGTCTCCCTGTTGCTGCAATGAAAAATCATAATCTCATGTAATCTAAGTGATTCTCTAAGAGATATATTTGCTTACAGTCACAATATTTTCTTATTAAATATGATCCTTGAATAAGAAACCGTCAACTTCTAGACTTTAAACAGAAAGTCGAAATGAGTTAAGAATTATGTCGCAGTTACATTTACATTTAGTTGTAATGGATGGGACGAGATGAGAAGTGGACCAGTCAACTGCCACATTCATTGTCCTTTATATATTCCTTCCATAACAATACTAGGAAATTCAGAAACCAGGCCTCTATTTCAGTAAGATTGCAACTCAACACTGCGCAAGACAAAGTATTCATCAATGTACACTCATTGTCAGTTGCTAGTCTCTCCTCCTCTCTGCTATCTTACTTTTGGGATATGGATAAAGCTATCAACTATCATGAAGTAATATTAGAATAATTAATAGAAATGAATTGGGACCAAGAGATGCAATGTGTAAGTTGAAAGTTTTACAGCTAGAGATTCCAAAATCTTATCAACTATCATCAAGTAATATTACAATAATTAATAGAAATGAATTGGGACCAAGAGATGCTATGTGTAATCTCAAAGTTTTACAACCAGAGATTTCAAAATTCCAGGATTTTGGATCAAATAACATCAGAAGAAAATTTTAAGAAATTACAAATGGTAATTTTAATTATTGAACACTAATTCTTTCACCTTTCTTGGATGTAAATTTTTAGAATTTAACAAATACCACACAACCAATCATAACAAAAAATAAAAGTTTGAGTTTGGCCCTACAACATCTGTTAGCAGGAGGATCAACTTCGCAAATCCAATGGACTAACGTTTAGTCTAATCGTTACGGGACATCAAATTCTTCATATATCATTTATAGGCTACAAAACACTAATTTCTTCAGATTTCAGCGTGCGTTCTCCTTGTACCAGTCCCTTCTCATTGCATGTTGAGATGCAGACAAGAAGGGGGTTGTCTTCTCCTTCGAACTCCATCCAAGATAGTTCAAGCAATTGTTCTAGCTCAGTGTAGTTCAATCATGAGATCCTCATTCCACTTTACCAGATAAGTACCACCCTATCTTGTAGTTAATTGTTATTCTACAATAGGCTTTTTGAGAAGTTTCTTCAATATCCTTTGACCAGCTGGTCTATTCTCCTTATGTGGATTTGAGATTAAAGGAGGGGCGGAATTTACCCAAAAAAAAAAGTACATAAATCTCCCTTTCCATGTAATTTCCCTTTGATATGAATATAGAGTCCTAATGAGAAATAACATTATCTTTGTAACGGAGAGATTTGAGTGCTCCTAGTTTGAACCACACCATAAATAGTCAATCATGGGAGGTTCCAATTTTCTTTGTAACTCGGGTTACAATCTATATATATTTTTTCAATAATCTAAGGTTGTGAAAGATTAGCCTAAATAATGTGTTGGCTTCCAGTTTTGAATTTTAGAATCTTCTACTATTCCTCTTTGTCCAAATGTTATAGATTCCACATCTCAAGCTTAGTTTGAATAATTTAAAATCATTATTGTTTAGGAATCTTTCCTTTGAGGCCCAAAGTATAGTGATGTTTAATGATTTAGGCTAGTGATTAAGCTTGAGTTTACCTAGATCCTCTTCTATATAGTTTTAAAGAAAGGACAGGAAAATAAGAGGTGGTTAATACTTTCAGGATTAAAGTTACAAAGAGTGTAGGTTAATGAGCTACTCCATGGAATCTTTTATAGGGTTAAGAGTCTATTGTTAATGGCCATCCATATAATTATGAAAAACTTAGGGACACAAATCGTGAACTTAATAAGCTTATGTCAATTAACCTCTTGAATGGGTAGATTGAATAGGGACAAGTAGGATGAATTAGTGAAGGTGTTGGAGGGATTTTTGAGATAGATGGATTTGTGATTTTTGGTTACATCTGTGAGACATTTTAGCAAATGTGATATATTGCTTAATTATTTGGGGGGTCTAACCCATTGATTTTGGTTGATTAATAGTTTTACTCTGGAATTTAGTGAGAAACACAATTGAATTGTAGGAAAGGATGAGTGTAAATGGAGAGGGACAAAATCTGTCTAATTGTCAAACCATAGGCTAGTTTGTTTACCATCACCCACAATTTGCTTCATTTCCAAATGCCATTATTTGCCAATAAAGCTTTGTTGGTACTTCTGATTAACTTGATCCCTATACCTTCTTAGGATTTAGGTAGGAAAACTTCCTTCCACTTAACTTTAGGAAAACCTTTGCTTGAGCCTTCCCTACTCCACAGAATTTTTTTAGAGTTCTCTTGATATCTTTAATGATTTTGATTAGAACAGAAACATGAGGACTTCAGAAGATCTGCATACTATTTAGGACTAAAGGTATGAGCTAAATTCTCCATGCATAAGAAAGGGCCTTGCTCTTCCAACTACTAATCTTTTGTAGAACAACATCAACGAGCGGCTTATAATCATTATAGGTTAGTCTAGTAAAGGAAATAGGTAAGCCAAGATAATTACAAGAAGCCTTACTCTATTGGAGGCTATAAATCTTTAACAATGAATGTTCAAGAGAGTTAAGCACTAAGGAGATAAAAATCTAACTTTTGTTTATGTTAATAAGGAGTCTAGAAATATGTGAGAATTTTTCCAAACATTCTAGTAGTAGATGCATCGGATCTTAGTCTATCCCACTTAAAAGTAATAGATAATTTGCAAAAGATAGGTTATAGAGTTCCTTTTTTGCATTTGTGGTGATATTTGAAAGGTTTCCCTTCAGAAATGTTATAGCCAATCATCTTTGCAAATACTGCAATTTCCAAAATGAATAGATAAGGGGAAAGGAGGTCTTCTTGTCTTATCCCTTTGGCACCCTTGAATATTTGAGAAGCCTCCCCACTTATGAGCACATTATAAGAAGACGTAGATATGCATTGGTTAGACCACTTAACAAAAAAGGGGAAAACCAAAATCTTCCATAGAGTGAAAGATTTCTTGTGTGATACTCCTTGAAGACTTCTTATGCAATTAAAAGGTTGTCTCTAATGCTACAACCTAGGTTAAAAGAAGATTGTGAGATATTAATAATTTCATTCAAAAGTGGTATAAATCTACATGCCAAAATTTAAGAGTTGATTTTGTATGGGACCTTGCAGCAGAAAATTGGTCTAAAGTCTTAAAAGGAAGATGGATTGGTATTAGAAAAAGAAAGGTCTTGTTTATCTCCCTGAGCATAAACCCAAAGGAAAAGAATTCCTTAATTTCCTTGAAAATGTGAGGTTCAAATAAATTCCAAAACATTGAAAACATCAAGACTTGGGGCCTTATTAGGATCAACACTGAATATGGCCTGTTTAATTTCAAAGTTGGAGACTGGTTTGATGAGGTGATTGATTTAGGCTTAGTTGAGTAAGGGAGAGATGAAGATGGAGAGACTGGAAGAAAAGCTCTAGGAGATAAAATTTGACCCAAGGGAGGACTTAAAGTAATTGTAGGCTAGAGATTTTAGTTTATCATGATCAAAATAAGGATTGCCTCTTCCTCTAGAATATCTAATATCTTACTGGAATTTCTCCTAAATTGGATGGCTTTATAGAAGTAGGCAGTGTTTAAGTCCCCTTCCGTAAACTATAAGACTCTAGCTTTCTATTTGATAAAGGGGTTGTATGCTTTAAGGGAGGCCACTATATAAACTAGTTTTGTTCTTCTGCCTCAATTTTTCATTGTGAGGATCAATAAAAAGTTCAATTTTTACTGCTTATAGATTTTTTATGGTTCTATCAATTTCGTTGGAAAATTTATCTTTGAATTGACCTTTATGGAACTTCTAAAGCTCCTGTTTTATTATCTTAATCCTAGAAATGAGTTTATATGATTTAAACCCTTATATTAAAGTGTTCAGCCCCTTATATACCATATTTTCATAAACCTTCGATTTGGTGAGGAACTTGAAGAATCCAAAAGGAGTTCTCAGTTTCCTTGTGTGCACTTCTAAATTTATTTCAAGTGAAAAGTATTCTAATATCCCTAGATTATTAAAGAATCCAAAGTTGTTAGGGAATTTTTCCATCCATTAAGAATTGACGAGCCCCTTTTCTAGCTTTTTCCTATATATTGTTCTTGCCTTCCTATTTATTAGACCATGTGAATAGGTTTCCTTTAAAGGAGAGATCTATCAATCTTATGTTGAATGGGAAAGCTCTAAGTTCTTTATCCAAAATTGTCTTCAGAAACTCTTACCTTCAAAGGAATATAATATGCAGTTAAAATTTCCTAAAGCTCTCCAGGGCTCTTTAATGACTTTAGTTAGTTATTCAAGCTCCTTCCATAAACTAGTTCTCTAAGAGGAAAAAATAGAAGCATAAATAAAGGTGATATGGATTGTTTCTTAGAATATAGGGGAGTAGGTGTAATATTTGGTCAGTTTTTTTACTAATGATAACTTGGAGGCCATTTAGATTGTAAGTTGTAATAATTCTTCCCAAGCGATGAGATGCATGATTAGAGGAACCTTCGTTATGTTCCATAAGAACAAAGGACCTTTGGTGAAAGTTGGCTTCTTAATTTTTGTTTCAACAAGTCAATTAGGAGGGATTTTTATCCCGAATGTAATATTTAATAGCTTGTTGTTTCTTCGAGCAATTCAACCCCCTTGTATTAAGGAAATGATCATGTTTTTGAAAGACTTTGGGGGCCTTACCCTTTTGTTTTCTGCTTTATTCCCTTTTAGTAACTTAAAAGGAAGGGGGTTTCCCTTATCATTATTAAGCTCCATATCCCCTAACATCTTTGAAGTTGATTTTAACCGGGTAGTGTTAGTAACCTTAGTCAACATTGTGGAGAAAATGGGATTATCATGAGCAAAAGGGTGGAGATTGGAAAAAAAAGGGAGGTTGTTTAATAAGGGATCTTTACAAGTTAGATACTCAGAGGAAAAGTTGTAGGGGACTTGACGAAGGGTAAGGGCTTAAGGGCTATCAAGGGGGAGATAAAGATACTTAATTTACTCTAGTATTACTGTTTTAGTGGATTGAGACCAAACCAATATATCATTTAGTGTAATAAGTTATCATTGTTGACATGCAAAAACATGTTCTAAACAAGAAAAGGACGAATATAAAAATAATAAATAATAATCAATTTGACACTTTATCTTATTAAAAAAGATGGGAGAAAATTTAAGAAAATAAATTAGTCCTAACACAATAAATAAGTAAAAGGCATTACATTCTATTATACTTATCTAAGTGAATGTATAGATCTCTAAAATATTTTGCAAATATGGATAGTTTAAAAGGAATGACATTGGATGTGGATTATAAAATAAATATAATTGTGATGTAAAAATGAAGATTTCTTAAAATAAAAACATTTGGATGAATAATTAGGAGTTTATGATTTTAACTAGGTTTAAAATGTACTTAGAGCTATATATGAAGTTTAAAATAAAAATTAAAGTATGTAATTGAATATCTAAAAATCTGTGATCTTATCCAGAATTTGAAATAAAATAGAGAAATATGTCTAAGATTTAAAATAACAATTAAAACATGTAGTTGAATTCTTATGAGTTTCTAGTCTTATATAGGACTTGAAAATAAAATGAAATGCCTACAATTTAATCGTAAAGCTTTGAAATGGATGAAATTGCCTATAATGATGCTGTAAGGCTTGAATAAAAACAAAAATAAAAGAGAAAATGCATGGAGTGGTACCTGAGGGCTTAGAACTAAAAAGAAATGTCTAGAACATATCTTAGGACTTTGAAAATAAAATAGAATGCCCAGAATAAATCTTAGAACTTCGTATTAAAAATAAAGTGATTAGAATGAATCTTATAACTCTTAATGTTGGATTTGTTCATAAGTTTAAATTAGGCTTTACCCAAATGATTTAGGATTTCATTTTTATAGTTTACTAATCTTTTGTTAAGCATTTCAGAGAATGATCTCTGGTATGGTCGAGTCGGTCGTGTTGGGCCCGAGCCCATTCGTAATAACCCACAGGCCGATCGATCCAATCTCCAAATATCAGTCTTATACCTATCGGCTATTCCAGGCCCAGGATCATTCCGCATTCTCCTTGGCCCATTCGCAGGTAAGAGACTCCCATGCAAACGTAAAG
>JAOQML010000008.1:22212168-22225033 GCA_027568935.1 Erythroxylum urbanii
AAATTAAGGCTTTTGATAAAAATATAATTTGATAAGATAAATGATAGTTTTAGAAAATTAAGAATTAAAGTAAAGAAAGGTTCAAATTACATGAAGTTGGATATAAATTAATATTTAAAAGTTAGATAATCATTGTTTAAACTAATAGGTATTTTAAAATAAAATTTATAAGAAATATAAAACATATGTTTTCTCAGACACTCATTTTTTGTTTTCGAAAAGAGACCGAACTAGAAACAAAGGATTCCATCTCATTTGTGTAGCATTAACCCACAACCTTTAATACTACATTTTGTGAACAAACGCAGGCGATAGAAATATGGATGTGATGATCTTCAGGACCTCCACTTTTGTCCTTCTTAGAAACGTTATGTTTATCATGACATGATTCTGCATATTTAAATATCAAAGACCGAACTTGCAAGGTGTTGATTTACTACTGTTTTCCTTGGTGAGAGGTGCTGATTCAAGGTGAAGAAGCTGTTGCTGTTCTGTTGTTTTTTTGATGGGAGGCACTGCTTGAGGTGAAGAGATATAGTAAAGTTCTTGCTTTTAGATGAGTATTATTAGAAGATTATTTTCAATTAGAAAATAATCTTCTAATTGAAAATAATCTTGAAGGAGTAAATTTAATTTATAAAAATAACAAATTTCAATTAGAATTAAACTCATTTAATTTTTATATTGAAGTCTGTTCCAACTTCATCCAACCGATCTAATTTTTCTATTAAAATCATAATTCCTCGCTGGCTCGCCCGCCAGGACAACCACCAAATTCCAAAAGTCGCTAAAAGGTCATCGTATGCTTCAAAGTCCCTGTCAATGTCATTGCCCAACCAAATCAAGCGACTATATTACAATACAGTAGAAACCACACCACACGTAAATTCTGAACTTTGAAGCCTATATGCTCCTCGCTCTCCTCCGCTTTCCCTCTGCTGCTTCCATGGCAGCACGTGCCATTACACGCGCCTCCTTTCTTTCACTCTCCACTCCTTCCTTGACCACCGTTCTCTCCCCTTCTACTCTATTCTCGACCCCGAAACCCAACATTTTTGCTTCTTCTTCTTCGTCTTTTCTCGGTAACAAGTTTCACTCTTTATTCGGAGATGGTTATGTGCGGGTCTTGGGGCCAATAGTAGGAGGAAGAGGAGGAGCAGGCAGCGTATGTGCTTCCCGGAGAGACTACCGGAAAGCGAGGAGGCGTGCGTCGGCGAAGAGTAAGGAGAAGGAGTTGCAGCTCAATGTCACCATTTGCCTCGAAGAAGAGCTTCCCGATGATCCTGAAATTTTGGTACTTTTTACTTGACCCTAATTTGATTTTGCAAACTTGTAATTGTTTCGTTCTATACTTTTTCTTAATTGTTGGCTAGTAATATGTGTTAGTCTATGCACCGCAGGAAAAGTCTTTACGTTTTATATGTAATACCGACCACATTCCATTTATTTGACGAAATTATACTTCTGCCGCATGGCATTAAGCATTTTGCAATATCTGTGTTCTGTACTTGGTTCTACAGAGCATAGCTGAATTGCTCCGCCTTAACGTGCCAATGGCAATTAAGCTGGCGTTTGATGGTTTAAAAGATTCAACATACAAGACTAGAGATACGTCCTTAACTGACATTGGTGGATTTAAAAGTATCGAGTTGTCTGTGCTCCTTTGCAATGATGAATTCATTCGCAAACTTAACAAGGAATGGAGGGATGAGGATCATGCTACGGATGTTCTTTCAATGTCACAACACGTTCCTGAACTTGACCTTCCAGTTGTAAGATGCATATCTTTCGCTGTAGGTTCCTATGTTTTTGCAAAGAACTTGACCATTTCTTTCCTTGCAGCTTATGATGGGTGACATAGTAATTTCCGTTGAGACAGCTGCACATCAAGCTGAGGAAAGAGGGCATACCCTACTGGACGAAATACGCATCCTCCTGGTTGGTTTAGTTATGTGCATCATGACTTCCTATCTTTTTGTGGCAATATTTTTGCATTGAGTATGGAACATCCCGTTATCTGCAGCCATTTGGAGAACTTCAAAATCAGACCTTAAAGAATGTGCTCGCAAACTCTTTAAATAATCTTTTCTACTGCATTCTTACCCTGCCGTGCACTTGGCAACAGGACCTAGTTGAGTAAAGAGAGAGCAACTCATGGCTTTCCTTCTCCCCAGGCCAATTTGAGAAGACTTAGACATGATATTTCTGGTGCTTGTTTGAGACCGAAGAATTAAATTTCAAGGACAGTGGACGCAATAAATAATAAGACTTTTAATGAACCTGAATTTAAAATAATGGATAAATTTAGTTTCTAATTTTTTTATCAGCTTTATGAAGTCAGTTTCAGATGATTCAAACACATAACCTTAACTTTTTCTATTTATTGCTTTGTCCGTTCATAAATCACCCTTCTTATTATGTTTATGATGCTGAAATTGATGTTCATGAAATATAGGTACATGGGTTGTTGCATCTTTTAGGATTTGATCATGAGATTAGTGAAGAGGCTGAAACTGAAATGGAGAAAGCAGAAGAACAACTTCTAAAGATTCTTGGGTGGAAAGGGAAAGGACTAATTCAGAGTGCTTATGATGCTGAGACTGCTGAAAATCATCCTACAGAAAATCCAGATGGTAATTTTGCTAAATTGTTGTCTATCAATTCAAAGATTTTTCTATTTTTCCAAAAAAAAATGTTCAAATATTTTTCTCTTAGCTATTGTAGTTTCCTTTCTATGTGGTATCAATATTTTGTCAAATTTGGAGCTATGATCTCTCTCTCTCTCTCTCTCTCTTTATGCATATAAATTCACATGTAAACATCTCTAGTGGGAAATGTAACTGATACTTTGTTAAAAGGCAGGAAGAAAGTAGGCAGTTTACGATTCTATAAACCCAAGTTCAGCTACATCTTCTGTGATATGGATGGTAAGGCCACATTTTTCCTGTCTTTAATTCTTCATGGATTTTCACTTTAGCTCCGGATGCCTTTCTTTGTATCTTGAGGGACCTTGCTGAACAGCAGAAGTAAAATCTCATTGTCAAATGCAAAAGCAATTAAAGAGGCCGTTTCAAGAGGTGTAAAGGTTGTTATAGCAACTGGAAAAGTAAGCATTTATTTTACTTTTGCACTTTAGTTGAGTACCATGCTTCTGTTTCATAACTCCTTTGTGAAGCTTTTTTACCATTGATCCTAGGCTTGGACCTTTTTTTTCCCCCCAGAACTATTACTGGGTAACTTATTACCTGTTTATAGGTTGACCATAATCATTTGGTGTGAAATTGAATTGACTTTCTAGTATTGGGCCAATTTCTGATCTTTATTATGCTATTTCCTCTTCTGCCTGATATTCGGCTTCCATATAGGTTCTAGCTGCATATTGCTAATAAAACATTAAAACAGGCTCGTCCTGGTGCAATAAACATCTTGAAGACAGTTGATTTGGTTGGTAAAGATGGCATTGTCTCAGTGAACTCTCCTGGTGTTTTCTTACAGGTTTTCTTTTACCTTTTTGTATTTTGTCCTCTCCTGCTACCTTTTGGTTTTGACTTTGTAATACACATGTTGCAGTTTCCACTTACTCATACAGATCTACTAGGTGATTTATATCTATAAGCATGTGAAAAGAAAGAAGGGCTTTAAAATATTTTTAATCTTCCTTGAGCACCATATGTCTGTATGTAATGGAAAATTCCAAGTCTAACCCAGCTTAAGTTGGCTTGACAAACTGCAAGAGACACATGAGATTAGTGGCACTTCAATTCTTGACATAATCAAATGTATATATGATTGTTATTTTTTATGGCCTTGTAAAATTTGTCAACTTTTTAAACATGTTGAAAGATAATTGACATGCATATTCTTGTGGTGCTAATTCCGTAAAATACAAACGTCTGACCTTAACAAGCTGCTTATTCTAGGGTTTTCTTGTAAGTTAACTTGCATATTTAGCTTTCTGCTTCTAATGATTTACTTTGTTGCACCTCACTTCCAAGTGCCATTCATATTCTTTTTCTACCTTGTTATGGAAATACTAATCGTGGTGAAGACTTAACATGCTTTTAGTTTATTTGTTAACATACCCCTTTGTGCATACAATGTTTTTTGCAGTTGACCTGCAACCAGCTGTTTCTTGCTCTCCGTTATTGTTTCCCATTCGATGTTTTCTTCTTGTTTTCAGGGACTGCTTGTTTATGGTAGACAAGGTCAGGAAATTTTTCGAAGCAACTTAGATCCAAGTGTCAGCAGAGAGGTCATATTTCTAAGTGCTATATCGGATAACTGCAATTAAGTTACCAAAAACTTGGGTGCCTTCATGTGTATACCCAAACACATACAGATAACATTTTTATTTGATTTTGCTGATTCTTTTCAATAGTGGAGTTGGTCATCTTAGTTTTATAGCATGCCGTATTAAAGAATTCACCTCCTGCTACTGACAGGGTACATTTAATCTCGTTACATGTTGATTGTGCTAATCTGATGCTAATGATAGAACACGAAAGCTGGGCCTGTCTTCATTAATTCTATCCTCATGCCACCCCGAAGATGTGGGTGTCCTTTTTATGCTTCTCAGGATGGTGTGTTGATTATGTAGGGGGAATACCATACATTATTTTAGTGCAAGGACAGCTGTACATGTTACTTTAGTCTTTTCTTTTAGAAGTTTCTTTTGTGAAGATATATTGAACAGTTTAAATTACTTTTACTACAAGGGTTAAGATTCACCCGTAATTTGGTTTTGAGACTATAGAAATAACTACTTAGGGGAGTAATTTACAGTTCGCATTTATGATTTCCTGTTTCAGCTAATATCTTCCCTACTTGCTACTCCAGAAGAATGGTGTTTGGCTTGGTGTTGATGATGTAACCATAATTTCACTTTAGGGTAAACTACAGTGCACAAGTTTCTTCGCAAAGCGAGGGTCGGAAGAGGGTCATCAATTATATGCAGCTTTCTCTTTGTATTTTACAAAGAGGCTGTTTCGTTACTCAAACTCGTGACCTTCCAGTCACAAAAGCGTAACCTTACCAGTTGCTCCAAGCGGGATAAATTATATTTATTGAACAAATGAGGTCGGGGCTAAAAGAACACTTGAAAACCAATAGTGGGTGAAAAATAAAAATCTATATAAAAGTTAACTAACACAAGATACTGATTCATTTTTGCCTCACTAGGCCTTCTTTTAGAGCACTTGGGTATGACCTTTTAGTTAACCCCTACTTAAGTCTTGTTGAATTAATTGCCTGTGCAGTCTGCTACTTCAATCTTCAATCGAGTGACCTCTTGTATGTGATGTTGCAGTGATATGATATTGGCTTAAGGACTTTTGGGTCTTGGCTTCATTGAACTCCCTTTTCTATAAGACACTTTGTATGAAATGACTAATTTGTTTGTGCAGTAGCTTGCCCTCTCTATTGATGCTTCATGACCTTTGCATGTGATTATTATATCTTAACAAAATCTTCACTTGCATTTTATATTTTTCCCTTTTCCCTTCATAAAAAATTGGAATTATTGTGTTGCTGATAACATTTGAATTATGTGGTATTCATTGAGCTTTAGACGCAGTTTATGAGTCTCGTGTGAGAATAGATGGCTTATTTATTCTAATTTTCCTCTTACCTGGAAATGGTAAAAAGGAAATTTTCACCTAATAATGAGTGTTGTTGTTGATATCTTTGTAGTCAATGTTCCAGTCAGTCACACTTTCTAGATTTGACATTATAGGCATGTCTCTTTTCTTTGGAGCACAAGGTTCCTCTTGTTGCATTTGCACAAGATCGCTGCTTAACACTATTTGGTGACCCTCTTGTTGATTCGCTACATGCTGTATATCAGGAGCCAAAGGTACATGTTTAGATATACATTTGTGATTTCCTTGATAGTCTCCTGGAAACTGTTCCAACATGAGTGTTTTACAACTAGTATCTTTACAGGCAGAAGTTATGCCTTCAGTTGATCATCTATTGGCTGCTGCAGAGATACAGGTACTTAGCCTAATCCGATCATTCTGAGGCATGAACAAAGAAATGATACCCTCATATATCTCTGAACTTGCTTCTATGATTGGGTAGTTGTCCCTATTATTCCACAGCTGTAATGAAGAGGATAAACAAGAAAAAATTAGTGTCAATTGTTTGTTGTAGGATCTCTTTCTGTTAAATGAGTTCTGATTTTCTGCCTTAGAAATTGTGAAGTAGGTTCAATGTGTAATATGGTTGTAACCTTCAGAAAGTCTCTAGCACAAATTGGTCATCTTGAGTTGCACTTCAAAAACTTACTAATGCGGGCATAGTTGCTCCCTGCAATTGTACCTCTGTAGAGTTACTGGATGCTAAGGTTCTGCCATGATGCACATTGCAGATAAATACATGTTCTATTAGTGTTATTTACACATTGAACATTATACATCAAATACATAGTCATGCATTAGTTTACTGCTGTAAAGTGAATTCTGATTTTCTTTTTTAAGTATTGCCAAGTTGGGTCAGTCCGTAATATGGTTGTATCCTGCACGGTCGAGTTGGCAACTAGCCAGACCCGAAGTCAATGGGTGAGGCCTTGGCCCAAGCCTGGCCTGAGGCTCAATATCTATAAGAAAAATGTCTTTGTTTTTCACTTTTAATAAAAAATAAAAAATTGGGCAAGTTTGAGTTGGCCTTCGAGCTGCCTGAGTGCCATAGATGTTAGGCAGGGCCCAGCCTTGCCCGGCCCGGCCCAACCCATTGTCATCCTTACTTGAGAGAGAGTCTGTCATGAGCTTGTCATCTCTATTGCACCTGAACAACATTATACACGCATACTAGCTTCTTTTAGTTGTACTCAGGGTAGAGTAAGTAGGATGCAAGATGATACGCACTGCACATTCATAAAATTGTCTAACGAGCCATTATAATTGAGAGATTTCATATTGGAATTCACTCTCATAATTACTTCTATTTTTGTATGCAGAAAATAATATTTTTAGACACCACAGAGAGAGTGGCTACTACCCTGCGGCCACACTGGTCAGAAGTTACTGAGAACCGGGCCAATGTTGTCCAAGCTGTTCCTGACATGCTTGAGATTGTCCCTCTTGGAACCTCAAAGGGGAATGGAGTAAAACTGCTGCTTGATCATTTGGGTGCTACTGCAAAGGAAGTATGGTCCAACATTCTGTGGTTAAATCTTTTTCCTGTTAATTTCTTGTTTTGAATTAAAAGGATAAAATCTCTGCTATTACTTGTTGCCCACTTTGTCATGTTGAGAATGCGTAGGTGCATCTACTTTGTCTTGTGTTTGGAGTTGTGATGCCAACTAATAATGGAATTACTGCATTTGAAGTTGTATGAAAATTGACATGGTACTTTAGAAAACTTGTGGGAAAAGTATACACAAAAAACAGAACTCTATTTTTTTAAGCATCTGCTATGTACATTGATCTCCTGCTACTTCACATCAAAGCAGAAGAGGGGTTGCAGATGAGAATGGCTGTGAATACCATGAACTAATGAGCCAAACCTGAAACTTTGACTGTACTTGGTCTTCTGTATGTACCTTTTGTCCTCTGTCGTGATTGATTCTGATTGTTCGCATTTCAGATTATGGCAATTGGTGATGGAGAAAATGATGTTGAGATGCTCGAGTTGGCTTCTTTAGGCATCGCGCTGAGCAATGGATCAGAGAAGTCGAAAGCTGTTGCCAATGTGATTGGTCCCAGCAATGATGAAGATGGTGTTGCTGATGTTATTTATCGCTATGCATTCTGAAGTTCAAATTCAAGAATAAAAAGTTCAAAAAGAAGTTATAGGTGAAGTTTTTGCTATAAGGGATGCGACCTGCCATTTTGACAGTTGTTTGAAGATTTCTCAACTGAGAATGATTAGCTGAGCCTAGCAACAAAACGGAGATACTTGTTGCGTCCTATTACGATTAAATAGACCATTTCCTGTGAACTGGGAAGCAAATTTTGAACCACATAGAATTGAAAAGAAAAATTCATTTGTTGACCATTTTTTTCATAGAAGTCATGCCTGTCTTCTAGGTGTAGCATTCTTTCTTTTGTTCCTTCTATGCTATTCATAACAAAACTCAAAACATTCGATTGAATCGACAATCTTACACTATAATGAGAAGGTTGGGCTTGTGATGGCTGCCTGGTATAAGCAGTCCGTCACCGCCACTGGGATTATTTTCTGCTTTCTGCATCTGCCCTTTTTTTGTTCCCAGTAACTGTGCAGGATTTTTGGATCCTAACATTCAGTGCTACCGTGGACTTGGGTCCTGTTGGCTGCAAAATCCCTACATATTTGTTTTCTTCTACAAATTACGCTTTTTGACCTCAAATGTGATGCACAACTTTCGTTTTACTAAGTTCCTTATAAATGATTCAGGTGATAAGAAATTTATAAAAAAAATCAATAATTTTTAAAGTTTTTGTAGTTTTTCATTTAATTAAAAAATTAATTAAAATTTTGTTAAAGAAAAAACGAAACATGTATGACTTGAATATTATACGTAAAAAAATCAAAAATTTCTTGTATGATAATTTATTCCACTCTTAAATTTAATTTATTATAATTATTTAAATTATTAATTTGAATCAAAATTAATTAGTTTAAGTAGATTTTAGGAATTGAGTTAAATTATATTAATTTACGTTTGATGTTCATATTACATATTTTTCTTATTATCTTTGATCAAAAATATGAAAGATGATTCTCTTGGCTCCGTCTTTTTCCACTGTCATTAACTCTCCATAAAAAGATTCATCTTTGCATTTTGCACATCTTTAAAGGGTATCAGAGGCTCGACTCTAACGAATACGTTCATCGGAAAAACCGTAAAAGAAGTGCGTTTTAAGCCTTCAGATTTGGCATTAGCATAGTTCGTAATTGACCCATTAAAGCATTGAGAGGAGGATACCGAGTCAGACAAAGCAACTTAGCTAAGTTGGGTTTGAAGGCCTTCTGGGGAAACTTGCTCAAAAGTTACTTAGACATGGCGAGAATGAAACTTAAAGGAACACCAACAAATTTACAAAGCCCAGATAAGATCCAATTATATTCTAGCTATAGAAAATGGGTTTTATTATAGGTTAATGAATTTCACATAGAACCGAACCTCAAACATTAGTTACCGATATAAAGCACCTTGTGTCAGCAAAAGCTCGCATCTTGAGGGCATTTAGGGTTCTAAAACCAGTGGAGATCGTGAGTGACAAAGGAAACAATGAGGAAATCAATCTCAACAATTTCTGCCAAAGGGAGATGATTCTAAATAATATGGAAAAGCTGAACATAAATCTCACTAGAGAATCCATCACTGGCAGAAAATAACATAAAAGTTCAGAAAGAATTAAATGAGAGGTTTTTATTGGAATGTTCGTGAGAAAGTAATTTTATGCCTTTTTTAATGTTTATTTTTACATAAAAAGTTTATTTGAACATTTTCAGTAATATATATTATTCTTAGTTTTAGTTTTGAAAATACAAGAGAATTAAACGATCTTTTGTTACATTAATTGTGGTTAATGTTAGATACTAAATATGAATAATATTTATTTATATAAGAAATATGTAAAGAGTATTATTAATATAAATATAGAGGTAGTTATATCAAATATATGTTATTTTGATTTTTTTAGACAGGGGTTAAAGTAGAATTAAAAATTATATTACAATATATTGAGAAACTATTTTATAATTTTATAAAATTAAAATATTATCAAATGGTATCAATATTATATCATACTAGAACCAAATTCGGTACAAAAATTCGATATAGTACCCTTAACATTGATCTAAGGTATGTGTTATGCTAAGTGCCAATAAATGAAATAGTTGTTCTTATGATATTTCTTGCTTGTTTCAAGTGATATAAGAGGTGTTCATTTTCTAGAATTATTCAAATTTTGGGTTTCATTTTTAAAATGTGTATCATCTCTTTCATTGGTTTACTTGATTTTTTTTTCATTTCACATTCTAAATTTATCAAAATAGTGATTTGTTTATATTTATAGATTAACTTTATTGTTCTATATTATATATTTTTATCAACTTTTAGTGTAAGAGTTGTTGACTTTTTTGTGTTGATTCATCCACATAAGAGGGAGCTATATGCATTATTTCTTGTTTGTCGAAGAAAAAAGATAATATATAAAGGGAAAACTAAATGCTCTAGTTCAAAATATATGGTATGGTGTTGATTATGATTAACATTAAAATCACTTTAGAGTTAATAACTTGGTACTAGTCCTAACATGATCATCAGTGTTACATATAAAAATTATATTTTTTGTTATAATATTTAGGAAACAGTGATGAAAAAAAATGTATTTGACATGGTTATAAACAAAAAGACAAAAGAATTAAAAAAAGTATGTCAATTGCTTGAAACTTGTTTGTTCTTCCATAGAGCTTCCTGTATTCTTTCATCAATTTGTTCTTCATTTTCTTTAAGCTTGCCATTGTCACCCTCCACCTCTATTTGTAACAAAACCAAACAAGCATTTTTTTTGTTTACCTTGTAGAGTTTCCTACTTTTATTGGTTGTCCATGATTTTTCTCTCAGTTGCCATTATTATATTTCGTCTGCAATACAATTAATTCAACAATTTCACTTGTCACTAGCATACTAACCAACCTTTTTTTTCTTTGGGATTTTGCTATATTGCATGTAGTTTCATGTTTGACCAAAGCTAAAGTTTCACATTTTCGTATCATAATCAGTTATTAAACAAGTATTCCTCTATTGTCAATAAGATAACAGATTTAGGAATCATGTGTCAAATATTGAAGATGATATTGCAAATAATATGTTTGCATTAGTGTAATTATTTTGCTATTTAAAGTTTTGAACCCTATATATATATATCTAAGAATTATAAGTGTAAATGTTACTGTGCGATATGAGTACAAAATTTTATAGGCTTTTTTGGTATTTTATTAGTAAATTGGTATTTTATTAGTAGAGTTACAAAAGAAAAATAAAATGATCTAGTTCAAAATATGAGTATATGATATGGTATTGACAGTGATTAGCATTAAAAATTTGGAAATCATTTTAGAATTGATAAAGTGATGGTGGCCTTATATAAAAAATTTATATTGTTAGTTTGATATAGGAAATGGTGATGGATAAAAATTGCAATTGACATGGTTAAAGAAAAAAAGATAAAAAAACGCTAAAAAATATGTCAATTGCTTGAAATTTGTTTGTTCCCACCTGGAGTTTTCTGCCTGCTTCCATTCACCCTTTACCTTTAATATGTAATACAACTAGGCCAGTAATTTTTTTTATTTACCTTGTAGAATTTCCTGCTTCTAAATGGAGAAGTGCATCAAGAGTTCTGTGTGAAAAGAAGATACCACTTAAGGTTAAAGGTAATTCTATCGTTTAACGATTAGGCCGACCATGCTTTATAGAACATAATGTTGGCCCATCAAACAAGTGCATAATCATAAGCTAATAGTGACGGAGATGAGGATGCTTCGATGGATGTGTAACTTTACTAGAAGAGATTAGATTAAGAATGTAATGGTAAGGGATAGATTGAAGGTAGCTAATATTATTGACAAATTAAAAGAGACAAGGCTTAAGTAATTTGGACATATTAAGAGGAGACACTCAGACACTCCAGTAAGAAGATGTGAGAAGATTGTACTTAGAGACTATAAGAGAAAAATAGAGAAGCCTAAGAAGAATGGGAGGAAGGTGATTAAGAAGGATATGACAATGTTAGAATTACCAAGGACATGACCCGCAACAGGAAACTTTAGTGTATTAGGATTTAGATACAGGATCCAATGTAAAGAGATTCTTGTAATTCTTCTTGTAGTTAGCATAAACTTGTAAATAGTTAGTACTTACCTTTATGGATTTAGCTTATTATTATTATTATTATGATCATCATCATCATCATCATTGGTATTACTATTATTATTAACTTTTTATCATTATTATTATTACTATTCTTATTAGTCATATCACCACCACTACCTAGACGACTACTACTACTACTACTACTACTACTACTACTACTACTATTACTACTACTACTACTACTACTACCACTACGACCACTACAACTGTCGGACCCCGTTTCTGGAGCCCGGTAATCGCATTCGGATAACACACATTTATCAACTATACTTGCATTCAAAACTCTCCTTTCTAAGCTCAGCTCCGCTCTTTGAATAGTCGACTAATATGATGATAGTCGACTAGTCCATTTATCCCTTTCAACCTGAATACCTCAAGGAACAGCGTTGGTGAGTCCACACTTTATATATGTACATGCTTCGGGGCTATCAGCATAACTTTTTCTTTAGGCATTGTATGTAAAGTTTCTTTAGATAGTTTGAAAGAGGACTTCAAGAGCTACAACTTTTATGAAGACCTTGAAGGCCAATTGTAACTTTTGGATGGTCAAAAATAGGACAGAAGATAAACCATAAACAGTAACCTAGACGATATTTGTGAACAGTAACACAGAGGAAGTCTGTGAACAGTAACACAGACGATACTCGTGAACAGTAACACAGAGGAAGTCTGTGAATAGTAACACAGACGATACTCGTGAACAGTAACACAGATGAAGTCTGTGAACAGTAACACAGAGGAAGTCTGTGAACAATAACACAGACGAAGTCTGTGAATAGTAACACAGACAAAATTCTTCAACCAATATAACTTCTTAACTCCTTCTTATTATCCTTAGCCTATGATCTATATTCTATCCTCTGTGTTCTATCTTTTGTAATTGACTTTTATCTTCTGTGTTGACCACTTATTGTCTGTGGTTTATCCTCTGAGTGATGACATGTCCTCTGTGTTCTGACGTCATCACAGACGATACTTCTCCTCTCTATTCCTCCTTGC
>JAOQML010000008.1:22238136-22265130 GCA_027568935.1 Erythroxylum urbanii
TAAAGTTCAAAAAATTTCAGAGATCAAATATGATATATTTGATTTTATTAAATTATAATTAGAGTTTGACTTTAATAATAGTTAGAATATTTAATTTTAATAAAAATAAAACTCTAATAGTTTTTTATTTATAATTAGGGTTGGGGTAATTAAATAGCAAAAAAAGAGGAAAAATTTTTTGTTGAAGAAATGTGATAGAAGAAGAGTAAGATAGACAAAGAGAACGAGGCAAGAGATTTTTTTTTCCTTTGAGATTTTATATTTCGATTTGTCACCGTAAAAATCTTCTTCCAATATAAAATAGAGCATTAAAAACTCACTTCTCAATGCTATCTTCTTTGCCACTACCTCGTTGATTTAATTTTCCCTCTTCATTATTCTATTAGTTTGTAAAATTTTTGGTTTTTACCTTAATTGTTGTTTGACTACAATTTCTCTTAAGTTTTAAAGAGAATAAGTGGGAATCAGTGGGACATTTATTTATTTTTATTTTAAATATATTTTAATTATAATTATCTTATTGGGACATTTGTGATAACGTGTAAAAAGACCAACCTATATAGTTGCTATTGTATTATTTCTACTACTAAAATTTTATCTATCATAAACAAAAAGAATTCCACTGGCAGCTGCTGCGTGATTTTATCCCTTGTAAGCAGCGAATTTCAGATAGGGGAGTAACTATTGATGTTTCTTGTAATAGGTGTGGTCTGGTTGAAATTATGGATCATATTTTGCTCTCTTGTTCTCACACTAGACGAGTTTGGAATGCTACTGGTATTACTTTGGACGGTGACAATATTAAATGTTGTATTTCCTCATTTTTAATTGGTAACAATTATGATTTACAGGATCGGATTTTATTCATATGTTGAAGCCTTTAGTTTCATAGAAATCTTTTTTGTTAGGAGCATAAAGATACTCATCCATTGGCACAGTGGCTTTTGCGGATGGCTTTCTTCGGGACTGGAAAGAGGCAAAGTGTGCTTTTGATCAAGTTATCCCGGTTTCAAACAATCCTCCTCGTCGCCTCTCTTGGAGTAAACCTGATGTTGGTTGGTTGAAGTGTAATGTAGATGTTTCAGTTTCGAAAAGTGATAACAGTTCGGGATTTGGTGTTGTTCTTAGGGATGATCAAGGTCGTTTTGTTAAACGTTTCTTGGTCCATATCCCTTGTTGTTTGGATGCTTTTCTTACGGAAGCAATTTCCATCAAAGAATCTTTGGCTTGGCTCAAGGATCAAAATCTGGATAAAATTGTTATTGAATCGGATTGTCTAGAAGTGATTAATAATCTCAATGGTCCTTTTAGCAACTTATTAGAGGTTGGTTTAGTGTTTGCTAAGTGTCTTGCGCTTAAGACTCACTTCCAACATTTGTCCTTCCAATGGAATTCTCGGAATGCTAATAAAGCTGCTCATTCGTTAGTAAGGGTAGCTTTGTTTCATACAAACCATCTTAATTGGGATAGTTATCCCAAGTAGTATTGCTTCAGTTCGTTGTTCTGATTTTCGTTCTCATATAGCCAATTCTAAGGAAGATTAGGTCTGGGTGTACGGGGTAAAGCCTGTCGGCTTTAGGTTTATTTGCTTCTTCTTTCTTGGTTTCTTCCTTTAATGAATTCGTTTCTCTAAAAAAAAAGTTTACCTATCGTTGAAAATTAATATAATAATGAATAAAGTGTCAATCCTATGAGAAAGCTTGAATGGTCTAGTATACTCTTCCACTACTAACTATTTTTTAAAAAGTCAATAAATTTCGGTACACAAGGTTCCTCGTTTTATGAGAATATGATGAAAGAATATCAATTATACGTAGCCTTTCTTTTGCATTTTTATGAAGAGGTTATTTCTGTGAGTCAAACTTGTGACGTTACATGATTACTAACTATTTAAAGAATATAAATATGTTGATTGTTGATGGAGGTGAATAATAAAATGAAATAAAAATCTAGAAAACCCACCAAGAACAAAAGAAAGCAGATAATTAAATAGATAATTCATATATGAATAAGGTCTGGATAAGGACTCCCTTTAGCACCATTTTTATAGTCATGAATCATTAAAGTAAGAAGGTTTTTAATATTTGGACCAACAAAAAATCCTAGATTATGAAATAACTCTCTTTTGAGTTATATTCTCAAGTTGATTAGTTTATCTCTCTATCTAATTAAAACTCCAAAAATGCAATTAGTTCTATGAATTTTTATGAAAGGATTGATCCTAATACTATGAGATTTATGTAAGCCTCTCTCTAGCACTCCGCGTAACTTCTAGTATCTACTCCACCCATATGTAGGTTTTGTCAAATCATCCACATGCAAATTAATATTAGATAAAATATTTAACTTTATTTAAATTGTCTTTAAGTTCAAACATATTTCACAAAAATATCTATGTTTCACGAATAAAATTAAATCAATCCTTAACAAAGACAATACTAGGTTCTTAATATTTAAACATATAAATAAATGAGAATACATCATCTTTACACCAACAAACTTTAAGCTCTGGTTTGGATTAAAGGAAAGCAAGAGAAAAGAAAGGAAGATAATTGAACTTCTCTTAGTGTCCACCATTTGGACAAAAACAAGCAAAGGGAAAGTGAGAGAATGGAGAGGAAACTGAGGGAAGTTTGAGCCAAATATGTTTCCCGTCAAATTGGTGGAAAAGCAGGAGAAATCTAAGACAAGAGAACCCCAGCATATGTAAATTACCATATTATCTATATTTAACTCAACAAAATGGACACACTCTTAGCCACAAATTTTCCCATGCAGAACACAACCCTCCCACCTTTTTTCCTATTTTCTTCTGCACAACTCCCGTCAAAGAGGTAAGGTTGAATAATCCCTTGATTTGATTACAAAAATTGCTACTATGACTAGTAAATATGATGTTTTATTGTTATTAATCAATTAATGGATCAATCTCACATGGGTTTTTCAGTTCTTGGTAAGCAATTAATTATTTTTCCTCTTTTTTATTTGCAATGAATTTTGTAGTTGTATAATAATTTGATAATCAGATTTTGCAGTTGTTTAATAATTTTATATACACCATTAACATGTTGCTATATGGGTTTTTCATATTGTTTAGACATTATATACATATAATGATAAATTCTACATTGTTTTACATGTTGACTGTTGAGTAGAAAATGAATAATTTAGATCAGAGATTCATTGAAGAAGATGATTCAGAAGATGGTTGGGATAGGACAAGGCGAGTTGCTGTCGTTCAATTAATATGTCATATAGTTCATATTCTTCGCCTTTGTCACAGTTCTATGTATGGATCCTTCAAGCAAAAAAAACTTAGTAGCTCAAAATAAAGAACAAATTCGAGGAGAAATTATGCATCATTTGCAAACTCACAATAAGGACTGTCATGATCTCATAGTAAGTAGTTTTTTGCTTATGGAAGTCATGGCTGTATTGAAATGGAATTAACAAAACCTTTATCTTTTGGATTATCAAAATATGAATGTTTAAATTCTAAACTATGTAAATATACATAGAGTTATATGTAACTTGTTTTATTTTAATATGCATATTAAATCTTAATTTTCATTTTTATTCTACAAAATAGAAATTTTCATAGCAATTTTATCTGTGTATGCTGAAGTTTTCATAGCAAAAGATAAATAAGTTCCATAATCAAGGGCATAAAGGTCTCAAAAAAATTCTTTTGTCCAATATAAGTTTCAATTCCCTCCTTTGATAAATTAGGAAAACAAACAGAAGAAAGAAAGTTCTATTTCTCTTCTATTATTTTCTCCTTGTTTCCCCTCAATATTTCCTTTCCTTTCCTTTCTCTTGTGCAACTAAGGATCCAAACAAGGCATAAAGATTATGACTTGCCTTCGTTCTCCAACGAGTGTAGGTTAAGGTGGAGCCGCCAAATCCCGACAAAAGACCATCACTCCGGAATCAATGGGGATTATAAAAATAGCTCCACGTGTTTTATTCTAACTATTCGATCCCAAATTCATGCGTGATTTCTCAGCTCAGGTAAAGCTCCACAGTACGTACAAACTGTTCTTCCCCGCAGTGTACAGGCACACACAATCAAACCTACTAAATCAGTAAATATACATTGGCTTTAACGTGGGACGAAAAGGCAAATGGCCACCGAAATGAAGGTAGTGAAAGGGGACGCTGGTTATGTACTTCAAGATGTGCCACACTTATCCGATTACATTCCTGATCTTCCAGTAAGCGTCATTCATTTTCTTTTTCCTTTATTGTGCATTATCTCTGCGTGCGGTGTGCTAGCTAGATATGTGTATTTGTAGTCGAGTCTTCTTTATTATTCGATTGGTTGATTTACTACTATGCAATTAAAAGTTCTTTTCTTTTTATGAAAATCTGAAGGTTTAAATTGTCGTTTTATGTGCGATATGCACTGACTCTAACTTCGGTTTTGTTAGCATTAGTTATCGATCTAAAGTAACAAACCACTTGTGGCACAGAAATCACTATTTGAGTTCTTGCTTAATTAGATCAATAAGGACTGTTGTACCCTGGTATTGAATTTTATGAATTTCACGTTTTGTGTACATTTTCCTTCTCATTTGTACTTACGTTAATGTTTGTTGTATTGTGTGTGGCAGACGTATACAAACCCATTGCAAGATAATCCTGCCTATTCTGTCGTCAAGTAAGTGGTGAATAGATTTATGTTCTATCATTGCTGTTTTCGTCTTTCCTATGCTGATTTAGTCTGTGGTTTTCTCTGACTTCAGGCAGTACTTTGTTAATGCCGACGATACTGTTCCCCAAAATGTTAGTTCTGCAGTCTACTACCTAAAACGGAATACCCTTCTTCACGGTTATACTAGTAACATATTTTCGTGTGCTCCTGCTTTTCCAAATGGGTCCTTTCTCCGTTTTTTAAGTTATACATAGATATCTCTAGTAATGTTTGAAGTGCCCCTGAAGTAATTGTCTGCAATATTGTGTGCAAATGACTGGTCAAAATGCAACTTGAGGTAATAATAATTGGGAGGTCAACTTGGTTTAAAAGATTGAATATGAAGTTTATTGTATTGCATGTTATCTCACCAAAACTCCTTGAATGCTTTTGATAAATGAGTGTGGTGTTATTTCTTTCATAATAGGGAAACTGGTTCTCTAATAAATTTTGTTTTATATTCTCCAAGTCATAAACGGGATCATTTACTTAGTATATTGTCTATTATAATTTCTAGGTTGTTGTTCACAAAGATGGTCCCAGAGGAATTCACTTTCGACGTGCCGGACCTCGTCAGAGGGTATGTTTGCTTTTTGGTTTCATGAAAGACTTGAAATATATTAATTTTAAGATATAGTCCTAGTATTACAATCATGTGCTTAGAACAATGCTGAAATGCTCACTTATTGGTGCTCAGGTTTACTTTGAGTCAGATGAAGTGCATGCTTGCATTGTTACATGTGGTGGGCTGTGTCCTGGACTCAACACAGTTATAAGGGAAATTGTTTGTGGCCTTTATCATATGTATGGTGCGAGCAGAGTCCTTGGAATTGACGTAAGTGGACATTCTTGATACCTTTCAAGTCCAATGTAGCTTAGTCTAGGATCTCCTAGTTTGTGACTGGAAATTGTTGTTTTTGCGTGGATACCTGTTGTTATGAATGTAGTGAAAGTGTTACTTAAACCAGTTGAATATGGTCAAATTGTAACTTTAAACTGTAATTTCTCACGAGTGATTATTTAGGTTACGAAAAGCAAAACCCTGAAAACCCTGTGAACTCCCACGACCAACAAAGAAACTGTGGCACGGTCTTTGATAAATAATTTATCGTGATATTAATGCTTGTTTTGTTGAAAATGCAATTACAGCTTAGTTATCTCACCAACATATGTGGTTTATTTCCTTTTGTAGGGAGGTTACAGGGGTTTCTATTCCAAAAATACTATTACTTTAACTCCTAAGGTTGTAAATGACATCCATAAACGAGGTGGCACTGTCCTGGGGACATCTCGAGGTGGCCATGATACATCAAAAATAGTTGATAGCATTCAGGATCGAGGAATCAATCAGGTCAGTATGGCAAAAATGTTTTTTCCTGATTTAAATGGAGAAGAAAGATTATTGCTGCTCCTCTGTTAATTTTTACTATTGGCATACAACGGCAACAATTAGGATGAAATTCCCCATCCATTGTCCAGGTTTATATAATTGGAGGCGATGGAACTCAAAAGGGAGCAGCAGCTATCTATGAGGTAACCTTTATGAATGGTCCTGGAGAGAATTAAAAAGATGATGATGGAAGTGGTTGTCATTGGCTGCAAACGTAAGCAGGACATCAAGGATATAAACAATTATTAATGCATGCCAAAGTTAGCATTACTTTTTGCTGTTTTCTGTTTTCTTCTTGTTTTACTTGTCTTAGTCTGATCTGAATAATTATTTTCTGAAACTGTTACATATTTTCCTGATATTTGACTATGTAAATTAAAGTTTTTGAATCCAAACTGTTACAGTTCTTTTGGCTCCCTTTTTGATAACTTCTCTCTATGTTTATGTACAGTTACTATTTGCAGATATAGGAAACTTATGGATTTCATTTTCAGTGAAGGTGGTAGTTTGGATAAACATCACCTGTTAAAATCTTCGTAGACTGTTGATGAATGCTCCATCTGTTGATGTTTCAAATGGAGTTATATTGAACTTCTTGCACCACTTCCTTTGTAGATTGTTATGTTTAAACCCTCTGTGAACATGCAGGAAATCAAAAGGCGTGGCCTCAAAGTTGCCATTGCTGGAATTCCAAAAACCATTGACAATGACATTCCGGTACTTATTCCACCCTTCTGGTTGATGTGGCTATTATCTATTCTGTTATTTAAAATATTCATGCGGAGATGCTTACATGAGCTCCACTATGATTTTTTTTCTTCTGCAAATTAGGCAATAAGAGGTTTACTTGTTTTTGATATTGCAGTGGATCTTTTGATCTTTGAAGTTGATTCACGTTATTCCTTGCTTGTGCTCCAGGTTATTGACAAGTCCTTTGGTTTTGATACTGCATATGAAGAGGCTCAACGAGCAATTAATGCTGCACATGTTGAAGCTGAAAGTGCAGAGAATGGTATTGGTCTCGTGAAGCTAATGGGGCGCGATAGTGGTGAGTCAAATCATGAGCAGATATAATTACTAAACTCCATAGTCATGTTAAACCCTTTGATGTTTGCTTTTACTTGTATGATTTCTGTGTCACTGTCACTCAGCCTTTCTGCAATTTTCTGGGAATTAAATTCAGGTTTCATTGCGATGTATGCCACCCTTGCTAGTCGAGATGTTGACTGTTGTTTGATTCCAGAATCACCCTTCTATCTCGAAGGAAAAGGTGGGCTTTTTGAGTACATTGAAAAACAACTCAAAGAAAATGGACACATGGTTATCGTGATTGCGGAAGGAGCAGGACAGGATCTTATTTCAGAGAGCCTGCAATCCAATGTTCAGCAAGATGCTTCAGGAAACAAGCTACTCAAGGATGTAGGCCTGTGGATATCTCAGAGGATCAAGGTATTTCTTACCACATAGAATAAGTGAAAATTGACATCTCATTCTTAATCAAAATTTGTTTGATCTGATTCCATGGTTACTAAAGACCCAAATCATTCTTAAGAACATTGATTACATTGTTGAAGATTGAAGTTTAGTGATAAGTTCTCCTCTTGTATCTATAAAGACTAACACGTGACAGAAAGAGCGTAGATCAATTCCAATTGTTTAGAATTTTGCTTTCCTATAGAGAAGTAGTCCATCATGAGTCAGGATATGAGGAATAAGTTTCTCTCATCCAACAAAGAGCCATTAAATCGAGTTGATTTATACAAGTTGCTTTTTGTTGTCTCTATGGTGAAAATTACGGTGACTAATATATCCGTAAATTTGATTTGGCTGCATAGATAAGTTGTGATTTGTTATATTGCAGGATCATTTTGCAAAAGAAAATAAAATGAGTATCACTCTCAAGTATATAGGTATAAGCAATACCCTTAATTTTTATTCTTTTCCCACTAATTGTTTGATGCATGTGCAAGCTATAACCAAAAATATCTTGCAGATCCCACGTACATGATCCGTGCCATTCCGGGCAATGCGTCCGACAATGTCTACTGCACGCTACTTGCTCAAAGCGCAGTTCATGGAGCAATGGCAGGATATACCGGCTTCACTGTTGGACTTGTCAATACACGACATACTTACATTCCTTTGAATGTATGTTTCTCGACAGAAAATGATTAGATTAGTGTCAGAACTTGAGTTGATGCCATATTTTCCAGCATTTGCGTTTATTTTTGTTCCACTTCTGCTTTCCCTGTCTGTCTCCTCGGAACTTTTTTCTTAGAAATGTTAGTTATGGCTTGCTTTTGTTTGCAGCGCATAACCGAGAAGCAAAACAAGGTTGTCATTACTGACAGGATGTGGGCAAGGCTTCTGTCCTCAACGAACCAACCCAGCTTCACGAACCCCAAAGTTGCGATTGAAGTAGACAAAGAGCAAAAGCCGCCGACGCAGTTGTTGGATGGTGACAATTGAGAAGACATGAAATTAAGAGAAAAAGCCAGTCCCTAAAGATACACAGTCTAAAGAAAATGCCTAGCATGTCAACTGCGGAATTCATTAACAATTGCTACCACCTGCACCTACCAACTCAAATCCCAGATCGGAGATTGAGACCATGTAATTTGGTTGTCTTTCGTGTAATTTTCAGTTTGTTGTGTTTTTTGCCTGTGGGTTATCCTCTTTTGGTAATGCACGGACTCTCAACAATTAAACACGAAATAAATGATACTATGTACTCTAGTCTTTTCTCCATTCTCCCTATTCATTTCTATAGCTCTTTTTTTTTTTTGGTTTACAAGGGAGAATCATAACAAAACAAAACTCAGTGCTTTACACGCTGATTTTGGGGAATGTAATCCCTGATCGATCTTGGAGTAGGATCCCCATAATCTCAATGGGTGGAGAATGAAAAAATGTAATCCCAGGGTCAAAAGACGCAGTCATTTTAGTTAAACTTTTGGCACAGTAATTTCCTTCTCTTAGAATATGTTTCAACCGAAGGTTCCAATTTCTTTGCAAAAGTTCTCGAATTGTCATCATTAAAGGGTTTTTGTAGCCATACATGTGTACATAGGAAGGTAGAATATTGATGACTTCCAGAGAGTCGACCTTGACTTCTACCTATCTATACCCCAATTTCTAAGCCAAGTTTAAATCTGTGTGTACTCTCCACAGATCAGCAACTAACGTCGAACACCATCTGATGTTTTGAACAAAGCCTCCCAGCTAGTTTTCAGAGCAATTACGGAGTAGTCTCCCTATCGTCGCTATACTCTTAGAGAACTTAGAGGCACCGTTGGAGTTTAACCGAACCTAACCGGCTGTCAATTTTGACCAGCCAATGTTGCATGTGAAAGTTATCTCCTTTAATCTTCTATTAGCTCAACACTCCATTGTTGTAGATTGAATACTATAGATTTCACAGTAGAATTACCTTGTATATTTGAACCAATAAATCCTAAAACTAACCCGTTATTATTTCATTTTTTGTACTATATGTTCAAATAAATGCAATATGTATCAAAAATAGGGATGACAAATGTAGCTTGAATTGATTCGATTTTGAAGTTAAATTTTTTTTCAAATTTAGTCTAAAATTGTTTACCAATTTAGATTTTGTAGTTCGATTCGGTCCAATTTAAAGTTCAAATCTTTCTTATATCACATAAATTCATTTTTTTATAGAATAAAACGATGTTTTGTGTGAATACAAATTCTAAAAGTATGTCTATGTTTTATTTTATGTCCATTTTTTTGCTGCTACCATCTAACATCTTTTTTTTCTTCTTTATTGGTTTTTTACAACTCTTGTCATTTTTTTCTCTAGATTTCATTAGTTTTTATTCTCTCATCATTTTCTAGGGATGACAAAGGGCCGAGCCGGCCCGTGGCTTGCGCAGGTTGGGATTGGTTGGCCAGCGGCCTGGCCCACCTAGGGGCCGACCGACCCGTGGTCAGCCTATGGCCCGCTGGGCCACTGGTGGGCAGAGCTGGCCCGGCCTATATATATATTTTTAAATAAAAAAGTATAGAAAACGGCGTCATTTTGGATAAAACGACGCCGTTTTGTCCAATATGAGCAGGGCACAGGCTGGATCGGGTCGACCCGTGGCCCTCCCAATTCGGGCCAAAAATAGAGCCGGGCTGAGATCGGGCCGGACCGAAATTGTCATCCCTATCATTTTCTCTATTGCTTATTCTACAACACTTCATTATTTTTTGTTGGTTCATTTCTTTTCCCATATTTTTCATTTCAATTGCTTTCCTTGATTGGGAAAATAAGGGTATCAAAGGCTTCATCATCACTAGCTTATAAAAGACCTAAAAAGTTAAAAGTTTAATATCAACAATTTTAGAGTTGAGGCAGTAAATTGTGAAATGATTTTGAAGTCATTAGGATTTGGTTACTCTTATATTTGTTTCTTTGTGATTTTGTTTCTCCACACATTACCTACTTTATCATTTGCTTCTCTTATTTTTGACCAATTGTGTTTTGTGTGCTTTTTTCTTTTGTTTTTAAAGGTGTCCTAATGGAGGAAGAGAAGAGGAAGTTCTAAGAAGGTGATAAGTTAATTATATGTTTGGGTTTCAGATAGACTTTGGACACTTTAAAACTCATTCAAACTCGGGCTTAGGCCGAACACCCAAAGTTTAGGATAAGAAAAAAAAGGTCGAATCAAGTTTGGACCACAAATGAGTTATGTCTAATCTGATCCATTGTCATCTCAAATATTAATTAGGGAGATAAGAGTGACTAACAAAAATAATCAATTAAATTATTCAATTATTTTTTAAAAATTAAATAATATATTATACCAATGCTAAGTTGTAACATTGTAAAAGAATTCAATCCTATGTAGCATAAAACTAATCTTGTAACAAAAACAAAGCTAAGACCTGCCTAATAAAAAACAACTCTTATGTAAGGGCTACAACCAAGATGATAAAGAGTAAGATGTAAAGCAACTAACGCTAGCTACAAAAGCCAAGAGAACCAAGAATTATGTAGGAAGTAAAGTGTTTGAGGTGGTTAAAAGTAAAGATCAGGCATATGCTGAAGTCTTAGAGATTCCATTTGGAGGTCATTCCAGGTGATAATGGTGAGTAATCTCCTTGATTCATGGCCATTTCTCTTATCATACTAGTGCTTCTAAGGTTTACAGAGTTAACATCCTGACTAATATTCTTAAAAACTCTTTGGTTCCTTTCCTTCCAATTTGGAAAAGCTTTACATTATCCTTACTTAAAGTCTAGGGGCCTAAGGCCCATTTAACGATGTCATTCTAGTCATTAGCTCCATATTTAACCCCATATATATTTTAAACATCACTTTATAACTACTTTAAGAAGGGACGTCTAAAGAAAAAATGGTTTATAAATTCAGGATCATAGTTACATAATTTGCATGAGGGATTAGTATAAAAAAGAGATGTCCATTAATCATATCCATCTTGGTTAGGAGTTCTTTATTGTTAGCCATATCATAAATGAACTCTTAGGAGCTAAGAATCTATTCCAAACCAACTTGTACTAGCAGACCTTAAGAACTAAGCTTCTTATTAGGTCTCTATATGATCTGTTTGAGAATAAGCTTGTAGAGTGTGCTATCTGTCTTTCTTTATCCTCTATAGTAGGGTTAGGCAAATAATTTGGAAAGCAAATATATAATGAGCCTGAGTACCTTCATGTGCACACCTAATTAGCTTGAGTACCTTCATGTGCACACCTAATTACCCGGATTAATCAAAGTACTTACCCTAGAATTGATTAGGAAAAAACACCTTAAGTTAGAAAAGCTGGGAATCAAATACAAAGGACTAAAAGGATTCCAATTGTCACTCCAGAGCCAGAGAATTGCCCAATTGCCAATAGAGATTTTAATAGCGGGTTGGAAGTATCTCCAGTTTTAAAATCTGTAACATACTTGAAGAGGAGTCATGTCTTGCTTTGATTGTCAAAAACCTTTTAACTCTTAAATAGACTTCTCATTTCACCTAAAAAGAGGCCTTTTCATTAATAATTCTCCATAATATTTTAGCTAGAAATGTTTTGTTTATAAGCTGCATACAAAAAAAGGAGCAAGTTATTCCAACTTATTTTGGAATAAGAGCAATATTACCATCCCTAAACCATAGAAAAAAAAATTAATAGATTTTTTATGTCCCTACTTATCCTCTTAGGAAGTATTAGGTGAGTAGAAAATATATATAGGGGATGTTAAGGACTGAGATAATAAATTGTAGTCTACCTATAAAGAATAGACATTTGTTAGTCCAACTACTTATTCTTCTATTAATCAAATCAAATAGTGGTTAGCAATTAGTTTAAGAGATTCTTCTCAATGTTATAAATATAACTAAGTACAAGAAGGGAGGGACTTTGAGTGATAATCATGTCATAATACTTAACTTATGAGCTAAGTGAGAGTCATTTTAAGAATCCATCAATAACCTTTTCTCCTTGTTAGTGTAAAAGTTTAATGGACAACTAAATACCTCTAATGAGCTCATAAGGTAGGATATTGAATTGGGATAAGCATTGTAGAACATAAGATCATTTTCAAAGGCTAGATGAGAGATCACACTTCTTATGGCACCTAAAGTTTCTCTCATTATTAATGTTCATTTATATCATTCTAGTTAGGACTTAGGTGCAAATTATAAAAGGCAAAGGAAGAAATGATCCCCTTGCCTGATTCCTCTAACATCCAAAAATATTTTAGAAACTTCCTCATTCATAAAACATCGAAAGAAGTAGTTGAAACACACTAGTTAATTTATGAAATGAATTATTCTAGAAAACCAAAAGCCCTTAGTGGTGAGTGATGAAGCATCAATCTACTATGTTAAAGGACTTATGTATGTCAATTTTTAAAAAATAATTCTTCTTTGACCCCTTAAGATGGTAATTCATCAATAAGTCTAGAGCAATTAAAACATTATCACTAATCCCCCTTCTGTCAATAAAGGCAACCTATGGATGATTCGTAATATCTAGAAGAACCAATTTTAACATGTTAGTAAGGATTTTAGAAATTTTTATAAAAGATATTGCATTAGGATATAGACCTCAGGGAAGAAGGATTGGAAGACTTGGTCATCAAACATAAATGGGTATTATTCAGGCCCTAAACATTTTGGAATTAGAGAATAATTCCATAGTAGCTTAACATACATGAATTTTGAGGCGGTCCTAAGACTTTTGATAAAATAAGGCATTGAATCCATCTGGCCCTATCACTTTATCTAAATTAAAGATGAAAGCCACATTTTAGATTTTAGCACAAGTAACAAGTTTGACTAGAAGCTCCTTCAAATGTTTTGTGATTACTTTTGGAATGACTGAGCTAATATAATCTTCTAAAGTATTACCACTTCTAGGGTTCCCTATGATTCTTTAAAAATAATCCCTAGCTAGGATCAATAAATTCGCTTGTTCCATGAGACCAATTCCTTCCTTATTCATTAAAGTAGAGATTATGTTTCTATTTCTTCTAACTAGGAGTGCTTTATGGAAAAACTTAAAGTTGGATTTGCCATCCTTAAGCCATAATACTCTTGACTTCTGCATAATGAGCGAGTTATGATTCTTTGGGCCATTGGTGTACTCCCTTAGGGCCAACGTTATCTATAGAAATGTTATACACTTCATACTGTCTTTTCTTTAGTATCTCCCTAGGTTAGATATGATCTCACATAAGTTACTAATGGAGCTTCTATTAAGCTTTTTTAACTCGTCTTTGATAGCACAAGTCACTTGAAGAATTTAAAAGAGTCATAGCCTTGGATATTCATGGATAGACTTCTCACTAAAGCATCTTGAAATCCATCATGCTTGCTTTGGTGGTTCAAAAAACTGAAAGGAGAAATTTTTCTCTAGTCAAATGAAAAGCCCTTTGTTTCAATATTTGAGTGGTTTGAACATAATCAATTACTAAGATTTGCTCTCTTGTATTGAAATCTTCTCAGCCAACAAGTTCACTAGTGCCTTGTCCTTTATTTATTTATGAGCCAATCCCCTTCTATTATTCCATGTGAGATAGCCTCCATTATCTTTAAGACCTGTAACTTCTAGGTTAAAGAGGCAAGACCTGAGATCTTTGTCACGATGAAGTGTTAGATGCAACAGGGAGGTAATATTTGGTCACAATTACCTGAGACTTCTTAATTTATTTGCTAGTTGAACTATCTTCAATTCTTGAGGGAAATTGGATCAAATTGTATTACATAGGAGCATAACTAAACTTAACTAGGTCATTTACTTTGCCAACGTCATTTATTTTCCCAACTTTAGTTTGAGCTTTTTGATATAGAGGAGACCATCAAGTTGAGGAGCATCTCTCTCTAGTGATTTAAGCTTCTTAGAACATCCCTTCAATAGGTTCCCTACAACAAAGGAATAATATGGGAGAAGCTCATCTTTCTCTAATGCCATCAGTTCCTCAAAGTTTCCTTTGATAAGCCTCATTCTAGTTAGTCTCTAGGCTTTACCTTATTGAAGCAACGACGATCTTCACTAAAAGAGACCTTTATTGAATCCTCCACTAACATATCATTCTCTTTTACCCTGACCAAAGGAATTTTTTTAGGAAGGTCCTCATTGATGTCCACATTAATATAGATAAGTGCATCGCCCACTATTTTCTTAGTAGAGGTTGCCTCATTTATAAGCACAAACTTACCAATAAAGTTGGCTAACAAACTCAAGTCTTAGAGCCAATATTTGAGAAAAATCTTATAAAAGTTGATCCAAATATGAACCGATTTCTAGTTTATGTCCTCTAATTTAATACCAAGTTTCCACATTTGCAAGAAGTTAGGAAGGTTGTTATAAATCCAAGAACCATATTTAATACTTGTAAAGTTTTCTCCTTAATGGAAAACATGAATGGGAACAATTAATCCTCATTAACTGACCTCATGTAATCCCCCACTTTTTTATTGCTCGAAATCCCAAAGTTTAATAATTGAGAAAGGTAGCCTTTTACCCAAGAAAAATCCTACCATCATTGAGGAGAAAGAGCAAGCTCCTTTTTTGAAGACATCAAAAGGAGGGAAAGAATGAGAGAGCCTTCATTAAACATAGGACAACAGTAACAAAGACTAAAGGAGGAAGACTCGTATAAGACGAATTTCCAGTTGAGTTTAGGTAATAAGAATTCTAGGGACTTCCCTGAATTGGGAGAAAGAGCAATGGTAGAAGGGAGTTAGGAGGTGGCTTAGGGGCTTCAAGTTGGGCTAAGGTTCTCAAGGGTAGCAGGAGAAAATAAGAATTAGATCCTTACTTAATGTCAGAGGGAGTTAGATCCATAGAAAAAGGAGAAATTTTGTTGAGAATTAGTAGGCTTTTAAAAAGTAGTTACCAAAAATGGTAACTTTGTATCAGGAAATAGGAAAACCCTAAAATTCCCTTGAGAGAAATTTTGCTAACAATAGAGAAAACTAGAGAGGGTAGGGAAAGGAGGAGTTAGGGTTAAGAGTTATCGGGGTAAAGCAGGAGAACTAGGAGTAGAGGACTCGAAAAAGATGAGGATGAAGATGAGGAAGGGAGAAGGAATCTGACATGAATACCATACATAGAGGAAGACTATTTAAAGCTTATATTTTCTCTCTTTAGCTTTTTAAAACATTATATGCAATCAAACTTTAAATTATTGTGTAAGATAAAATTTTAAATTAGACATTGGCCATTAAAAAATTTACTAACATCCTTACTTACTAAACAAAATTAAATCAATTTAAAACCATGAAATAAAGACAATTATTAATATATGTTCAGTAAACCAACCAAAATATCCTTAGCAATTTAGGACAAATGTCTTTCAACCTAATAAAATTTTTAAAGTCATTATATCTATCCCATGTTAAAGTTCCTGCATTTAACCATATTTAGCCTAATTCATTAATTAAAAGATTTCCAACCTAAATGAAAAGTCCAACACTCAATCAAACCCAATATGCAAATTAGTAAGTCTAGCCTAATAAGACAAATAAAATCCTGTCTCATTCCAAATCTTAGGTTTAGAATCATGTTTAACCAAAGTTAGAATTCACTACCCATTCAAATCCAAAATTCTAAAATCAACAAGAGGTAAGTATAATCTAAGGTAAGAAGTTATTGTTAATGCCTTCCAAGTAAAAATAGTTAAAGAATTAGGGGATTATGAATTAAAATGTGTAAAATCATTTAAAATTTTTGTTTCAGTGTCTAACCTTTTAAAGTTTTTAACTAAATGTCTAAAATTTTAAAAATCTAATAATTCAGTTCAAAAGATTGTCTTTATTAATATTTTGTTGATGTAGAAGGCAAGAAGGGTTGTGACTTTTTGTCTTTGTCAATATAATTTTTGAATCTCTTATGACAAACGTTCATGGTTATGTATTTGAAAATTATTCAATTGTTTGATACTCAAAAATAATATAAGGAAGAAGATCACACAATCCCTTTAAATGTCAATCTTTATGTTATTCTATAACCTATTTTAAAAGTTTGGACACTTAATTAAAAATTTAAAAAGGTTAGATACTAAAATAAAATAATCTAAAAAGGTTTGTAAGTTTATAAGGTAAATTACACGAAAAATTCTAAAATTTGTCTAATTTTGTAATACAAGATAAAACTACTAAAAATAGTGTTCAAACTTTCAATTTGTTGCAATATTGGCTTGCCCTTAACCATATAGTTAATGGTACTAACTATGAGATAAAACTACTAAAAGTAGTGTTCAAACTTTCAATTTGTTGCAATATTAGCTTGCCCTTAACCATATAGTTAATGGTACTAAAATGTTGGACCCTTTGATTTGCCAGCATCTATGTGATAAATAATATTATACGTTAGCTTTTTTCAAAAATTAGAAAGTAATGAAATAACCTTTTTTGTTCATTTTCGTGGCTCTTTTGTTAATTTTTTGGTCTTGTACTACTCTCTTTATGGCTTGTTGCCTGTAACAAATAATTTTTTATGGAGACATAATTACTAGCAACATAAAAGCAATAAAAATTAAATTGTTCCTTAAAGAATATCCAGAGATCTTTCTTTTTATTACTATTTACATAATTTATGTTATAGGTATTCTAGATGTAAATGAAGGGAATTTTATTAGTAATAATTTTCTAGTGATATTTAAATTATAAGGTCAATTGAGCTCTCCAGTAGGAATTAATGATTGTAGAAGTAAAAACGCCTTATAGTAAGAAAAATTAATGAATATATAAAAACGCCTTATAGTAGAAAAAAATTAATGAATATGTATTCTTTTAACATAAAATTAGTAAAAGGTTAATAGGGCTAACTTCCATTTTACTATTTTTAATATTTACAAAATGTTGACGTGTAATACTATTTGCACATAGATTGATCGGCCACATTAGCACCATTAACTATCGGGTTAACAACAGGTTAGTTTTGCACAAATTAAAAGTTCAAATATTTTATTGTTATTTTTGGTAGTTCTGGCTAGTGTTGTAAAATTACACAAAGTTTAAAATTTTAAATGTAATTTACCCTATGATATATTATTCCAAGAATTAGTTAAGCCTAAAATGTATGTTTTAATATAGCAAACAAAGATAAAGTTTTTTAAGAAACTATAAGTGTAAGAAGGTTTGAAACATTCTTTAACTTATTCATTTACCAAAACTTAGTTTTATTCTCTTTTTAAATCAATTCTCTTTTTTATTTTGATAATTTATCTTATTCTTTAAATTTAGTTTTGTTAATCAAAAAGCATTTTCTAATTGAGGTCAATTCCTTAGTTTATATTATTTTATTTAATCAATGAATAAAGTCTATTCTAATCCTTGTTCTTAAAACCTTAGGTCTTGTATCATAAACGCCTAAACAATCACTCTTAAATTTTCCTTACAAATTATAAGATCAATATAATCCATTGTCAAGTCATTTAATTTAAGTTTTTGGAATGATTAGTTTGTTCATTCTTTTTAAGTCCTAACTAATCCAATAAATGCACAATCAATAGGATTTGATGTAATTGCTTAACCTACTATGGTAATACATTTAACATTTTCCTATTTTGGAATTATACTTTTGAACTCTTTATGTTAGATTAAGATTGTTAGTTCCTGTTCTTTTAGGTTTTCTTATCTTTTCTTAAATTAGATATGTGGCAATTCAATTGATCCAAATCAATACTTTAGTAATATCCTTTGTTTCATAAGTTCTTTAAAGCATTCATGGCATATCAATGATAATTGTATAATTATAATAAATTTATGATTCTAAAAGACATTCAAAAGGGATGGATGAATGGAGTATTAATGGAATTTTGTACCTCTTTAACAAATAAAGGAATATAATATGTTTAAATGCATACAATATACAAGCTTATATAGACGTAATCAATTCATTTCGAAATATAAAACAATAACAATGGAGTAGGAAAGTAATATAACAAGATTGTAAGGTAAGGGATATAATAAGCTCACAATCAATTTCTTCTATAATGGCTAAAGAGAAATATCTATACAATAATCTCTTTGAAGTGTTTACAACACTCACAACTAACATGAAATACTCTGAAACAATTATACTAATGCAATAAAATGATGATTTACATATGTCAATGTCAACATTTTTCTAGAAAAAATGAAAGCTCTCTACATTTGTATCTAGGATTAACTATGTGGCCTAATTATCACAATACCATTAATAGATTCAATGATCACTCTTCTTTATTCTCAATAATAGATTAAGTTTCTATTCATAATTTTTCTATCTATAAATAGCCAATTAGAACTAATTAATTTTGATGTCACAAAGTAGATGTTAAAATCTTGCTCAGATAAAATTTGATCGATTATATGAAATTTAGTTAATTAAGTTTAGCAAACTTTTAATAAAATGAAACAAAAATTCAATTAACGTAGTAAATTCAAGTAACCTATATAGTCATCTAAAATTTCGTAAGATGACTGTATTATATGATTCATTTTCACTAATTTTTGAACTACTTAAAGATCTAACAAAAATATTTTGATATCCTTGTAAAAACTTGATTATAAGTCTTATTTAGTCAGCTATATGTACTTTGAAAAAAAATATCATAAATTTTAATCCCCTAATTCATCTATAGTTAGAGATTGAATTACAAAGACAACTAACTTGATAGTTCTTAATTAATCTTGTTTGATTTTTCTTTACTTTCATTTTAACACACTTCTTAATGTCTTATCCTAACATCTTCTATTTAATTTATTTGCATGTTTATACAATATTCTTAAATCAATGATAAATTTTAGTTTATAACATAATCTCAATAACATTAGTAGTAATGTTGTGTTTGTTATAATCAAAATTATAAATTGAAACTCTTTTTTATTTAACAATTTATTTCCAATGTCAAATATTTGAAAAAGGTAAATTTTCACCCTTAATATTACACCAAAGATTTAGTTTAGAATATAATCATTTAAAAATATAAATGACTTAGAGGGAAGAACAAGGTTTTGAATAATCAAGTTCTAACAATGGCTCTAGTTCTCACTAAACATAAATCTAGCCTTTTAACTAATGTAGGTGCCAACTTTTACCAATCCTCAATAAGAGTTGCTTCTATGATTACGAACCATCACATGTTATTAATAGGAGCAATTTGTAATCTAGTAGCCTTATTATTTCAAGCCTTTCCCTTATTATTGGCAATTATTCTCCTTTCTTAGCCTCCTTAGCTTTAAGCTATTATGAAATAAGCTATCTGAATAAGGAATATTCCACATATTAACAATATGTAAACTAAAGTAGATCTATGAATCCTTTACCATTATAATTTCCCATATCCATCTTACATTGTTATGATTCAAGGATTGTAGATTATGTACAGTATTTTCAAGTATTTTATCATATCTTTCTTTCCAAAGTGCATAGATCAAATAATAAAATGCAATTTCAAAAGACTAGGTAACTACTACTGCTAATTTGTCTCTTTAAGGATCATTTTTTGGTTATTTTAGGTATAAACAAACTACAAATGAGTTATGGGAAGCACCTTTCGCAAATTAAAGGGTTGTTAAGAGCCTTGAAAAGCTAGAGAGTACATGAATGTATTGCATAGAATTTATTAAGCCTTTGTTTATCAATGTGAGTAAAAGATGGATGTTTTGAGTTATATAATTCCGCAATTATTATAACGTCCCAACATATACCCTGGAAGTATTATTGCATGTCTAGGGTATATTAAGAAGTGAACATAATGAATTAAGTAAATCTAAGTATAGTAAGAGATATAATGGTACTTAATGTAAAAGACAAAGGTAAATGGATAATTTGTTCCCTATATAAAAGACAAGGGTAAATGGATAATTTGTTCGCTTTGACATACATACTTAGACGTGAAATATGTATAGAAAATTTGGATGTGTTTGCTTGGATTTATGAATTTGGATGAGGGGAATTAATAAAAGAAGTATTCCATAAGTAAATGAGATGTTTTTGGTTAAATTTGATGTATTTTTATGTTGCTCTTGCATGATAAGACCGAAGTTAGTTGATTTGGGACATGTACTTTATTGAATGGATGGGTTACACTAAACAAACTTCTGTAATTTGGCCATATCTTGGCTTGTAGACCTCAAAATTGGATAATTTCAATTGGAGATTACACTAGAGACATAGGTTTAAAACTTTTATGAGGGAATCGAAATCTAATCCTTTCTCTAAGAGTTTTAAATTCTATTTTGAAGTTGAGTTCTAGCTACTCTCGTTGTTTTCGAACAACCTCTAGTTTTTAGGGTATAACTCCCGATGTAATTAACCAAATTACATGAAATTTATGTCATTGGAAACTTAAGACATAGGGGAATGAAATAAATTGATAAGATTGTAGGCTAATGTGAGAATTAGAGGAAGAAGAAGGACCAAGATGTAATTTTCCTAAAGTCAACTCATGGACTAATATGATTAAAGCATGTGTGTCCAATATAATTATAATAAATGGTCCAATAGAATTGTAACATGTGGTCTAATGGGATTATGACACGTGGTCCAATAGGATTGTGACATATGGTTCAATGGGATTAAAACATGTGTCTAAGACTATAAAATTCATGAAAAGGCACATGAAGAGGGGAGTTGGATGACACTTTGATGACTTAACTTCAGATTTTTCTCCTCTTCATCTCACCTTGTTCATCCCATCATTTTTCACTTAGTGATTCAAGCAAAGCCAAAAAAGAGGGGAAGGAAAGGCAATAGAAGACCTACTTTGTTAATTTTGAGGTTTCAGAGTCCACTCAGTTAATTTCTGTATTTGTGTATATTTGAATGTGTAAAAAGATTCATTTGGATGTGAAATGGTTGTTAGGATGATGCTTTGGTGCTATTTTGGTGTTATCTTGTATATAATTGGTTGAATATGACAAGAGATTATCGTGTAGTGGAATTCTGTCTAGGGTTTGTTGAACCTGTCACATTGTTTGGATCATAAATAAGCTTACAAATCTCTAAATTTGGTGATTTCAGTTGCATATGAAAAATAAGACATATAAATAGAAATATATAGAAGAGATTAAGACTTAATTCTGGCTTTATGATGTTGGAAATTGGAATAGAAAATGGTAACCTGATGCTACCCCTGTTTTAGAGCAGTGTGTGATATTTGGTCTATAACTCATGTATTAGAAGTTCAAATGACCTGATCTTTGGTGTTTTGGAACTAGAGACACAGATGGACAAATGTCTAGAAGACCACAAAACCCATTTCTGACTTTTTCTATACGAATATTAAGGAACAACTAGACTTCGTCATGTGATTTGTTCCCGGACTGATAGTTTGCCTATTTTTAGTCCACTTTGGGGTTTAGCTCGAATTGCACTGTTTTGAGTTTGTTTCCATTTCTGATTTTTATCGAATCTTATATAAACCTTCATGAATGTGTATGAAAATTTTCAAACACCTAGACATAAATGAAATAGGACTTACCATATGTGAATTGGGTAATTGAACATTGGAATTTAAGATTGAGCATAATGCATTCCAAAGAAAATTTACATGTACATAAATGATTTGTTTGTAAATTTATGGCTCATATATGTACAATATGATTATACAAGTGTGATTTTGACACCCTTCTAATGGTGATTAGTTATGACTTGCATGTATGAACACATTTTATTACTTGAAATGCGTATCATACGACTTTTCAATTTATGAATTGTGAAATTGGCAAATAGTTAAAGGAAATGTTACTATGTCTGTTATATTATCTTGGTGGTGGATAGATGGGCATTCCTATAGGGTTATAGTGCAGCTGCTACAGTTTTACACTACCGATGTCTACAATTTGATACCATTAGGTATCCACAGTTTGATATCTTTAAGTATCCACAGTTTGATACCTTCAGGCCACGTTTGGTACGCAGCACTGGAGGCGTGGGATAGGGGTTGGGATAGGAAATCAATCAAATAAGCATGTTTGGTAGGTGGTATTGAAGAAGCCCAAGGATTGCACATTACCACATAGGTGGGATTGGGCAAGGCCACCTCCTCCCTTGGTATTGCATTTTAAATCCTGAGATTGAAAATTTTAAAGACAAAAATATCCCCACTTATAATAATTTTTGGACAAGTCTATCTGATTTTAAAATAAAATTAATGAAAACAATCTCTCCAAATATTACCTCTTACCAAACATAATTTTAAAGTCCTAATTCCACTCCCACTACTAATCCTAATCCCAATCACATTCCTAATCTCAAACCCTTCAATTCCAGTGCTACGTACCAAACGAGGCCTTAGGAATCCACAGTTTGGTATCTTTGGATATTCATAACACCCATTATTCACACATATAGAAAATGTGCGGGCTTAACACAGAAAGGAAACTTAACAATCATAAATAAGAAATATAACATGACAACATTAATAATTGGTATTAATGGGCATTTGCATTTGTATTGATAATTTGTACCAATGCGTGTTGAATATCAATAATTGGCTTATAAATGTGCATTTTCGGTATATGGATAATATGTTGAAACATATTTGCATTATGTACTTTGCTTAAGTATGCCATCATTATTTACATGAGCATTGAATATCAATATTTGGTTCATAAATATAAGTTTATGTATATGAGTTATGAGTTATGATATTTCTGAATGTATGTGCTTGGCAGAAGACTGTTGTGAGTGATCATCTAAACTAAGTGTTTGCTCCACTAAGCTTTCAAGCTTAGCACGGGTGTTAATCAGTGTAGGTCTAAGCCATTAAAGTAAGGTACCGGGAACATCTGCAGGGACCAAGGCGAACAGATAGAAGAAAAAGTACTTATGGAAGGCGTTTTTAGTTAAAGATAATTATACATGTAATGGTTAAAGGAAATTGTATGTTTTCTTTTAGATTACCATGTAAATGTAAAGATGTATTACTACTGTTAAATGATAATGTTGAGCATTGAGGAGTTTTGTAATGTATATATGTATAGCATTGAACTGAAATGCATGTCGTGAATGTATGTACGGGAAATTCGTTGCCTTATGTGTGGATAGTTGTAGTTTCCGTATAGGAGGTGTTACAATTATTACAATTGATAAAATTATTTTGAATATACTTTATGAGAGCTGTTTTTTACGTTGAATAAGATTTGCAAAGAATTTCTCTTTACACATGACAAAATAAGATGTTTGTAAGGATTCATCTTCATTCGTGACAAAGTTGATATTGTATGAATGGTTCCTTTTAACTCATTGACAGAAGTTTAACTAAACTACAAAAATCGATTTTATCTCTCTCTTTTCCTACTCTCTTTAATATTAATGTGTTTGTCTCTTAATTATTTAATGAAAAATTTTCATAGTTTAGAACCAGAGTAAAAACTGAACATACATAATTGACGCATCCTCTTGTATGTCAGTTCAATTGTGATACAAATATTCAAAATCAAAATGCACATTTTATTTATACGTTAAACATGAGGAGGTGAAGAATATTTGTACAAGTTTCTTAAAAATCATTGGAAAAAAATTATAATTGAGGTTGTAATAAGGTTTTATCTTTTGGAAAGTGAGCTTGACATAAAGTTTTATGTAACTTTCTTATAATATTATTACATAGATAAGCAATGGACGGTTTAGATTTATTTTTTAATTATAAATAACTGATTTTTATAATTATAACCAAACTAAATTATTTAAAAATTAAAATTCTACTAACTTAAAATAGATGTGACTTAAATTTAGGATATGGTTGTTTTAAAAATTATTTTTTAAATTTTAGTAATTCATTATTATAAATTTATAAAATTACAATAAATAAATTTTTTAACGAATGAAGTAATAATTTTTAGCAAACTATAGGCAAGTCGGTCGTAGCACTATTGAAAATTTTGATCCAAGCCCATTAACTGTCAATGGATCCGACAACACAAGCCTAACCTAATTTTATTTGAACGCCATCCTTCTTGAGCATTTATATCGCCACCCTCTCATCATCTTTTGTTACCTTGTTCAAGTTCCTCCTACTCCCTCATCTGCTCAGCCGATCCTCAAGTTCGTCCTCGGTTTCAGGTGAGTTCAGTTTGACCTTACTGTTTGTTCTTCTTAAACTTTTAATTTTGTTTCTATTGGGGTTAGATTAGAAAATGATGATCTAAAGTTGGCCTGCTAGTTTAGGCCATGATTAATGATAAACTCCGTTTTTGTATGCGTCGGTTTTCATTGGGAAAGTATGAGGGTATTGGTTATTCTGAAGAAGAGGAATGGAACCCAAGAATGGTTCCAGGTAAAAGTGAGGCAATTCATTTCGAGTGGAATGGCTTTAGTGGTAGCTGATGCTAAGCCAACGGATTTAGGGGATATTACTAATTTTAGCAAGATATAGTTGGTACTGGGTCTGTGCTATTTGACAATGACGTCTTATTTCAACTTTGTGGTGCTACGTACTGGAAAGCATCAAAACCATACAGAAATGAACTGGAATGGGTTAAAAATAATGTTCTTCACCGGTGGCATTTAATGTCTTGTAAGACTTTTATTAGGCGTATGCAACATGTAAAGTATGTGGGAGCAGATGAGTTTTCCTTACGAAGTTTATGTTTATGTTATTTTTGTCACTGAGCTAAAGGGCTTAGTGACTATGTGGTATTTGGTTCTTAATTGATATGGCAACCGTATATGTCATTTTTTTAATATGTATTGCAATTTATGACTATTAATGCTGTTTTGGCATTTATTTCTTATTTTTGATCAATATTCGGTTTAATACATGGGAGATTTGTTAATATATGAGGCTTTTCTTGGAGAATGATTTGTAGCATTACTGAATGCTTGTGCTGTCTACATTATGGTATTCCTGTAGAAGGAGAACTGAGTTATGATTCATGTTTAATTTATTTAGTTTAATGACTGCTTCTTGTGCATTAAATATCTGTCGTGTAATCATTTAGGAATTCAGGAAACATGGGTAAATTTGTAACATATTCCTATGCTTTTGCAGGTAAGAGATGGTCAAGCATAACAATGTTGTGCCCAATGGGCACTTCAAGAAACATTGGCAAAACTATGTGAAGACATGGTTTAACCAACCAGCACGGAAGACAAGAAGGCGCATTGGCAAGTATTTTAAAACTGAGTTTCCATTCCTATTGGTCCTTGACCCTTGTGCATTTTTAAGGATCTTTTGCTGCATGTAGTTGCACAAGGATATTAACAAGTGAAAGGAAACTATTTTCAGTTCCACATATGGATGCTATGTTATATGATTCAATTGAAAATAGTCTTAGCTTGCAATGTTTGGACTGACATTTAGTATTTCTACTATCTATGATACTTGCCAGCTCGGCAGAAGAAGGCCGTTAAGATCTTTCCTAGGCCTACAGCAGGGCCTCTTCGTCCCATTGTTCATGGACAAACATTGAAATATAACATGAAAGTGAGGGCTGGCAGAGGGTTTTCTTTGGAAGAACTTAAGGTTTTCAGCTTTAGTGCCCTTGAAATCTCAAATCTTTTTTTTAGCTTACCTTAATTGTTAACATCTATTGAATTTACCAGGCTGCAGGTATTCCCAAGAAACTTGCCCCAACCATTGGAATAGCAGTTGATCACCGAAGGAAAAACCGTTCTTTGGAGGGTTTGCAGGCCAATGTTCAGAGGTTGAAGACCTACAAGACCAAATTGGTTGTATTCCCAAGACGTGCTCGCAAATTTAAGGTAAGTTTGAATGTATATTGTCCTGTAACCAGTCATTTTGTACTTGCCTTGATCAACATTTTCATACTAAGCATTTTATTTGCCCAGACTGGTGATTCAACTCCGGAGGAACTGGCCACAGCAACCCAAGTCCAGGGCCAGTACCTGCCAATTATGCGAGAGAGCCCTCCTGTGGAGCTCGTTAAGGTTACTGAGGAGATGAAGTCATTCAAAGCTTATGATAAGCTGCGGGTGGAGCGCATGAACAAGAAACACATTGGTGTCAGGATGAAAAAGGCTGCAGAAGCTGAGAAAGAGGAGAAGAAGTAGGAAGCTTAACATTGTTGGTGATCCTTGCAAATGGATTTTCTTTTTGGTCGTTCTTCTGGGTTTCTGGTAGATTGTCCTTATTTGATTTTATCTCATACTTTCACTCCTACCTCTAGAGTTCTAAGTTACTATATTTGAACGAAAAAATGTGGGACATACATATCTACAGTTTTGGATTTGGTGTCTGTTGTTGCACTGATGGAGCTTAGAGATAGGCTTGATAACATGTCTCGTTAAGATTTATGCGTGTTCCGCATCATTTGTTCAGCTCTCAGATATTATAGGCTTGATGACATGTCTCTTTAAGATATATGCGTATTCCACACCATTTTTTCAACTCTCAGATATTATCTTTTTAATATTTAATATTTAATATTTGATTAAATATTAAATAAAAGTGAGACATTAATTAAGTGATTAAGTTTTATTAATAAACTTATTA
>JAOQML010000008.1:22330926-22354694 GCA_027568935.1 Erythroxylum urbanii
TTGTGGAATTTGTATTAACCTAGTAGATGATCAAATTTTAATAATAACTTTATTAAAACTTTTTATAATATTTTGATGTTATAAAATATTCCTAAAAAGTAAATTTGAATAATAGAGATTCATTTGTATTTTTTAGTTTTTTTTCCTAATTTTCCTTTTTAAAATTAAAAATAAAAGAAAAAAGATAAAATTAAATTAAAAGGCACCACACCACGTGTATCGGTTCTGCGATGAAATTAATCCCCAACCCCAAGTGGAAACCCTCGAAGAACAACCCCTAAAAGGAAAGAAATTCAACCCCGAATCCATCGAGTTGCTCTCATTATAGATTATTGTTAAGAATAATTAAGGGTGAATTAATAACATCAGTCTTCGATTGCGAACATCCCCCACATCGTCTATCTTCCTCCTCTTGTTGTTCGTCCTAAGAGAAAGAGCGTGTGATATCGCACGTGTGATTGGACAGTCACCGACCAATTCTCTATATCTGTTTTCTATCTTTCGCCCGCGCGTCGCCGAAAATCATCGTCATCACCGTTTCTACACGGGGATCCCAATTCGAAGCTTTTGGTCGTCACTACCTCATCCCTTCAGGTTTGCTAGGGTTTTCCCCTTTCGAAAATTCCCTGATTCGACTAATTATACTAACCTAACCTAAGTACTAGGGTTGCTTAGTTTTATCTCCCTAGTTTCATCGCATAATTAGGTTTCCATTATTTATTTGCATCTTGCTCTTGCTTCGCCAAATAATCCCGTTCTTCAATTCATGTATTTCTTTAGCTGATTTTCTTATTTCATTCTTCTGTGCTTCCCCAAAAATCCCCAATTTTGATTCGTTTGACCCATTTCTCTTTGATTTATCCACTTGTCTCCAATTGTTCCCAATTTGCTTCACTTATCAATTTTCTGTAAGCTTACATCATGAGAACATAAGTTGTTAATGCGATATCCATTTCTCTCTGTTGCTAGCTGCCAAATCCTAGGTTTAATTCTTATGTAAATTCCTCTGTCCTCTTTAATATCCATCTCTTCCTGTGTTCATATCAATTTCACTTGTGTTTTCATGTTAACTTTTGACCTTTCTTCTCTATCTTCAATTTAGTTTTGCTAACTATATACATTTTTTGGAACCTTAACTTTCCCTTCAAGTCTCATTTTTTTGGATGTCAAAAATTAACTCTTGCAGTTAGTTCTAAAGCAGCATGGCTGGCTTATAGCTTTGAGTATAAAAGGAGATGAATGTGCAGGCGCAAATGTCTGGGCAGATCTCAGGGCAAGTCCCTAATCAGCTGTCCCAGCAAAATGGAAATAACCTTCCTACTCCCCAGATGCAGAATTTAGCTTCTGGGGGTGGAGGTGCGGCTCCTAATTCTATCTTTGGCATGGACCCTGAGCTTCATAGAGCTCGTATTTTTATGCGAGATCAAATGTAAGAGTTTTTTTATTTTAGTCATTGAAACTAAAGACTTCAAATCTATTTCTTCATTTTAGTTGCAGTTTAATAAGATTTTCTTGCTGGCATTTTATTCCAGAAACAAGATGTTTGATCTGCTTAAAAGTCACACATTGGGTGGCATTTCTAAGCCTGAAATCGATTCATCACACCACATTATTCTCTTTATGTCAATTCTGAGATGAAGATGTTTTGGTTAGGGAATTCCATGAATCTACTCTGCCTGTTCTGCTAGTTATTAGAATTGTTTTCACCTTGTTCAGTCTGTGATTCCTTTTGTACTTGCAAGTTCGAAAATTCCAGGCAATAAAACTTAGATGTGGTGACTTCTGTTTGAGGCACATTAGAATCATTAGGGGCAAAGCTTGACAAAGGGTTCAGTGGGAGAAAATTTTCCCTGGTTTTCATTAAATTAACTTTCTCACAAAATTTTCATTAGGGTTGAAGCTAGACAAAGGGTAAAGTGGGGGCAAGTTTTTCACTGGTTTTCATTAAATTAACTTTCTCACAAAATTTGTGTTAAGATTGTAATGAAACTAATTTTTTTACAATAATTTTTTTGATTTCAAGTATTTAATTTGGTTGTCATGGCTGAAGATCCTTCTAAAAGTCACCTTTTTTTGACATTGCACTTGTTGGTTAATTTTTAAATTTCCCTTGCAAATTTGTATTATCTTTCAAAAAATTGGGTTCCAATTTTTCCTAAATAGTCAATTGCAAATATACACATATAATGCATGTTGATAAACATGTATTTACCTGCTGTATATTTTGATCATGGATCTTGCCATTGACTTATTGTTTTACATATTGTATAGCTTTGGAATTATACTGCAGCGGCAGGCTCACCCAGTTGGTGAACCACAGAAACAGAAGTATAAGGACATAGCTAAACGCCTGGAGGATGGTCTGTTTAAAGCTGCTCAGACAAAGGTTCTTTTTGTGCCCATATAGCTTGCCTTCAAGTCTATGGTTTCTTGACTCTCAAATAATTATATCGTATTTTGTTTGATCAGTTGATTATAAGAATTATCATTAGGTACTTCTAGACAGATTCTCTATGGTTTCAATCAATACAAATTTTTCTTGTAGGAGGATTATATAAATATGAATACTTTAGAGAGTCGTCTAAGTGCTCTGCTCAAGCGTGCACCTGCGAATAACAATAACCAACGAAATCTACAACTTGTTAATCCATCCTCTTCGATTGGTACTATGATACCAACTCCGGGTATGTCACACAGTGGCAATTCCAATCTGATGGCTTCTTCAGTTAATACGATGATGAATTCTTCCACAGCTTGTGATAGCATAGCACCAACAACTGTTAATACAGGAGGCCTGTTACCAACTAATGGTATTCAGAGTGGTGCCTTCAGTACCTCTGACGGTAAATTAAAGCCTCAATAACAGACTTTGTGTTCACTCATATATCTTCTTGGCATGTGATTGAAATTCCGTGTTTACAGGAAACCAGTCCAATGGCTATCAGCAATCACAATCCAATTATTCCATTAGTTCTGGTGGGAGTATGTCATCGATGGGTGTTCAAAGGATGACGAGCCAAATGATTCCAACTCCTGGATTTAATAATAACAATACTAACCCTGCTTATGTAAGTATGGAATCTTCTAACAATGCTGGTGGGTTTTCTTCTGTTGAATCTATTATGCTATCACAACCCTTGCAACAGAAGGCGTATGCTGGTGGTCAGAACAGTCGTATACTGCAGAACCTGGGTAGCCAGATGGGTAGTAACATCCGATCTGGTTTGCCGCAAAAATCTTATGGTTTCTCTAATGGAGCTTTGAACGGTGGGATGGGAATGATTGCAAACAATTTTCAGCTTGTGAATGAACCTGGTACCTCCGAGAGCTACATGACTGCTCCCTATACTAGCTCTCCAAAACCATTACAACATTTTGATCAACATCAGCGACAGTTGATGCAGGGTAATCTCTCCTATTTTTCTGTCTTCTATGTTTGCTTGGGCTTTTGATGATTGGATGCTTGAACCAGTAAAGTTAATCTAATTGGAAATATCTTTCAGGTGATGGATATGAGGTGAGTACTGGTGATTATTATGGATCTGGAAACTTCTATGGAGCTGTAACATCTGTTGGATCAGTTATGAATGCTCAGAATCTAGGTCCTGTGAGCATGCAATCTATGCCAAAAACAAACTTGACTTCCACAAGTAATCAGTCAAATTTACATGGAACTCAACAGAGTGCACACTTGAAGCCCCAGTTACTTGATCAATCTGAAAAGATGAATTTCCAGTCCCCACTGGCATCAAGAGAGAGTGTGCTTCATTCACATCATCAGCAACAATTCCAACAACAGAATAATCAGTTTCAACAGCAGTCATTTGTTCAACAGCAACGCCTACACAAGCAGCGGGATCTGCAGCAGCAGCATCTGATAAACAATAGCGCTTCTGATCACTCTCAATTGTCGTCTGATCACAGCACTCAAGTGAAGTGTGAGTCTGGAGTGGAGCACCAGAATGAAGTTCTACTTTCACAGCCCTCTGAACAGTTACCAATGTATGAGTTGCAGAACCAATTCCTGCAAAATACTGTTGAAGATCGTTCTAGGAGTGTGCAAAGTTTGTCTCTTCCACCTGGACAACATGATATCTGCCCTTCAACAACTCAAAGTTCCCAGCAAATGCAACAAATCTTGCATCCACATCAATTTGTTTCGGATTCCCAAAGTGATTTTAATTGCCTTCCTATTGGACCACAATCAGATGTGGTACTGCAGAGTCAATGGCATCCTCAATCACAAGACAACACTTGCAACCCTGCAAACATGTCACATGACCATCGTGTTCAACAAGATTTCCGTCAAAGAATTTCTGGGCAAGATGAAGCTCAACCAAATAATTTATCTTCTAAAGAATCTATTATGCGTCAAATAGTTCCTCAAAGAAATACGTCTGAGCCCCAAAACTTAAACAGTGCGACCTATAGGCCTGGAAATCCAACCCGTGACAGACAGTTTAAAAACCAACAAAGGTGGTTGTTATTCTTGTGGCATGCTCGTCGATGCACAGCTCCTGAAGGGAAATGTCCAGAATTTAACTGTATTAATGCCCAAAACTTGTTGAGACATATGAGCAGATGCAATTTATCTCCATGCGCCCATCCTAGGTGCCAACATACAAAAATTTTGATTCAACACTTCAAGCACTGCAGAGATGCTAGTTGCCCTGTTTGTGTTCCAGTCAAAAAATTTATAGAAGCACAAGTGAAGGCACGCACTCGACCAGCCTCAGATTCTGACATGTACAGCAAATCCTCTGAGACAGCAGATAATTCAGCAACATTGATGTCCAAAACTTCAACTGTTGTTGAATTTTCTGAGGATGTACAACCAACTATGAAACGCTTGAAGATAGAACAATCCTTTCAATCTTTCAAACCTGAGAGTGAAGGCTCTGGTGCGCCACCTTCGGTAATTGATGACTGCCATGAATCCCAGAACGTCCAGTGCCAAGATATGAAGCATGAGGATACTTGTATGCTGATTCACGTGAAGTCAGAAGTTCCTGTTAGTTCTGCGCAAGGAAGTCCTGGTAGTAGTGAGATTAAGAAAGATAACGTGGATGATAAGAGCAGCCAAAGAGCTGCTGTTGAGGCTACCGTACATAGTGAGCCTAAACGTTTGAGTACACAGGAGAGCATTAAGGTTGAAAAAGAACCTGAGGCAGTCAAACTAGAAAATGCTACTCAACCTTCAGAAGGTGCTGGAACCAAGACTGGGAAGCCAAAAATAAAGGGGGTATCTTTAACTGAACTTTTCACTCCTGAGCAAGTTAGGGAGCATATTATAGGCCTCAGACAGTGGGTTGGTCAGGTGAGATTTCTCATCTTGTGCTTTTGTTGAGTTCAGCATTTCCAAGTTATTTTTGATTTATTTGTATTGCATTCAATCATTCTCTAGGAAAATTCCAAGAGATGTTACAGAATGAATTAACATTTAATTGTTTGTTTATTGAAAATTTTGCAAAGAATGCAATATGACATCTTTGTTATTCTTTTTTTGATCAAACGTTGGATCGCAAATTGATGACCCAATTCATCCTACTTTCTGGTGGGTTTTCCCATTGACACTAAGTTGTAGAAATTCTGTATTACTTGGTGGGTAATACACAGCCAATCCAATTATGCATTTTTTTCCCTAGAGCAACTTCTACCTATGTGCCATGTCACCAAAATTTTTTTTCTGTTATTATGTGCTTTCATTTTCTTTTCCTTTCCAATCCCAGCACAGGAAAATCGTATAAATTGATAGAAGAAAAGTCAGTTCATTGTAGCACTTCCTTTTCCTTTTTTACTCCCAATAAACAGCTTTTAAATGAATTATGTGATGGTTGAAAGATCTCGATTTGCTTATTCTTTACAATGGACAGAGAAATGGGTTATCTATCATCGGTTTCTTCCGTAGAAAAGAAATGGTACTGCTATTGGACTTGTCTTTTCAAGTGCCTAATGAATGGTGATCAATTGACATCAGTTTCTTGACTTAGCCTGAAGTTTACTTTGAAAACTAGTTGCCACATCCAGATTATGCCTAAGAACATGTAAAAAGAATGTTCTTAAAGCATTTAACATTTCAAAGATGTTTTTGCTTAATGTAATTTTACCTTAGTTCTTGGAAATTACTATTGGCTTAATCCTCAAAAACTATAGAGCGGATTCAACTTTGGAAAGCACTTTCCTATTGGTTACAAATTTCATATTTTCTGCGCAATGGACATTAGTTCAGATTGGAATTATTTTCATTTCACTCTTCCACTTTGCCTTGCAGAGTAAGGCTAAGGCTGAAAAAAATCAAGCGATGGAGCATTTGATGAGTGAGAATTCTTGTCAGTTGTGTGCAGTTGAGAAGCTTACTTTTGAGCCACCTCCTATATATTGCACACCCTGTGGTGCTCGCATCAAGCGGAATGCAATGTATTATACTATGGGAGCTGGTGATACAAGGCATTATTTCTGTATACCATGCTATAATGAGGCTCGTGGAGATACTATTGTTGTTGATGGGACTGCAATTTTGAAAACACGATTTGAGAAGAAGAAAAATGATGAGGAAACTGAAGAATGGGTACGTCGATGCTTGCCTTCTATTCATTACTGTGCTTCCTTACACAATGCTATTTAAAACTTCATTACATGGTGGTATTGAACCAGTTGCTTCTTGTTTTTATTTTCTTATGTGCACAGTGGGTTCAATGTGACAAGTGTGAGGCATGGCAACATCAAATTTGTGCTCTGTTTAATGGTCGGAGGAATGATGGTGGACAAGCTGAATATACTTGTCCTAATTGCTACATTGCAGAGGTTGAAAGAGGAGAGCGCAAGCCCTTGCCACAGAGTGCTGTTCTTGGAGCAAAAGATTTGCCGAGAACCATACTTAGCGACCACATAGAACAAAGGTTATTTAAGAGACTGAAGCAGGAAAGGCAAGATAGGGCCAGGCTTCAAGGAAAAAGTTATGATGAGGTGGGCCATATATGATTATACTTATCCTGTTGCTCTATGTTTGTATGATTAAGGCTTGAACGGCTTCAGTTTTTCTGATGCTTTGATCAACAATCTTTATATACTTTTGATGAATAGCATAGCAAATGACATTAATTTATATTTATATACTAATTAATGTGTTTTAATTGCAGGGTTGATTTGCATTAGAGTATGTATGAAATTGAAGCATTTATAATTTGATAGGTTGAGTCACTGTTAATCACGCAAAATTATTTTAAGCAGACTGAAATATTGTGTCTGTCTTGATCAATAAATGCAGAGAGTCTAAGAGCAACATGGTTTTTAATTTCTCGGTAATTTTATAGGTTTGAGACTAGAAAGAAATCCTTGATGTAGTTTATGATATTAAAAGTCTGAATTAAAATTAGTTGTTTACTTGATGATTTGCATCTGGAATTATGATCTCTTTTTCTGTTTAAATATGAAATGTTGTGTTCTCTATGTAGTGATTTTGGGTGATTTGTCTGGAACAATGCTATTATGAGCTATTTTGGTGAGCTTCCACCAGGGTTACAAAAATTATTATTAGAGCTAATTGCTGTTATCTGATTTCTGCAATAAATTATATCTTCAGATTCCTGGAGCAGAAGCTCTTGTAATTCGTGTTGTTTCATCAGTAGACAAAAAGTTGGAAGTGAAGCCACGGTTTCTTGAAATTTTTAGAGAAGAGAATTATCCAACAGAATTCCCGTACAAGTCCAAGGTATGCAGGGAATGCACGCATTTTTTTTCTTGTTTTTGCTATCTGTTTTTGCTAGGCGTGCATTGCTCTTGATCATCCTGTAGGTGATACTTTGTATTGTAAACATCTGTTTTTGGATTATGCTTATTTTAACATATACTTATCTAATTGCAAAAAAATAAGAATAAAAAAATCATATTTAAAAATTTTATTTTAGAGAGCATCTTATGAAAAATGTTTTGAGATTATTTCATAAAAATTATTAGCACAATAGTAAACATCTGTTTTTGGATTATGCTTATTTTAACAGACACTTATCTAATTGCAAAAAAATAAGAATTAAAAAATCATATTTAAAAAATTTATCTTAGAGAGCATCTTATGAAAAATGTTGAGATTATTTCATAAAAATTATTGGCACAATAAGTTTCTAATGGAACTTTAAATCACTTTGATAACACTGTAATTATGTATCATGTCTACTGTAAAATGTTATTCTGAATGGAAATTTTAATGTATTTCAATGGTCATCATCTTTATTACCATCAATGTGTGGCTTGCCATATTGTATTTTTCTGTCCATGAGGAAGAGAAATAAAAACTTACATGCTTTGAGGAAGCATCTGTTTTGGTACTTACTCTTCTCTGTCCTTTTTTCTGCATAGTCCATTTTATAAAATGGTAGTGTAATGTGGTGTAATGTGAACAATCGCATGCTTAATTTACCTTTGCAATTTGATTAAATTCTTTTTAGATTGCATATACTTATTTAACTAACTAACAAAGTACAATATTTGTGCAATTAAAAATGTTAACCAAATTGAAATATTTTAAAAAATAATAAAATTGAAATGTTTTTATCTATTCTGAGAAGTGCATTGTTGGAACTGGATTGGAAGGCCAAGTGGCCCTAGATTTAGGGCTCCCACTCTAGCGGAACATGAGGGAAAGATAATTTATACCGATATTGACAAGATCATTTTATCGGGAAATGGGGATACTCCTTAAGTCCCATGGGTTTGGTTTGATCCTGTAGAATCGAACCCATTTTCTCATTAAGCGAAGTGTACAAAAAAATCAGATGATTTTTCGATTAAAAAAAAAGTACTATGTGAAATCTCAAAAATAATAAATTGAAATGTTTTTATCTATTTCAGTAATATGTAATCTATGCTATAATTTGTGAAAGTAAGCATTTATGTGTGAATTCTCCTCTTTTACTAAATAAAGTGATCACAAAGTTTTCTCATGATAGAAATAGCCATAAAATAGTGGGATAAACTAAGTGGGACTGCCATTAGTCCCAATACTGTAGCATCGTTGCTGCAGAAAAGATTTAAAACAATAAATAGAAAGACGTGAAACATTAGAATAAATCAAAGATTCAAAGTAGAAGCATAAATTGAGACGCTATAGCCATTGTGACTACAATCACGGAAGCAATGCAAAAAATAACATTTGTACCGGCATTGCTCCATAGGAACAATAAATAGAAACACATGGGATGCTAGTATACAGAATTTTAGGTGTAACAAAAGGTTATGTTAAATAATAATATTTAATGATCATGTAAACTAAAAACAAATTGATACATCAAATTCATATATGTTCTGCATCTAACCAAAAATAAGCTCTAAAGATATGCATATATGTTTGACTCAGGGTGGTGGTCATTTAAGATAGGAGTTCAGTACATTAATCTTAACAACATAATATAATAAGCTCCTTTGTAAAAAACATACCATGTGAAGTCATAATATTCTCAAATTCCTAGCCTTTGAAATGTACAATTTACATTTTTTGCTATTGTAGGATAATAACTTGTTTGGCAATCACATTATTTAAGAATATATATCTAAGCTGTTTTGTTTTAATTTTAAAATTTTATTTCTGTGGTGGAAATTAGTTTTGTTTTGGAACTCAATAAAAAAGGCTGAACATAAACTAAGAATTGTGGAACATAAAACTTATATCAATTCAAGAGTTCTGTTTTACTACTTAGTTTTATTAATATTTTAGCATAAAGGACCTTTGTGAAGGGATTTTTAGGCAGAAATTTGTTTCTTACTATTTGCTTGTGCATATGTTTATAAATTTTAGATGCGTTTTTTACCAGGGCTTTTAACCAATTGGTGAAGTACTGGCGGAACAAATTTGTTAATTGTTAAGTGTATATGCTAGCATTTTAACACTTCTCAAGAGTTGCTATAGTGTGCTTAATGACATGGAATAACGGAATACGATTATCTTCCAGGTAATTTTGTTGTTTCAGAATATTGAAGGTGTGGAGGTTTGCCTATTCGGTATGTACGTTCAAGAATTTGGGTCAGAATGCCAATTTCCAAACCAACGGCGTGTCTATCTGTCCTATCTGGATTCTGTGAAATATTTTAGACCTGAGATTAAAGCAGTGACTGGAGAGGCTCTAAGAACATTTGTTTACCATGAAATATTGGTTAGTTTCAAATGGCTAGATATTTTTGATATGAGATAGGGGTGTTGACAATAGATCCTATTAGGAAGTTCCAATGAAATTTTACTTTATATTTACATCTCATTGCAGATTGGATATCTTGAGTACTGCAAGAAGAGGGGTTTCACAAGCTGCTACATTTGGGCTTGCCCTCCGTTGAAGGGTGAAGATTATATATTGTACTGTCATCCAGAAATCCAGAAGACACCAAAATCTGACAAACTCCGGGAATGGTGAGACGTTACATAAATGAGGGATTCTATTTCTGCATGATGCAAATCAATTCATAGTCTTCTCTAATTTATTTTGTTGGCTTATTTTGTTGTCTTTTTTATTTCAGGTACTTATCTATGTTAAGAAAAGCTACTAAGGAAAGTATAGTGGTCGAGCTTACTAATTTATATGATCATTTCTTTGTATCTACTGGTGAATGTAAAGCAAAGGTGACAGCAGCTAGGCTGCCATACTTTGATGGTGACTATTGGCCCGGCGCTGCTGAGGACTTAATTTATCAGCTTAACCAAGAAGAAGATGGCAGAAAACAGAATAAAAAGGGAACTACCAAAAAGACTATAACTAAAAGGGCTTTAAAAGCATCTGGTCAGTCGGATCTTTCTGGTAACGCATCAAAGGATCTCCTGCTAATGCATAAGGTAATTTTTATATCCCATATGTTGCAGAGTAATATTTTCTTGGTGATCTATGCGTTCCTTTTTTTTTTTTTAAATGTAAAAATGACAAGGGTCTTTCTTCCTGTCCCAAGGGGAGGTGATGGGGGCATTAGAGACACCTCCATAGATATGTTTCTTTTCAATTACAAGCCTCAGATGGCCAACGTCTGATATGATTAATTTTGTCAGATTTCATAATTATTTGTAACTTTTTCCAAACCTGGGAATTGGAGCCAGTAAATTTATTAAAGTTTAATTTGTTTGGTCATATGCTGGAATATGGGGGCACAGTTAAAAGTAGAAAAGCAAGAAAGTAATCTGTGATTTGTCCCAAAAGTTAGGTAAAGGAATTGATTTAAAGCGCTCTGAAGAGGAGATGAGGTTGTATTCAATTATGGACGGTGTGTTTGGAAAGCCCTGAATCAAATATCAATTAGTACGTCTACTGGTTAGATAAATGAAAGAATATCCATTATGAGATGGGCTTTGTAATAAATGATTATTAGATATGATAACAATCATATGTACCTTTGTCCTCATGAAGTTGTAATTTTTTTGCTTTTTATCTCTCAGCTCGGCGAGACAATTTGTTCAATGAAGGAAGATTTTATCATGGTTCATTTGCAGCACTGTTGCTCACATTGTTGCATATTAATGGTATCAGGAAACCGTTGGGTTTGCAGCCATTGCAAAACTTTTGAGATATGTGATAAGTAAGAACTCTACGTTGTTTTTGACTGATTAAATACATTTGATTGATTCAATACATACTATGGATAAAGGAATGATCTATCTCGGTGCATCAGCTGTTGCAAGTGGCATTTTAGTTACCACTAACCTGTTATAAGGTGTCCACTGCAGTATTCTGTTGAATTGGTCACCAAAACCTTTGAAATATGTCAAATAAAACTTTACGTACTTTTAACTTCTTTGATTGATTCAGAAAACAATATGCATAAAGTAATAGTCTCACTGTCTTGGTGCATTAACTGCTGCACTTAGCAGCTTCAGTTAACATTAATTTTTATTGTGTCCGTTGCAGGATTCTGTTGCATTGGTCTCAAAAACAAATAATGCAAAATTAAAGTTGGAATTTCATTATTACACTGAAATGTCATATAAACTTTGACTAGGATAGAGAATTTGAGAAATCAAATGAGGCAAAGGATCATCTTAAGCCTCTTACAGTTATAAGTTAGATTTTGAGGATCAAAAGGGACTAGCTTAGGCGGGAAGATTCTGCCATTTTCCATGTAGGTCATGCTTTAATACCTGCACATATATGTTCTTATGATGGTTTAAAAATTAGAAATGGTGAACTTGTAATTTTCTTTATTTTCCATGAGGGACAACACTTTAAGCAAAGGTTTATGGAATACATCATGATTGTTTAATTTAATATGAAGAACAAAATGGAAGTCTTTCTGAACAGGAATTGGGAAGCAGATTATCTTGTCATTTTCTACAGTTTAATATAGGGTTATTTTTGTATGCAACTACTGTTAAGATCTTAGGAAAGATTTTGGGAATTTTGGAAGTGGGGTTCTTATGGGAAACAATTGGTGCTAGGCCACTTGCTTCTTGATTTGGAAAAGGAGTTTCAGGTACTTTCTTGATATTTGAGGATTTGAATGTTAATAGCTACTTGATTTGGAGAGGAGGATGCACAACAGATTAGAGTTTATGAACGATACAGGAGAGGACAGATCACTGAATCACAACCTTTATTTTGGTGGGATGAAGAGTGAAAGTTAGTGTGATTCATTCACATTACTCTTCACATAGTAGTGACAGTAAGGGCGATTTTGTCATATCAATTTTATGTCAAGTTTTCCTTATTAGGTAGGGACTAATAATAACTTAGCTATGTTATCCAGTTTCTTATAGGGCTTAAAACTTAATAATCTCTTATTAGAATAGGATTCAATCATAATTTGGACTACCCAGTTGGAATCCTTACATTATTAGGATTAAGGTTTCAAAAACTTTTCTACAATATGTATCAGCCCTTTAAGAAAAGGAAGACTGATTTTCTCAAAACATTTTGAGTTTTCTAACTAGGAAGTGTGATGCCTATTTCTATTGGTAATAATTATACCGTAGCAGTGATTCCTAGAACTACCCTTTGTCTTGTTTCCCTTACCAAAAAACCCCGCAATCCCAGTCTAGATCTCAACAACCTAAGCCTGAAGTTTCAGCAGCCCTTACTAAAACTTCAGATCTGAAACTCAAATTCCAGCAACTTGGTAAAAACCTAGCAGCCCAGCTTTTCTAATTGTTTTGAGTTTTATTAACCATTCAACATATCTTCTATTCATTCTACATCAAGGAGTTTGAGTTCTTCTATTGATATTTGAGGATTTGATTATTAATGCTTGTTTATTTTATTATTTTGCCTGATCCTAAGCAATCCACTTCTCTCAACTCTTCTGGAAACTAGTTTAGTGACCTATAGGAAATTTGACTTTTATCTTTGTGTTCCAAAGGTGCTATGAAGCAGAGCAAAATCGTGAAGAAAGGGAACGGCATCCTGTTAATCAAAGAGAGAAGCATCTCCTTCATCCGGTAAGTTTCACATTCCGTTATCTATGCTTGGGTTGTTGTGCGCATTCACATTCCCCTCACATGTAAACTGCAAGGGACATTCCATTGCCACATCAACTTTTATCTTTCTTTGGATAACTTTAAAATGGCACGACTGGGACTCTGCAGGTTGAAATCACAGATGTGCCCGTGGATACAAAGGATAAGGATGAAATTCTTGAGAGTGAATTCTTTGACACAAGACAAGCATTTCTGAGTCTTTGTCAAGGAAATCATTACCAATATGACACTCTACGCCGAGCTAAACACTCTTCCATGATGGTCCTCTACCATCTCCATAATCCAACTGCTCCTGCGTTTGTGACGACATGCAATGTATGCCATCTTGACATTGAAACAGGTCAAGGGTGGCGCTGTGAAGTTTGCCCTGATTATGATGTGTGCAATACATGTTACCAAAAGGAAGGAGGCATTGATCATCCTCATAAGTTGACTAATCATCCATCCATGGGTGATCGTGATGCACAAAATAAAGAAGCTAGGCAGCTAAGGGTTCTACAGGTATTAATTTCTCCATATTTTAGATTGTCTACAATGTTAGAAAATGATTCCCATTCTTGATTCTTTTGTTGCCTCCTAGTAGTCAGTACTCTTGTTGCAATTTAGACCTCATGTCAGTTGTTTCAGCTATTTTAGTGTCAGTGATGTTGGGAGAAATTTATATTAGAGACATCTGGTATTTTTCGGTAAAGCTTTATCTTCATGGAATTTCCAAAACAGTAAAGGAATCTTCGTATTTTCGATTGTCTACAGTGTTAGCATATGATTCCCATTCTTGATCTTTTGTTGCCCCCTAGTAGTTAGTACTCGTGTTGCAATTTAGACCTCATATCAGTTGTTTCAGCTATTTTAGTGTCAGCGATGTAGGGAGAAATATATTTTAGAGAAATCTGTCATTTTTCCGTGAAGCTTTACCTTCATAGAATTTCTAAAACATTAAAGGAACGATAGGTTTTCTTTTCTCTCTACATGAATTTTTTTTATTATGTTAGCTAACTGCATGATTAGTGATGCAATGTTCTTCTATCTAGTCTTGGCATTTTCCAGTTATATATGTCGAAATTTATAGCAAGTATAGATAAATCCTATATGTATGAATGGACATTCATTTGGATTATATATCTTAGGGTTAAATTTTCTGGACCCCCTGATAGTTTGATATATTATTAATATAATCCTAGACTTTTAAAAATTATCAATAACCTCTTATAATTTTAGTTTTATAACATCCGTCTTTCCTACCATCAACTTCTGTAAAAAATTCTAACTGTAGACTTCAAAACGACGTTGTTTTGAAGTTCAAAGTTAGGGCTTGTAACGGAAGTTGACGGCAGGGGGGACGTGTTATAAATCAAAACTATAGAGAGTTATTGATAGTTTTTAAAAGTCAGGAAATACATTGATAATATGTCAAACTATAGGGGAGTCCAACGAATTTTACCCTATATCTTCTGCGATAGCATGTCGGCTGCTGACTTTCATGTAGTATGCGCACCTGTAAAATCTCAAGAAGTATACCCAAGTTCTTGACCTGGTGGTTGAATTTGAAATGAAAGAATAGTCACTTGAATGGGTATCATTGTTTCTGCTTTCCAAGTTTATGATGACTTGAGGCTCAACTTGATGGTTATTTTATATGGCAGCTCCGTAAAATGCTTGACCTTCTAGTACATGCATCACAATGTCGTTCTCCCCATTGCCAATATCCTAATTGTCGGAAAGTAAAGGGTCTTTTCCGGCATGGTATACATTGCAAGATTCGTGCAGCTGGAGGTTGTGTTTTATGCAAGAAAATGTGGTATCTCCTGCAACTTCATGCTCGGGCATGCAAGGAATCTGAATGCCATGTGCCGCGTTGCAGGTTTATATTATCTCAACCTGATCATAATTTTCCCTCGAACTCTCTCTTATTCTTCACTCTTTTTAAAATGTTTTAGTACTCTAGCTTAAATTTCGTACCTGGATTTTTACTTGTTTATCCAGAGATCTAAAAGATCATTTGAGGAGACTGCAGCAGCAATCTGATTCACGGCGAAGAGCAGCTGTGATGGAGATGATGAGACAGAGAGCTGCAGAGGTTGCTGGTAATTCTGGTTAACAATTCTGTAAATACGAACTTGGTTGTTTTGTAGGAAAGGCTATCACATTGGGAGGTTACATAGACAATAGTTTTGTGCTGCACCATGATCTACTGCTTGAAATGAGGCAGTGAGTTAAAGCGGCAGCTGTAGGCTGGTCAAGAAAGGACGGGCAATTTATCACACTCGTTTTGAAGAACTAAAAAATTCTTTCATTCTTGCCCCTCGGCTTGCATATGCTGCAAGGAAAACAACCTCAATTCATTGACCTTGGCTGCCCACTTCATCAGCAGCAGCAGCTAACTCTTTCCTTTGGAGTATAGAAGTACTGATGTGTGCCAGTTGGTGGCCTGATTTGGTGATTCTTTGATTTTATCTGATAATGTATTCTGCTTTTGACGCCATTCTTGATGGCTACTGTACCATAAATTGTTGTAATCTTCACTCAAATGTTACTCTTACCAAGGAATGTGCAAGCGTTTAGTCTGAAATTCCTATTGTTTTCCTTTATTTGATCCAATGCTGGATGTCATCTTCAGATTGAAAAGAGTAATGAATTAAAAGGGAAGTATTCTCGAGGGCGAAACAATGCTAATTGAATATTGTTATGCTTTACTAATTTTACACAGGTCATGAGCATTACTTATGGCTAATGGTTTGGTTTCAAATTTTACTTGGACTGGCGTCTGTCTTTCCCTCAAGGGGCAGAACAAGTTTTGAGGCAGAATTGGAAGTGAAAGGTGCTTCGGATTTGTCGGTCAGTATTTGATTGTTCCTGGAATCTAACGCATGTCGGTAGATAGAGGAGAAAGCAAATTGCGTTATTTCATGTTTTGATCAAATAAGATTGGGTTATATGGAAGAACTAGACGGATATAACTCTTACCAATAAGCGAACTGAGAAGCTGGAACTATATATTCTCTACAACACTCTCTAAACCAATACCTTTACGGACCGTCGCCTTTGTGCTTCTTTCCCTCGAAACTCCACGCTTTCTTTACCAAATTATTGTTATAATTATTTTTTATGGAAGTTAAAATAATGTTTTAAGGCAAGGCAAAAGCCTAAGTAGCACACAAGCACAAAAGTGAACAACGCCGAAAATTATGTGGCTGACCAAGTGAAGTAATACAAATTCTAAGTGAGACCAATGAAAGCTGATTTAAGCATCATATGAGTAGCTTTCAAAGCCTTTAGAGATGGGTTCTTGAGAATAAAAGCATAGAGAACCTAACTACACGACTAATGGGACATATTTCCATTTTATAATTCTGTTTAATCCTTTATATGTGCCACATAGAGGTCAGGTCCAAAAATAGGGAAAGTGAGCTCCCCAAACCACAGTTATTTCCTTTATGATGGAGAGTTTTCCACACTGACATTACATCTCTTTTAGTGCCTTTAAAAAACTCCAATTTCTTTCCCACCGTAAGTTATACATTAGACACTCCATAGCTATTTGGAAAAACTTCACTTTATCTTTGTTTTTGATCTATGGGTCTAAGACCCATTGAATGATATCAATCATTCATTGACTCGACAGTTAGTCTTGCATCCAGACTGAATATCTAGCCATAAGAGCTTGCAGAATGAACAATCAAAGAATAGATGTTTGATAGATTCTGGACAAGAGAGCTTACAATTGAAGTTTACTTTACCTATAAGATCCCTTCCAACTCTATCAAAAGTCGTCAGTCTTTCCCTCACAACTAACCATTATACAAATGATACTTTAGGGACCAAAATTTTGCTTCGTACCAGTTTAAACCAGGGAACTTTAGGAGTTGATTGTCTCATTAATTCTCCACAAGACTTAATGGTAAACACTCCTAATAGATGCCTGTCAGATTGGTTTGTCCTCCTTATTGGGGCTGGGGAGATAAAAGGGGAAACAACTTTGCTTAGCGGTTGAATATTTATTGGAGCAAGCCGCAAACTCAGCTTCTCCCTTCAATTAATGAACTTACTCTTACATTATGTTGATATAAAGCCTTAATGGATAGAAGTTTCGAAACATATTGAGTGGTCTACGAGGGCTCCAATTGTCATTCCAAAGATAAGTATTTGAGCAATTACCAATCTTGATATGGATGGAAGATAGAATAAAGTCCCAGACTAAAAGTGACTTATTCATCATTTGTAAGGAAAGGATCCCCAAGCCCCCTCCTGTTTTAGAGATCTAATGCTATCCCAGTTTACCTTGGCATAAGGTATGACATTAATATCATCAAACCAAGGACAGTTTCGTAGAAGCTTCTTTATGTCCTTGCAAAGCCTCCTTCACAAAAGGAAAAGAGAGAATTAGTAGATTTAGAGGTTGTTAAGGACTGAAACAATTAATTGGAGCCTTCCAACAAATAAGAGGTTTTGTTTGCCCAATTTCCCACCCTTCTTCTGATTAAGTCATACAGAGATTGGTAGTCTAGGTATGTGATTCTCTTGAATCAGATAGGTACACCTAAGTACTTGAATGACGGATATTTGAAACCTATCCCCATGATTCTCTTGCACTAATTAGCCATAATTCGTTGATATCATTAAGAAACTCTTCTCTTTATTGATACCTTAGCTTAAAAAGTGGTAAATTCCTCCAATAATCTCATTAGACAAGAGATAGATGAATTGTTAGCCCCACTAAACACAGAAGATCATTTGCAAAGGCTATATGTGTTATCTACTGTAAGGCACACTTGTAAAATTTGAAACCTCTCTCATTGTTAAGGTTGAAGTGGATGATCTCTAGAGGATTTTAATGCATAAAGTGAATAGGTAAGGGGAAATGAGATCCTATTGCCTAATTCCTATGGCCGCTTTGAAAATACTCTAAGCTTCACTATTTACAAACATACTAAAGGAGGTTGTAGAAATACATTGGTTAATCCAGGATATGAAAATGTTTGGAAATCTGAAATCCCTTAAGGATTGAATAATAAAGTTCCACTCCACAGTGTCAAAAGCGTTTCAAAGTAAAATTCTTACCTGAACCCTGAGATGATAGCTCTTGAATAGGTCTTAGGCAATTAATATATTATCTCCAATTTCTCTACCATTAAAAGCTGCCCGAGCTTGATTCATTATGCTTGGCAAGACCAGTTTGAATCTATTAGCAAGAAACAGAGAGATGACTTTGTAAAATATATTACAACATACACAGGTCTGAATTCCTTTACAGAGGAGATATTAAAGGACTTGGGGCACTAATTATAGGAAAAAAATTTTTTCCAGGCCCTTAACATTCTTGAGCAGGAGAAGAACTCCATAACTACTACACACTTATCCCTTTTAAAGAAGATCCCAAGATTTATGAGAGAAATGTGCATTGAATCCATTTGGTCCAAGGTTTTATGGGGATTAAGAGCTACAAGTATTACATAATTAAGATAATATTTTCTCATCTTTTTTAACAAATAATAACCATTTTCTTTATTTTTCTTAATAATAATATATTAATTTATCAATTGATTATCACCGCTTCTTTTAAGTGAGGAGTAAAAAAAAAAAACCAATGTAACCATTTCAATTAACAAGATAAATGAAATCCTTTGATTGGATGAAATAGCAAAATTTGATTTTATAGAGACTTAAAGAAGAATAAAGAAGAAAATATCCTAATAAGAATACACATTTTAAAATGGAAATGCACTTTAAGCTTCTTATCATATGTCAAAGTTCTATGAAAAGTTATTTGTTTAGTAAGATATGTAACTTACTCGTATAAAAGATTTTAACAGATTAGTACAACAAAAATATGTTGGTTAACTAATTAGTTAACTCAATGATTCTTTAACATCTCGTTATCTCATGTTAAGGGTTAGCACTCTAGAATACGTTACAAAAGAGATTAATGAGAAGTTAGAAAGTGCATTTCATGATCATGCATAATATAGCATACATACATGTGAATATTAATGATTGTACATGCATTCATTGACATTTTCGGGTATAATGGATTTATAAAAGTGAGTTTTGATCTGAATTGTGGTTTTTATATATTGAAAATTTAATTGGTGTGTATATGTCTTGATTTAGATTTTTTGGAGAATTTTAGGAAAATTTCTGAAATTTTGGATATTTTTGGACTAAGAAAAATGCCAAGTGGCAAGGAAATTGATAAATAATAGTATAAATAAATATCAAATGGCAGTAAAAATAATTGACAAGTGGCATTATAATTGACTGACAGGTAACATTGAAAATTAGGAAATAATTGGTTTAAGAATTGAGTGACAAATGGACTGATTATTAAGAGATATGTAGTAAATATCCAATTAGCAATTATATTTAAGTGGCATGTGTCATGACAATTACCAAGCCTTTAAACTCACGATATTTTCATCTTGCAAGACAATGTTCATTTGTCTTTCACTTTTGTTACTTACTCTCGTCTTCATCTTCTTCTCCTCCATCTCACGAAACTCTCACCCCTTCTTCTTGTTACTTCCATCTTGTTGTCTTCTCCATCTTGTTAATTGAAAACCTAACCAAATCTATCATGAAAAGACGATAATCATATATGCTTGGAGCTAGGGTTAGGAAGAGGTTTTGGAGCTCAAACAAGTAAGTAATATGTTATCGTTCTTCTTGATTTGTTGAATGAAAAACGTGTGATGATAGTTAGGGGATATGATGAGGACTTAGTTAGGGATGATTAAATAAGCATAAGATGCTTGGTTGTAACATATAAGAGTTAAAACTATGGAAAAAAACATGGAGGAAGATGCAGGAATTTTCAAATTTGCATATGGGAATGCAAGAGAATGATATATGTAGTGTCTTATTGAACATGCATCTGTAATTTGGACATATCTTTATTTGTAGAAATCTAAATGGGATGATGTTTGACTTAGATTAAATTAGAGACATATGGATACAAGTGTCATAAAAGAACTGAATTTTGATTCTATCCTTAGGGGTCTTGAAATTTAGCTTGAAGTTGAGTTCTGGCATAGGCTGCAGAACTATCTTTAACAGAAATCATGTTCTGTTTTGATCGAATAAACTGTATTGATTGAAGCTAAATCAGACCATGTTGTCTTCATAAAAGTTATAGATTATTATCTTAGCTACTGATATAAAGATTGTAATTTTTGGATATCGGAATTGAGAGATATGAGTTTTACAAGTTGGAGTGCACTAATTCTTCAATCAGGCACTAGCCAAAATTTCGAACGTGCATAGTTTGTGGTATTTTGAGCATAACTCATAGAATAATGAACCAAATTGTATGATCTTAGATTCATTAGAAACTTAAGGCACAAGGGAACAATTGTTTAGAAGGAAGGGTTGTCTAAAACTCCATCTTCCTTGTCATATTGATCATGCAAGTTTGACCCGTGGGTTTTGAGAAAAACAAACTGGAATACTTAATAAGTGTATGAATGTTGACACATTTGGAGTACAATTGATCTTTAAATCGGTTTAGTACAGAAGTATACCCGGGCATATGTCATTGAACATGCATGTCTCATGATACATTTATAAAAATGCATATTCAGTTACATGAACAATGTGGTAACATGAAATTGTCTTTGATTGTATATAGAAGAGCAAGTAGAGCGACCGCTTCCATATATTGCCGGAACTTCAAGGCAATAAGCAAAAGGGAGCAATTGTGAGTAACATAAGATGGTCTCACCTTGAATGTTTGTTTAATATTGAATTAAGTTGATATGTGATATTGTGTACTGATTTCGGACCATTGATTGTCCGAGGAATTTAATATGCGGGACTGTATTGGAAGTGTTCCTTGAATGTGAATGTGATTGACTACATGTGTTCTCAACTTATATGTTGAATGCCGGACTAAAAGTCCGATGATGACTGTGAATTGGAAAGTGAAAGCGAATGTGAATGACTGATCATAATGATTGAATATGTATCATGCACTTCATTCTAAAAATATATGAAATATAAAGTCAGTTGTGACCGGAATCGCTAATGAAAAAGAGCTTAACGCTCAGACATCCGTGGTAAAAGCCTATGGCTCAATTTGTATTATAGAGCCCAATATTCACAATAGATACGGGACAGTATGATAGAGCCCAATATCTACAACAGATACGAGACAGTGAAAAAGGCACTCGGTCACAACAATGTGATAAATAAATTTGAGTCTCATAAACATTGCATACACATATGATATGACTAAATTGAGTGATTATATGAAATGTGTGATGAATATGTCTTGTATGATTTTGAGAACTTGTATTATATGAAATGTGTGATGAATATGTCTTGTATGATTTTAATGAAATGATAAAATGTGTGGATTTTTTAAACGGGACAATTGTGTACAAAGTGTTTTGTATTATTACATGATGAAAATTGAGATGATGTAAATTATGATGACTTAAATTGTGTGTTGCATGACAAGAGTGAACCATCGAGGATGGTTACTCAACTGAGTTTGCAAAACTCAACCAAATTACAACGTTGATATTTTTAGGTTCAAGAGAATGACGATTTAACTCTTAAGACTGCATAGAAGGGTTTTTGGTATAACTTTTAGATAAAAAAAAACATGACTCAAAAGTCGGTCAGCTGGGATTGAAGGAATAGTTTGTTTTAAATTTTTTAGTTTCCTCATATATGTAGCAGAGTATGTAGACTGAGTTGTAAACACTTTAGGTTGACATTGTAAAATATGGATGATGGTTAATGCTACAGTGTACATTATAGTTTGAGAAATGAAATGAGAAAAAATTTTGGTTTTCAGATAATTTGTTATTTATGGTTTTACTTACGATGCCATGTGATAAAGTGAAGGTCAAATGGTTAACACACTTTTTCTATTGGGCATGTGCATGTGTGTCCGAAGGGTGCACGTGCATGTGTTAGATGGGAGTGAGGTGTTAAAGTTGGTGGTATCAAAGCATGGTTGGGATCCATAAGGATATATAGAAATGTTAGGCATGACATATTGTGAGAATTTCGGATGATAATTGAAGTTATTGTTTATTGTAGGTCATCCGCCATAGGTGATCAAATGGAACAATCAGCTAACCTAGGATCAAAAAAAGCCAGTAGAGAGTCATCTATGTCTCGACCTGAGGGAATGCCTCCAAGAATTCCTGAGAAAAGGGAAAGGAGGTATGATAAACTACAAAGGTAGGGGGCTGTGGACTTCTATGAAAGTATAGACCCTGTAAAGGCAGAGGGATGGCTAGAGAGAATAGAAAGAGTCTTTGACCAGATGGACTATGAGTCGGACAAGAGGTTCAACTATGTTGTTTCTCTATTGCAAGGCCCAGCTTATTAGTGGTGGAAAACTATTCCAGGCAGTACCATTAGACCTTGTAGTTTAAGATAGGAAGACTTCTTGAGGGTCTTCAAGGAAAATTATATGCCCAAGATTTACCTGGACAGAAAGATGAAGGAATTTTTGGATCTGAAGCAGGGTACGATGTATGTGGGAGAATATAAGATTAAATTCAATGAGCTGATAGGATATGATACTGCCTTGATTTCTACTGAGGAAGATAAGTGCAAGAGATTTGAATATGGGTTGAACATGGAGATTCGGACAAGGCTAGCTCTTACTAACTTGAGTAGTTTCACTGAGCTCAGAGCAATCTCAATCCGAATAGAGCAATTGTTGAGAGACAGTCAGTCTGAGCAGAGATCAGGGTCTAGATAGAAGAGGCCTAGTGAGTTTTAGGGAGGTTATAGTAGAAGGTTCAGTAAGCGTCAAACTCAAGCTTTCAGACCACCGACTGGATCAAGACAGTCGGCGTTCAGACACTGGGATAGTTTTGTTCAGTCTGGCAATAGTAGAGGTGAAGTATTAGGTCAGTTATTGACTTGTGAGCATTGTGGGAAGAAGCACAATGGTGAATGCTCGAAGTTGACAGGACCCTACCTTCGATGCAGCTTATTTAATTATCAGACTAGGGACTGTTCTGCTGTGTTTATAGCACAGTCTGGTAGGAGAGGAAGTGTGATGATAGAAACTATGGTTCAGTAGAGCCGAGCCAATGGGTCTGGACAGAGAGGCTGTGGTAGGGGCAGAATGAGTTCCGGGAGTCCTTCTATCAGGACTGAGATACAGAGCAAGTGACCACAATCTCAGGCTTAAGTCTATGCCATGACTAGACAGGAGGCTCAGGATGCTTCTGATGTCGTTGCAGGTGCGTTACTTATCTTTGATTTTGAGACTTTTACATTGTTAGATCCTGGATCTACACATTCTTTTATCGCACCTTATCTGGCATCTAAATTGCATTGTGATAGAGAATTATTGAGATGTGGATTA
>JAOQML010000008.1:22357479-22374587 GCA_027568935.1 Erythroxylum urbanii
TTATTGCAACAAGTTTTACATTAATTATTTAGCTATTTTCATATAATTTATAATTATACTTAATTATCAATTTATAATGATTTATTGTCAATAAAACTACTTACAGATTTCAAAATATGATTCTTCTCTTTATACATATTATGATAATTTTAAGTTTAAACATTCATACATATTACATAATTATTATAAGTAATGTTTTAATTTAATTTTCTAATTTTTGGTTATTTAGTAAACATGTTTTTGTAAAAACTAACATATTTATTTTTATTACTTTTACTATTCAAATAAAATATCATTTTATGATATGTGTGTGTGTGTGTACACGTGCATGTTTGCGAGTGTGCAGGTGTGTGTGTTGATTTCCAAAAACTCTTTACATAATAGATACAATAATGCCTCACAACTACTTCCTTTAGGGTTCCTCGTAAATGGAGAACCTACTTGCACTTTTATTAGAGCCAAATGATTAAGAATTAATCTAATTAAGACTTTCATATGTAATATGAAAAGGTAAGAGAATATGAGGACTCAACAATGCTAATCCTCATGAGCTCCTAACATGAATTTAAAAGGATTTGAAGGTTGAAAATAAACTATACTAAAAGTACTATCTATATCTGAAGAAAGTAACTAAATTAGCTAAAGATTTAGTAAGAATCTCTATTTGTCAATTGAAATCAACTCCTTTCAAATACTTAGGAATACCGATAACAACCAAGAGACCTTCATACGAAAATTGCTTACCTCTTTTTGAAACAAATAGTAGAAGAATAGGTAGCTAAAAAAATAGATTTCTTTCATATATTAGGAGATTATAGCTGGTAAGATTAGTGCTTAACAACATGCATAATTATTGGAGCTCCTATATCATACTCCCTAAAAGCTTAGTCAAATAAATTTTAAAAAAAGTCATTAAAAACTTTCTCTGGTTAGGATATGCAGGCAAAGGGATAAGTTTCAAAGTGAAGTGTTAGATATATGTGTCCCTAAGCATGAAGGAGGCTTGGGATTTGTCAGAATTCATATCATAAAAAAATTCTCATCATTAAAAGAATCTAGAAGCTTTTTATTAATAAGGAGTTCATTTCACTGAAATATATGCACTCCCATCACCTAAAAGTAGTTAGCCTTTGGAATATGAAAAAAAGGAGATAATTCTTGGACTCTAAACTAAATGCTAAGGTTAGGGATCCTCTTAAGAATGGATTACAAAGCAACTATAGGAAATAGGAATGAAACCTAGTTCTGGTATGACAATTGACATGAATTGGGTCTCCTATACTTAATTTTTAATGCTCACTCCACTAGGTATATGTTGTTAGACAATGCAAGAGTGAACAAAATAGTACAAGGCAGCCAGTGGCATTGTAATCACTAAGGCTGTATGCTTATCAAAGACATCCTACCAGTTTAAAATCTAAATTTAGAAAGTGTAAAGACACAAGTCAGGATAATTTATAAACAAATCTTACATATATTTGATTAGAGAGCCTAAGTAGAAAATGTGCCAGCAAAACGGTTTTTGAGGAAATTAAACATCTCAAAAATTTATTTGATTATATGACTTAAAACTAAGAAAAGGCTAAAAAACAAATAATAGAATTACGAGCATAAATGATTTGAAGTGTGATTTATGCAACTTGGAGGATGAAATTGTTTTACATTTATTCTTTGAGTGCCATAATGCAACAATTATTTGGAAATAGGTTCAATTCATATGAAATACAATTTGCCATACTAATAATTGAGATAATTTAATTGAATGGGCAAGCAATATCTCCTTTAATAGAAAAGAAGATTTGAGAATATTTACAATAACCCTTAGCGACACTATTTATTATGTTTAGAGGGAGATGAATGCAAGGAAGCTTGAGAAAAAAACTAACGACAATTTATGTATTTGTCTTTATGAGCCTTAATTGAATGAGATAAATGATGTTATATAGTATAGAAGATGAAGCAAGTAAAGGAATGAAGTAGAGTTGGAACTTAACATGAGATATACAAATTTGAACTTGCTTATTAATAGAAGCTTTACTACTACTAATCTAGAATGCTTAAGCCTTCGAAGTTTGATAAAATATCATAATACATAATAAGGTGATTGAATTTCAGATAAACTACCAAATGACAATTAAAAGTTGGCTACACATTGAATTTTCAATAGATGAGAACCTAAACTATTCTGGTTTATTTTTGGACCTTGACAGTACGTCATAATATTAGTCAAAATAAAATAACTAGACTACTATTAATACAGTGGTAAGTCTAGGTCGATCCCACAGAGTATGTGTAAAGTTGTTGAAATGAAATTAATCTATGTTTAAGTTAAGGGGGTTTGGATTTTGGAAATAAGAAAATAAAATGAACTAGACTAATAAAAACAAATTAAAGAAACATGCAAAAAATGATAAAAGTGGAAAATTCGGTAGGGACCCAATTCTTAGGTTTAATCTCGACCTACAACCTAATTAAACATATTTCATTGATTTGTTGTTCTCAAACCTCTCCTAGCAACTATTAATCATGGGTTAATAATTAACCTGAGTTTTCCCTTAAATAGTGTTTAATCAAGATACGATCGTTAATTAAACCTAACCACCGAATAACCTAGGATACGATCTCTAGATTTAATTAGGCAGTAGCATTACAAATTATAAAAATCGATTAATCAAGGCAATAACCACATACGATGCATTATTTAACCTAGGTTATGTTATCCCTAATGATTACAAATCATTAGTCGCTACACACGAATTTCAACATAATAATTACATATTATATCAAAATTCTAGCAATAGGTTTACAAATAAACGATTCAATGAACCCATTAAAATCATAATCAACACAAGATAACATAATCAATTCCTAATGAGAGAAAAAATAATAAAAATAGTGAAATACATTTAACCTAGGTCGTCAGTGTTGATGTCACCTCTAAACCAATGTCAGGACGTCTAACCTTTCATAGATTTATCCTAAGAAAATGCTTTTTTTTTGAAAGTGAAACAGGAGAATTGTATTAGGATAGATCCAACTCCACCAACGGATTAATGCCCATTGGTAGATTAGATACAAAAATCTGTTCAACCCCATTCATCGGAACATGTCGAGCAATAGCATGTGCTACAGTATTTCCCCCCGTTTTACATGTGAAAAGATACAGACGTCAAATAATAAAGAGAGTTCAAAAGCTTCATCTAGGATAGTGCCAAGATGATTTAGAAAACATGTCCTAGAGTTCATTGAATGGATAAAATTCAAAGAATCCCGTTCCAAGACAATTAACTTAAACCCCAAATCCAAAGCTAATTGCAGCCCAAAAAGATCTGCAGCATACTCCACTATTTGAGCATCCCATTTTCTTACTAGCCTTTGCACTCCCGCAGCCAAAACAACACCTTCATAATTTCGCACCACAACTCCAAGCCCAACATGAAAACCATCCAGCAAAGCAGCATCAAAATTTATTTTTGCAAAGACACTTGATGGTCTCGTCCAAGCATCATAGTGTCTGAAGGATAAAACCTGGGATGAAGGGACATGCGAATTTCTAAACATCTGGTAATCAGAAACCATCTTCTGAAAGCTAGTAAACAGAACGGATAAGACAGGAATTTCTTCATCAAATAGCAACTTGTTTCTAAATGTCCATGCCACCCAACACCTTGTTGCAAAAGAAAGCAAATCCTCTTGAGCGTGATTAGCAACCCACAGGAAAACATCCATAAAGGAGAGCGTACTGTCGTTCCTGGGAAGCAAGATCCACAGCTCTGCAGTCCACAGATCCAAAACCTGCATACAGTCAAATAAAACATGCTGCCAAGACTCATTAGGGGTGCCACAGATAGAGCAAGAAGGGTTATTTACTATGTGTCTTTCATACAATCTCGTCTTTTTTGGGAGAGAATTATTAATGGCCTTCCAAAGAAAGTGTGTCAGTTTTGGAGGTATGTTCAGGCTCCAAAGGGCCTTCCAAATCCTTACATTTGTCTGCTGTGTATACAAAGACGCCAAACCAAGCTTACCAAGCCAATATGCACTTTTGACAGTGAAATTCCAATCTGATGTCGGCCACTAAAACAAGCAATCATGACTGGGTCTTGATCCAAGTGGTATACTCAAAACATCAGCAACATCATCCGGTGCAAACAAAGTTGTAACAAGCTCAGCATTCCATTTGTCAGAGTCAGCGTCTATAAGATCAGAGGCAAACATATCCTCGGATAGTGAATTTGACAAAGAGGGAATTCTCGAAGGAGGAATCCCTGGGAGCCATGCATTATCCACATCACGTATGCTTCGACCATTACCCACCCTCCATTTCAAGCCCTCCAAAAGAAGTGATTTCGCTCCCTATATTCTACGCTAAGAATAGCTAGTATCATAACCCCTTGGAGCATTGATAAACTCACAATTTTTGTAATATTTGCTCTTCAAAATCTGCGCAACAATAGAATTTGATGAGTTTATAAGTCTCCAACCCTGTTTCGCCAATAAAGCTTCATTAAACACCTTAAGATCCCTAAATCTCATACCTCCCTTGCTCTTAGGCTGGCAAAGAAACTCCCAAGACACCCAATGTAATCTTCTTCCATCATCTTTTGCGTCCCACCAAAATCTTGCAAGCATGGAATGAATCTCCTCAATTAATGTGTTTGGTAGTCTGAATATGCTCATGACATATGTTGGAATAGCTTGTGCAATGGCTTTAATGAGCACCTCCCTACTAGGACTAGATAACATCTTCTCCTTCCACCCCTGAACCTTCTTCCATATTCTCTCTTTAATACTAGCAAAAACAAGTTTTTTCTTCATGCCAATCACCGTAAGAAGACCAAGATACTTCTCATGCTTATCCACTTCATCCACCCCAAGGACACCTTTAATCTCTGAGCGTCTCATCTGAGGAACATTTTTACTGAAAGAAATCTGTGATTTTGAAAAATTAATTTTCTGACCAGAAGCCATCTCATACTTGCTAATTATGTTAGCAACACATTGGCTCTCCCGCAGATTTGCTCTCCTAAGCAGGATACTGTCATCAGCAAAGAAGATGTGAGAAATCCTAGGAGCACTACGACAGATGCGTGCCCCATGAATGAGACTATCACAGGCAGCCTTAGCTAAAAGGGTAGAAAAAACTTCTGTAACAAGAAGAAAGAGGTATGGAGATATAGGATTACCCTGTCTTAAGCCTCTAGAAGGGGTCAGATTGCCATATAAACTGCCATTGATTACAAAAGAGAAAGACATACTAGAAACACATTGCATGACCTTCCTAATCCATCTGTCAGCAAAACCATACGGCTCATAATGAGGCTAAAAAAAACCCATTCCACACGATCATATGCCTTACTCATATCAAGCTTTAGCACAAAAAAGCCCTCCCGACCTTCTCCTTTACTTTTCATCGAATGAAAAATCTCATGTGCAATTAAAGCATTATTAGTAATCAATCTCCCAGGTATGAAAGCACTTTGATTTTTAGAAATAATACAAGGTAACAGAAATTTCAACCGATTTGCCATAACTTTAGAAATGATCTTGTACAATACATTACAAAGACTAATAGGTCGAAACTCTGAAACATATTTAAGATTTTTGCACTTCGGAATCAAAACAATGTTGGTATTATTAATGCACTCAATATTAAAATCATCATTCCACCAAGCCTGTACGAGATCAATAATATCATTGCCAACAATATGCCAAAAACGTTGATAAAAAATAGCATGCATATCGTCAGGCTCGGGAGCTTTGTTAGGATGCATACAAAATAGTGCATTCTTGACTTCTTCACCAGTGGGATTCGCCACCAACATATCATTATCATCGGATGATAGTTTAGGCATAATGCCCTCAATAGCATGCTCAAGTCCGGAAGTCCCTGCAGAAGTAAAGAGCTCAGCATAAAACTGCTCCACCACCCCAGCCACATCACGTTCATCATCTTTCCAAATCCCATTAGAATCCATAATGCTAAAGATGTGGTTTCTTTTTTTTCCTTTGTGAAGCTTTGTAATGAAAGTACGAAGTATTTTGATCCCCGTCCCTTATTGCTGCTGTCCTAGCTCTCATATACCAGTAGGACTCGTTTTGACGATGGAGCTCATTAAGTTCACACATAACAGATTTCATTCTGTCAAGATTATGCATAGTAGGCGTAGAGGCTTGTAAACGAGACAGCTCTTTCTTTGCTTTTTTAATTCTCCTCGACAAACATTCAAAAGTATTAGATGCCCAATTGGACAACAGTTCGGAGCACCTAGTTAACTTATCAGGGACATTGTTTGAACCTCCTCCGTTCCAAGTAGCATTTATCGTAGCCTCGCATTTAGGAGAGGTAAGCCACAGTGTTTCAAATTTAAACTTCTTCCTCCCATTCCAACGTCTCTGAACCATAGGCACCGTATTCATAACAATGGGATTGTGATCCGAGCAAAAACAAGGGAAATGAGATACCTTAACTTCCCCAAACATAGATAACCAAACTGTATATCCCAAAAATCTGTCTAACCGGTCTCTTGTGATCCTACCCACCTCACGCCCCCTTTCCCATGTAAAAATGCAGTCATCATGTCCCATATCTACCAAACCACACAAATCTATCACAGCTCTGAAAGCATCCATACAACGTTCCCCTCTAGGAGCTCCCCCAAACTTCTCATCTTCACTGATTATTTCATTAAAATCACTAAACATTAAAGTAGGGAGCACACTATGCCTCTTAATTGTATACATTAGATCCCAAGTCTTATGCTTATTCTCTTTTTCCGGCCATCCATATATACCAACTGCTCTCCAAGAGGGATTACCCATATCATCATTAACTATCACCGTGAAGTGGTGAGGCGAATATGACACCACATCAACATCAATATCCTTCCACCCAAAACCCATTCCTCCCGAGTTGCCATGACTCCCTACAGATACCCCTTCATAACCACATTTGCCTTTACATTTCTCCAAAACACCTTGAGAGATCATCGTTTCCATCAGAAAAACGATGTTTGGCCGCTCTCTGGAGCGCCAGCTCTGAAGAGCAATTTGCATGTCGGGGTTGGCCAATCCCTAACAGTTCCAACCAAAGATTTTCATTTTTGTTCGCGGGGTTGGTCTGAGCCAACCTCTGCTACTTGCACCATTGTGATATCAGAAGAAATAGATGTGCCCTTAGAGCGCTTAACCAAAAACAGTTCCAAATCCATTACATCCCTGCTTGGACTACCCATTTTCCTTTTACCCGTAACAAGAGTATGTGGCTTTTCCTTCTCAGCATAATTCTCTGAACTCCTTTTATTAACCTGAGCCTGCACTGAGTCCTGTTTATTTCGAATGTGTATTATACGTCTCTGTTGAGGGGCCTAAACAACATCATCAGTAGTTAAGCTGGTGTTATTTTGGTCAGGCAAAGCTTGCACTCCTAAATTATTCTCTCGAGTAATCCGCTGCTTCTGAGGATTACCAATGTCAGAAGAAATCACAGCTTCAGCATACCCGGATTCCAAATTCGCATTCGACCCCTCATTCGATCCAACACAAACTTTCCTTAGTGAGGCCACCATCTTATCTAAGATCTCCTTATTAAAATTATTCTTGCATTCATCAAAATCTTTCAGCAAAGACCTAGTACATGAGAAAGACTCTTTGGGTTTAACGAATTTAGCAACTTCCTTCCATGGCGATGCCCGAAGCCATTCCCCGACCCTTTTTTCACCATTCTATTGATCAACCCCATTCTTACATTCTCTGTCTCCATGTCCCAACCTTGCACAGTAATAGCAAAAGATAGGCAATCCTTCATATCGGACATCAACAGTCATAATATTTCCATTCGGTAACTCTATTTCAATTTCTGAGAGAAGTGGTCTACGTAAATCAATTAAAATCTGCAGACGAATAGATCTGCTCACCAGAATATGCGTCGAATGATGCAGTTTCACGAAAATTTCTATTTGATTTCCAATAGCTCTTAGATTATCAATGTTTGATCTGCCATCAATAGGCAAGTCATACACTCTAACCCACAATGGTGCATGATTAATACGTACCTTCGATAACTTCGCAAGACCATCAATCTCATGTAGAACAACCAAATGCTTTTCAAAGTGCCATGGTTGATTTGCAAGTACCCATAATTTGTCCTCCACACTTTCGAAGTGAAACATGAAAATCTTCCTTTCCTTGTCCATTATTTCACCCACTACACCTTCAGTTGGCTGCCAGGAAGAAAGCATAGTGTCTGTGAATGCACGAAGACGCCCATCACGCATTGGTTTCTCCGCCCATATCTGAGCCATTAGACAGTGTTGTGCTTTAGATTGATCGGTGTGCTGCTGTGCAGGTTTCCATGAGACTCATGTGGAAGTTGAACCATCATCAGCATTAGAAGGATTATTCAGATCAATATTATGCTCCGGATTTGTCATGACTAGTGCATTGATGCAGGATTCAGACTTGGTGTGATAATAAGAACTTGATGGTAGATTATTATACTATTAAATTTTATAATTTCTTACTCAAACTTATAAGATTAAAATGATATTCTATCATTGTTATTTGGCAATGAAGGTTGAGAATTCATCTTGTTACTATGAAATAAATAACACTGTTTTTCACATTTTTGAATCATAAATCATTAATTGACGAGATTAAAAAAAGAAAAAGGAAAATTAGATAACAATTGAAACGCAAATAAATGAGATGAAAGGGATGGGACACGTGTACGAATAATTAGAGGGTTAGAGGAAACGAACGTGGCAAGTTGGGTGGCTCAAATGCACTAGGAATTGAAAACCTCAAATAAATTTGGTGAAATGAAATCGTTTATGTTCTTCGAGATTCGTACTGTTTTTGGAAACGCAAACATATTAAGAGCAGAAAGAAAGAAGGTTATTGATTTGCTAGGGAGGTTCGGAGATGATCATGAATGGAGGAAGCTCTGGTATAAGCCCGTATGGCAATGGGAGTTTGAGGGGTAGTAATATTCTTTTCGTCATGTTCACCTCTCCTAATTCTCCTCATCAACGACCCTGGCTAACCGCCACTGCCGGCACTAGAAGCAAAGTGTTGTTGAGAGTAAGAGCCACCGTAGACAAGAATAATACTAGTAGTAATAACAATAATAATCAGAAGAAGGACAAGAATCCTAATACTAGTGAAACAACAGGTGAACAAGAGGTTCTGTTGCGAAGGCAAACTTTGAGTTTGGATGATGTGAACCCTGTGGGACTCGGAAGAAAATCGAGGCAGATTTTCGACGAGGTCTGGAGGAAGTTTTCAGGGTTGGGTCAGATTTCCAGAACTACACGCGCCGACGACAAGGAGGCTTTTGATGCTTTGCTCATCAGGGAGGGTCCCATGTGCGAGTTCGCCATACCCGGTGCTCAGAATACCACTGTTCTTGTTGTTGGTCCCACTAGTCGCATTGGCCGCATTGTTGTTAGAAAGCTTATGCTAAGGGGTTACACTGTCAAGGTCTCTCCTTTCGTTCTTCTTGATTTCATCATTTCTGCATTATAATAGTTTATGATGAAAATTTCCAAATTTAGACTTTGTTGATTACTTTAATTTGTTGCTCTAAATAAAATATCCAGGCCTTGGTTAGAAAGGCTGACGAGGAAGTGGTGGACCTGCTTCCAAGGTCAGTGGAGATCGTACCAGGGGATGTTGGTGATTACTCTACTCTCAAAGCTGCTGTTCAAGGTTGCAACAAGATAATCTATTGTGCTACAGCTCGTTCTACTATTACCGCCGATCTTTTCAGAGTTGATCATATTGGAGTTTCCAACCTCACTAAGGCTTTTCAGGTATGTGTGCCCTTATTCTTGTCTCACCTTTTTTTCAGGTAAAAGAAAACCCTTCAATAGAAAAGGAAGATGCCTGTTTGGAAACCAAGCCTTTAAGATGCAGTACTTCTAAACTTTGTGCACTCGCAATTATAGGTCCTCTCTGATTCTGAGCTGAGGAAGTAGTTGTTTTATGTTTTCTTTGGAGGTATTAGGTGTGTGAATTTGAACAGTAATTGATGATGAGTTTCAGCTCCCAAGTGAGTTAATCACCATTCCCTACCAACTTTCTTTGTTTGTTTCAGTCTTACCCACCCTAAACACCTTTGCAATTCTTCAATCTAACTGATTTAACAACTTCGCACGTGCTGTCTCTTGATATAATTCCTCGCATTCTCACTGGACCAAACTTCACTGGCTTATGTCAGCTCCTGCAAAAAAATTTCAGGACTACAACAACAAGCTAGCGCAACTAAGAGCAGGAAAAAGCAGCAAAAGCAAACTTCTGCTAGCAAAGTTCAAATCTGCAGATTCATTGAATGGTTGGGAAATCCGCCAGGGAACTTATTTCCAGGATGTAATTGCTTCGAAGTTTGAGGCAGGGATGGATGCTAAATTTGAATTCACTGAGGCTGGAGACGCTGTTTTCTCAGGTGAAAAATATGGACCTTAGGAAGGTTATTTGGAGCTTAGCAATGTGGCCGTTGTCTTGTTATCTTGTTATCACTATGTGTTACAATATGAAATAAGGGAGGAATTCAAGTATCCTTTGCATGACTCTGTTCCGCCCTTTGTTGTCAGGGTATGTCTTCACTAGAGGAGGATATGTCGAATTGTCACGAAAGCTTTTACTTCCTCTAGGTTACACCCTTGACAGGTATTAGATACTTGAATGAACTATGTATTTCTGGAAATGGGTTCTTCAAAGCTCTTGTTAGCTTGATTTTGTTTTCTTTTTTTGTATATCGAAAAGCATAAATATTGCTGCCCAGGAATGTTCTCCTACAAAAAAGGTTTTGCTTTTTTTCCCCCCATAGATATGAGGACTTGTCCCTCTTCCAACGAAAAACACTCTCCATGTGTTAGGTATGAAGGTCTCGTGCTCTCCGTTGGTGGAAATGGAAGATCTTATGTTTTGATCCTTGAGGCTGGTCCCTCTGCGGACACAACTCAGAGCAAATTGTACTTTACAAGAATCAGTACAAAAGTGGGGTTTTGCAGGGTAAGGATCTTGTGGATGTAGCTCAAATAGCTGTGAACCTTTGGTATTTAACCAGTTTCTGATATCTTCTTTCATTTGCAAGCTCATTTGTTTTCAGTTTGATAACAGAATTTAAATTTATGTGAATGACAGGTCAGAGTGCCATTTTCATCCTTTCGTCCTGTGAAACCTGAGGATCCACCTTTAGATCCATTCCTTGTACACACATTAACGATACGTTTTGAGCCCCGCAGACAGGTATATCCTTTCAGACTATATGTTGTGTTATTTATCTAAAATATATTTTTGCTTTAATGTTTTAATTCAGGCTGTATGTGCATAATTTGGTCTGTTCATAATTTGGTCTGTTCTTGCATTCTTCGCTGCTTTTGTGACCTTGAATCAATGACCCTGTGGTTGTTATTACTCAATTTGAGGATTTAAGTTGCTTAGCTTTATAACATTGGCTGCATTCCACAAATCTGGAGGAGACAGCAGGTGAATGAAATTTTCTATTTGACAGAATGAGACATCTAAGCACCTTGAAGTGAAATCATGAATTCCATCTCTCCAAGTCAGACTTATCTTGTACTCTGATTTGTACATCTGACAATGAGCACAGATAATATAATAATCCTAGGGAGCATTATTGTGATGGCCATGTAGCAGGTGAATTCTTCCTTTTAATTTAATCTGTTGGATACTTTTTTGAAAGTGTTGGATACTTAATTGTTACATTAATGCCATCTCATGTTTTGCATCTGATGGAGTTTTATACTTAAATATTTCCAATATTCTTCCTGCAGAGGCCTGTTGAAGGACTAGCAGGAGCCAAGCAAGACTTGAGAAGCTTTAAACTTATATTAGAGTACATAAAAGCACTACCAGTGAGTCTTGATACCTAATCGTCTAAACATTTAGATATGGGCTTTAGTATATCCTCATTTATAGTAGATTCTCTGTAGCGAATACAACAAATAATTGGACAAAAGAAACAAGACAAATGCGGGAAAGGAGTTAGGTGATATCAGTAATTAACTGTTATTGAAAAAGTAGTGTTATTGGGTTGTTCTCGACAGAAGTTTCCAAGACACAATCCTGTCCAATCCTCATTATGCTAATGTGATTATTTTTACATCTAAAAATTGGCAAGCTTATACATTGGCTTTGCTTGTTATGATAAACAAACTAATTTAGTTCCACCAATGTCGGAGTTTTATTTATGCAAAATCTTCAGGATCTTCTGTCATAAGTAGATGCTGTGTTACTTGCAAGTATTGAAACAGCTTCATAACCAATGTTGTGCAGACGGGGCAGGAAACAGATTTTGTGTTGGTCTCATGTACAGGATTAGGAGTGGAACCTACCAGAAGGGAGCAAGTTCTAAAAGCCAAAAGGGTTGGTGTTAGTGGTTTTCTTGCTCTCGTTCCAAGTCATTGCTTTAGTTGAATTTTTCCTCATGTGAATGAAGATTTTGAATTTTTCAATAGGCTGGGGAAGAGTCGTTAAGGAGATCGGGACTTGGATACACAATCATTCGCCCTGGTCCCCTAAAGGTTATTGAAGTTTCTTGTTGAAGGCTTGTTGAAGTTTGTGAAATAAAGAGAAGAATATTAGGCTCCCATAATTGGTTAAATGCTAGTAATATTGTACATTCCTCCAAAGGTTACTTGAATTTTGGTTTTGGAAAACAGAATGTAGATGTTCTATTCCATTTGTTGACCCTTGATGTTTAAAGCTCAGATTTGGAGCTGTGAATCCATGAATAATTTGTTTCCAGAACTGGAATTTATATTTTAAAGGTTTTCATGTATTAATTAAGATTACTTCTCCTAGGAGGAGCCTGGTGGCCAGCGTGCACTTATATTTGATCAAGGGAATAGAATTTCTCAGGTAAGAACTATATTTCTTATTGTGCTTGTAGTGACCCTTCCAGACTTCACATAAAGCAAGAGTCAAAGGGACTGTTATGATCCTGGTCTGTCCATTCTGATATGATATGCCGATCAGGTTTTAACCCATAGAAGTCTATTAAAAAGTACTAATTTTTCAGGGAATTAGCTGTGCTGATGTGGCTGATATCTGCGTGAAGGCTTTGCATGATTCAACTGCAAGAAACAAGAGTTTTGATGTGAGTAAACTGTACTCTGCTTCGCTATATGTACTTTTTCATGTTTTTAATCTTTTGCTTTTCATTCGAAGGTTTGTTATGAATATGTTGCTGAGCAAGGGAGGGAGCTGTACGAGCTGGTAAGAACAATGAGCTTTGCAACGCTGAAAATGAAATTACTATCATTGCTTCTTGGACTCAAACTAGGCATGTGCATTTTGTGAATATGTGTGTAGGTGGCTCATCTACCTGACAAAGCCAACAACTATTTGACACCAGCACTGTCTGTTCTAGAGAAAAACAGCTGACTTTGACTGACATGCCGTGTAATAGTAGAAAGCATTTTATGTTCTACGCAGTCAGCTGATCGCATTGCAACCAAATCCAACACTTGTTTCTTACTTTACCCAAGAACAGTGAGTTCCTTCGTTTTAGATGTATAGTAGATCCTTTTTAAAAGGAAACGTATATATTTTAATTTTTTGTTTTCTTGTTTTACTAGGCTAGCTGAAATATTACGAACTCATAGTTGGTCTGTGATGGTGTACTTGTAACTTTTTCGATGTTTGTAAATGTTGCAACTTTATATATATTTTGTGAAGGGAAGTCCTGCGCTGATAATCTTGGCCAACAACTTGGGAGTGGGTCGTGCTTTAACATTGTTAAGAGCTCATAGAGTGTTCGTTGTGCTTGCTTTAAAATATACACGGTTAGATACTTGAAGTCCTTTCTATGATTTCGGTAGTTTTTAAGTTGCCCTTCGTAGAGTATTTTTATCTGTTGAGAAAAAGGAGTTTGCTGTCACCTAGTCATTTAAACCCCTAACAAAGAAGCTCCAAAACGATGCATTGTCTCTTGATTGATTCGGTGGAAGATGACTGGATTCAATATTTACCAAAAGCCAAAACATGCCGTCTAGGGATTGTAATTTGGGTTTGGGCTTCGGGGATCCCCGCGGGGATTCTCCATTCGGGGCGATTATTGGAAAAAAAAATCATTCCGTAGAATCAGGAATGGGACAAATATAACCTCCAAGATAAAGTCGGGGTCAAAGACGTGTTGAATAATCCTCACCCATGTGGATCTTCGTTTTCGATAATTTTAAAAAATATTATATATTTTTAATTTTATATTCTTTATTTTTTACTCTTTACTTTACTCTTTAGGGTTTTTATGTATCAAAAGTTTCCCTCATTAACCAGCCGTCTCTCTTATTCCTTGAATCTTTGGAATCATTATTTAGATGTATCCAAAATGGTCGCGCAATCACGTTGTATGGTTTTGAATCAGGTTAGTTTTTTTTATATTTTTTTCTTATATATTTCTTTTAATAAAAAAATCATGTCATTATAATTTTGGGTTTGTTACGGTGGGTTTATGACTTTTTTTTCAAGTCATCTGTGTGGATAGCAACAACCAACAAGTAGACAATTATTTTATTATTATTTGTGAATGTTATCTTTCCTGCAATGTCGTAGGAGAATTTAAGCTAAAAGTGATTGGAAATAGTCTGGTAGTCGTGGGAGAAATTTGGACAATTTTGAGGTTTATCGGGTAAATTGAGACCTGGGTGTTTGAAAGGCATTTTCTGGGCAATGGGATGGGAATTGGGTTTCAACGAAAAAAACAAGTTTGTAGAACTTTTTGTGAACTACAAATTCATCTCAAGGATCGGCTCAATCAGATGAATGGTTGAAAAGTTATGGAACGTTTTCTAGGAACGTTTCTGACTGGGTGATAAAATGAGAATGATTGAGAAAATGGGTGTTTTTGATCAGGATGGGATTCGAACTGGGTAAAATTGTTAACTGGAGATTTGTAGGTTAGGATGTGAAGAACAAACTTGGTTTTAGAAAATTTTCAATTCGATGAACAGATGAAACAATAAACTGGAAAACGTGACTGTAACTCGGACATAATCTGGAAATCGCATAACATAAGAGTAAATTGAATCTTTTCGCCAAACAAACAAACCCAATGATTATTTTCAGAAAACAATCAAATCCTATAAAACTTGAACTGCTAAATGAGAGAAAATCTCACGAAACTTTTCTTAATTTCTTGTTATTCTTTTTTTTTTCACCAAGACCAATTGCTTCGATGTCTTGAATAGCTAGCCTAGATGGTCCTCCATCAAATGTGCACTTACTCTTATTTTTCTTTTAGGTCCCATTTTGTGATAATAAAAAGCAACTAAGCAAATTGTGGTACTTTGAAACATCTCTGCTGGGCAATGGTGTGGTGGCTTCGTCACTAATATAGGCCACTGTTCGTCTTTAACTGCCGAATTACACGGGGTCCAGGCGGGCCTCCACTTGGCGTGGACATTAGGAGTTCGATGTTTAATCCTTGAGTCAGACTCCTTAGAGGTTATTAATATTCTCTCTTCTTCGACTGGTTGTTTGACCGAGCTTCACTTTTTGATGCAGGATATCCAGGAAATGTTGGAGCGCAATTGGACTGTTCATCTTCAACATGTGTATCGAGAAGGGAACCAGTGTGCGGACCAACTGGCTTCTGTGGCGGCATTCTCCAATCCGGGTCTACACGTTCTGTCAGATGCTCCCAATGCTCTAAGGTCGTGTCTCTGACGGGACAACCATGGCGTGTCCTATCAGCGAGGGATGCATTAGTGTTTCTTTCAGTTGTTTCTTTTCCGCTGTAAAAAAAAAGAACAAGTCAATCTAACAATGCTACTTTTAAAAATGCATAAAATATGGAACCCTGTAGTGCATGAAATTATTTGTGGTTTAACGAAAATTCTAAGTCTTTTATTCACACATTAAGGTCCCACAATGATTTGAATATGTGAAACCATAGGTTCTTGTAATGGAATTTTTGGATTAAATTTTATCTTAGGAATTGTATTATAATTTTGGCAAAATTGGTTAACTTTTATCAAATTTTTTATGCTTGTTTCTCTTTATTATTGTCCTGATCTCTTTTTATTGATTTATATCCCTATTAGGTAATTGTTATTTTGTTACTTGTTTTAGTTGTTCATTTTCAAGTTAATGAACTTATATTGCTTATGCTTTTAAAATTTTACAGGTTCTTTCACGCAATACCATAAAAAGTGATATCATGAGACATTATGAGCTATTGAAGTATAACACAATGAAACTTCTTGAGAAGAACTCAAGTCGTGTTGCCGTAACTACGGATATGTGGACATCAAGCAATCAAAATAAAGGATTTATGGTTTTTACGACACATTATATTGATGATAATTGGACATTACAACATCGACTTGTGCGGTAAACAATTAATTTGTTGGTTTTTATATTTTTAATGTAAAGTTATTTATGAATTTTATTTCTTAATTTAGGCTTATTTATGTGCCTGCACCACATAATGCTGAGGTTTTGTCCCATAATTTGGTTGCGTGCTTGTATGATTGGAATCTAGATAGGAAGTTGTCAACACTAACAGTTGACAATTGTACCACTAATGATGCCATAATTGATCTTATCTTTGAGAAGATTTCATATACTTCTTTCATACTAGGAGGATCTTTATTTCATATGCATTGTTGTGTTCACATACTGAATTTGATTGTCAAAGATGGACTGTCAGTAATTTATGATGCTAGAGAAAATATTAGAAATAGTGTTAGTTATTGGGTTGCAGCACCAAAAAGGGAAGAAAAATTTGTTGATGCTTATAGACAGTTGGGTGTTACATATTCAAAGAAACTTTGTCTTGATTGTAGAACTCGATGGAATTCTACATTGTTTATGCTTTCTTCTACATTGCCATACATGCAGGTTTTTAAACGTTTGAAACAACGTAAGGTGCAGTTTAAGTCTTGTCCTAGTGTCGAAGAATGGAAAATGGCATCGGAAATTTGTGATAAGTTGGAGATGTTTTATGGTGTCACTGAGTTAATTTCAGATTCTAACTATCCAATTGCAAATGTTTATTTCCCAAAAGTTTGTGAAATTAGATTGTCCTTGAGAGAATGACTTTATTCTTCTAATGATGTTGTAAAAAACATGGCTTCAAG